>WBMV01002318.1:0-164836 GCA_013396655.1 Campylorhamphus procurvoides | reverse complement strand
TTAAATATAAATGCTCTTTAGAGTACTTTGCCAGGTCAATTTTACTCCGTGGTTTGACTGATGCCACAGTTTATGTCAAGCTTCAGAAGTAAATAGCAGTAGTGTGGTGTCGCCCAGGCAATCCTGCCCAGTATTCCCTGGGTGAGCCCCCACAGGACCAGCCTACAAAGTGTCTGAACTGGAAAATTAAACACCTGGCTACCTTTGTCTCCATGTCATGGAAAAAGTAGCTCTTATTCTTTCAGTCTGATCAGAAACAAGCTGGTCTGAAAACTCCTTTTGAAAACTTCTCTCTAAAGTGACAGCAAAATGTTACTACATTGACTTAAAAAGGTTACAAAAGAAAAGCTATTTTTCTTAAAAGTATTAGAGACTTTTGACCTTTTAAAAATAGATGGTTGACACTCTCTCCTGTCACTTTCCTTGTGAACATGAAAAACTTGTCTCCCTACCATGATTTATTGAACACCAGGGAGTTACAGGGTAATATCTCTTAGCAGATATTGACGTTTCAAAAATGAATTCAAGCACTGACTCTTCTCATGATCTTTTTACTTTGCTGAAGATACACACATGTCTTTCCAAATAAGTGGAATACCCATTTAACCAACTGAACATTAATAGCAACTTCCACTTAGAGCAAAATAGTGTATACATCAGTCTTCGAAGGAGATTATCAGGAGATGCCAATGCCGTGTCTCCCTGTCTTTTCCAAAGGGCATGAAACCATATTCTCAAATAAATCAATACAGGCATGAGAAAAAATAAAATGCAAACTTCCAGGCAGCAGACAGAAGCAAAGAGGATTTTATTTCTATCAGTGCTTTAGCACCATGCCACCAATCCAGATGAAAGTCTGTTGAGAGTTTGGTTGCATCAAATTAATTGTCCGTGTAACAGTTTTAAATTGGTCTCTCTAATCTGAAAAAGCACACGATTAGTCTACAGAATTGGAACTGATAGGGACAGGAGCCAACAGACAAAGCCGCATTATTACAGGAATTGATTTTATAATCAGTACAGTTTGGGTGGATAGATAATTCCTCATACTCCAGCTCTATGGGGGTGTGTTATGCTAGTTTTAGTATATTGCCAGCAAGGGTGAAAATGCATGAAGCTCTGTAGGGTCAAACCAAGGGTCTTTGGGGGAAATGTCAGCTTTCCACAGAAAAGCTGGCTCCACACAGGCAGCCAAGAGAGATGGAGCTGACAGCTTGGTGCCCTCCAGCCACTGGGGCAGATATATCTGNTTGACTATGAAAGCTTGTAGGGAAGACAGAAAAATGTCTCTAAAACAGAAGCACCCCCTCTGGCAACGGCACTTTTCCCTTAGATGTAACAGGCTCCAGAGAATCTTGAGACCATGCTAGTAGACAAGGATGGTTGTCCAGCTGAGGGAAGGACATCCTCATTCAGAGATGCTGACACAAGCTTCATACCCAAATCGTAACTCCTTTTAAGGAAACGGGCTAGCAGCATTTATTGCCACTTATCTTTTATTACTTCTCTCTTGGCTTTGATAGCCAGCTAATGATGAATAGTTTATTAAGATGACCTGGGCAGATGAGGAGACTACATTTAGATAATCATTCATGAGAGCAGCTGAACGAAGAAGTGGGGAAAATAATTTCTGGGGAAAATCAATAGGCAGACTGTCTTGGACTGGGAGAACATGTGGCTTTCAGGACCCAAAGTCCAGTCAGTGAAAGCCGTCCCAAACAGATCATGCTGAAGCAGATATTTTCAGATAGTTCAACAGACAGTTTTGAAATGCTTTAAGGAAGAACATGTTCAAAAGAGGCCTCTGAATGACAGTTCATTAGTAACTCTAATGTTTTACAGAAACAGGAAGATACAGAAAAGCAAGTACCTTGGATAGGCACAATAAAACATTTTAGCAAAGAGGGAAAATTCTAAAAAAATCCCTCTTACTCCTCAATTCTGGCATGAAAAATCCTCCCAGGCTTATGAGAGAATACTAAATATTATTCACCAGAGCAAATAATACACCCACTTCAGTGAAAATAAATCTCCATGGCTTGACCCATCATGAGAAAAATATTAGCATTCTCTAATGTTAAATCCAATTATGAATACAGACATCATCCTACAGCTGCTAATGCCGTGCACTACATCTTTCAAATGTCCTCCTGAAAGGATTTAGGTTTCTCTTATTCAATGTTAGAGTCTCCTTGTGAAATATCTTTTTTTCAGCACAGAGATTCCTTTCTTTCCTCTTTTCTATTTGCATTCATTCTTCCCTTCCATAAAAACTACTTACTATTTTTGCAGTTTGTGTCTAACTGAATCCTTGACCCTACAAACTCTATTCCTTGAGCTTTGACACCAGGATCAGATATAACCTACTCAGAAAAATTATATTCTTTTACACTTCCAAAGTTAAATCCAAACGTCTGCCTTCTAACAGACTTTTACAGAAAACACAAGCACCATCAAGACCCACTAAGTCAAAAGCTTTACAACACAAGTGTGTAATGAGGGCTATTGACCTGATTATGATAATATCATGAGCACAAAAAATTGCCATTAACCCCAAATCTACAGGTTCTGCATTGGAGGAGGCAGAGCTGACATACTATACAAACACGGGAATTGCATACAATCCCTAACCCTCTTGCCAAGTGGCTGGTGGCAGCAAAGAGGAGCCTGATTCAATACATGTAGAGTCCTATTTTACAAATGGCTGAACAGCTGTCCACTAAGAAACCTCAGAAAAGCATATGCTTCCACCTGAGTTTCTCTGACAGAAATAACCCCCCTTTATCAGCAAACACTGCAAGACTATACACAGATAAGGAAGTCTTAACTAAGGGGAAGATGTCATAAAACTTGGGCCAAAAATCAATATAATAATATATTTCTATATTTTTGGGTGTATATACACAATATTCCAATAAAAGCAATAAAAATAATAAATGCATGGCCACACGATGGTGCTTGCTCATAAAATCAGACAAGAGCAGTCTTTCTGCACATCTAACCCTATTTACAAGAGGTTGCTCATGTGTGCAATGAACCATGGTATAACCCAGGATGGTAGAAGTGTCAAACAAAGACTTTCTGCTATAATCTGTTGTTGTGGGACTTTAACAAGAAAGGCCTCAGACTGGACTCAGCCCTTTGATTGGGAGCCCTAAGTACTGATTCCTCACAAGTATCTCCAGAGGAACAAGGCTTGAGAACCCAAAGGCAGTTCTTGGCCACTTGGGAATAACCTGTTTCTCCTATGCATAAGTACTTTGATCCAAGTGGGAACCCTTCTCCTCCATCCTATGCTAGATCATATCTAACTGGGGCCACAGGAAGAAATTTGAGCTAGAGATGATGCAAAAAGCCTTATCAGAATTAGTTCTTCCTTGTTCATCAAGGCAAAAGTAGCAGTAATCTTCCTCTCTAGCATAGCAATAAAGAAGGAGACTGAACAAGAAATGTGGTTTGAATAGAAAGTTATGTTTTCCTTAAAAGTCACTGTGTCTATTCCTTTGCTGAACTGTATTGCATATACTTATGCTATTTTTTCTGTCTGACTTCCTGTATTGATATAAACAAAATGGAACTTACAGTGTTTTTGGAGTGTGCAAGCCTGGCAAAACCTTTTTGTGTTTCCAGTTAAACCCTTTGAGAAAATACAACTGCTAAGGGGGAAAATAATTCCTGAAGAGATCCCAAACCAGAAAAAAATGCCATCTGGAAAAGTCAGGTTTGAAGTATGACTAAAAAATTAATAAAGAAAATTTGATCCATCATTTCTGTTTACTATCATTGTTGAGTTGAGACTGAAGAAGATTTCAGACTCTGCAGCAGAAGGAATGGCAACCCATTTGTTTTAATAGAGTGGATCTGTATTTACATTAACATTCTACATTTTAGAGGAGTGCATATTTTCCTGTAATTTTAAGTAAGTGTTGTCTCCAGAAAACACACAACTCGACAAAAGGACACATAAGTACACAAGCTCAAAGGTAATGCTGTGACAGCAAATTAGCTCTCAGACCTACAGGAATTTTTTTGCATGTTAAATACTGAATTAAAGCCATCAGCCTTAAAACAAAACACGTATTTTTTAATAATATTAACTGGAAAATGAAGAAACAAATATAACACATGTTACGGAATATGATCAGAGTTCCCTCTGAAGGTTGTTCTGTCTTGAAGTTGCCCAAATTTGGACCAGATCCCTGAACAGGAGTGCATTTTTCTTGCATGCAGAAAGGTACAGCAAACCGAAAGTGACCAGCAGTACCAGCACACACCACATTCTTCTATGCAAAGGTAACAGGGTTTCATTATATTCTATCAGTTCCAAGGTGGCTCTGTAATATGGTGCTGGTTAAGAGATTCCCCACGTGAAACCCCTGTGCCCCATGCCTTTGGTGAGGACAGATTATGCAGCAGGTTAGTAAAAGGGGTTTTAATTTTCATCTTTTCCCTAAATTACTAAATTAGGAGCTAAATTACTGGAATCGTGTAGTGGGTACTTCAAAATGGCAAGACTTGGTGCTAGAGTTGTATCTATTTTACTTCAGAACGATGCAAAGCCCCAGATCAGATGTTTGAGATTTAGTTGATTCTAATGAATTCAAATATAATTTTACCTTTTGGTTGCTTTTGCTGGTTTTTTGGTGTGGTTTTTTTTTTTTTTTTGTGTTGTTTTGGTTTTGTCTGTTTAGGCTTTGGTTTGGTTTTGCTGTTGCCTTGTTTCTTTTTCTTTTAAGTAGTACATACTTTTAATTAATTTTATAAATTATTTTCAGCTAAATGAATGAATCTCTATGAGCATACAAGTCCCAATGAGACATACAGAGAATATTTATCTATGAGACCTTTTAAAAGAGATTAATCCGATACAGTGACTTCATTTCTGCTCACTTTTCTCTATGTGCTGCTAAAGGAAATTTAAGGACATTTATCCACTGAAGACTGAAAGGGGGAGAGAAACTCCCCTGGAATTCAGGATATGACCTGAACTCAGTACACTCCTGTGTCCCATCTAGACTTCTGACTCTCCTAGATACATTTTGCCTCATCATTCAAACTGTCCAGAAGGGTAGCAACAGGATGCATCTTCTTATATCCTTCTCCTTCTTAAAGGTGTGCAAATGCAGACCTGTTAGGAGAACTCAGATTTGTCTGTGACATGACTAGGAGGAGGAGGAAGGCCCCCACTACAGGAAAGAAGGCGCTTGATTTTCTTTTTGTGGCATTTAGTTAAAAATAAGGTAAAAAGACTATTAGATGTGACAGGCAAAATCTTCCATTTACCTGTGGATGAGGCATAGCACAGCCAAAGGAATTAAACATTCCCACAGTGCCCCACAAAGGAGCGTGAACACCCCCTGAGATCACAGCTCTGCTGCAAAGCTATTTCAGAGTCTGGCCAAAAGAGGCTGCTGCTGTTGAAAACCAGCTGCAGCAGCCCTACTTGCAATGAATCACCATCTCCTGAGGGCACAGGCTGAGATCACCATCTCATGGTATGCCAGCCATCAGCCTGCCCATGTGAAAATAAAGCGTTCATCACACACATGCAGACTGGATATGAACAAATGGCCCAGAAATCTGGGGAGTTCCAAGTCTTATTGCCCTCTGCCTGAGTCATTTTCCTGTCACACGAAACTTGTTGTGACATATTTTGAGTGGGCTGCGGGGTGGGGGGGGTTGAGAACAACCCAAAGCCTACTTTGTCATTTAGTTCTAGCATTATACATAAGTCCTTCAACGGACAAATAAAAGAATAAAATGACTACGAAAGAGGAAAATGTGGTAGCAAGCAAAAAATTCCTTGTTGCACATTGTATCTTCATTTGAATTCCAGCACAGATCTGAATGAATTATATTTTTTAATTTGTTTAACTATGCTAATTGTCACCATGCACTGGTGGTTTTAGCAGTATTTTCTCTTTATATGTATGACTCAAGAATTACCATAGCAACTTGCTTCCTAATTAGCCTTCAGTTACTAACAATCAATATGATTAGACAAGGTCAGTGCTGGAGTAAGCTCTATAGATTTTTAAAAAGGCCACTGAAAGTGGGTAAAGGCAGGTAGAGGAGGGAAGGGCTCCTGGATCATCTTCCCCTAAGAGTGGTGATCTTCTCCAAAGAATGGTCATTGTTCTGCTATTACTTACTCTCCTATGAACAAAAGGAGTCAGGGCAAATGAGAGCTTTGCCACTTACTCGACTGCAGAAAGCTTTTAGCCTGCCAACAGATTCACAAAATGTGGAGAACAGAAACGTCCTTAGATCTGCAGAGAAAAAGACACCTTCCTGTCACATTGCTGGGACTGATGTTGATTGCACATCACCAAAATCAAGAACAAATATGTCATAGATTTTTATCAATGTTGCTACATCCAAAATCAATCTCTCTGCATGGGAAAGATCCCTGAAACCTGGAATAAGGCAACACTGTCCAGTCCACAGGAAGATGCTCCCTGGGAGTTAAGCCTATGCAGTGCTTATCTGAGACCCCATTAGGAAGCTCTCCCTCTAGAGACCTGAATGATTGCCCATCGCTGACACAATTCCCCCTTCATTTTTACAGCCTATTTCAGTCGTTAGCAAGTTATCTGTTACCCTGAAAGCACAGTGCCTGGCAGCACAGTAGGATGAAAACATAATGTGCTATTCAGAGGTACTCTGGGTCCTGGGAATACAAAACAGGATCCTTGATACTGACAGATGAAGGCTCCCGAAAAGCCACTTTACTTGTTAGCATGTCTAAGTCTGCTACCAAGAAACACAGGCAAAACCAAGCTTATTTTTAAATAAACAGCGCGTGTTGTCAATTATGCCTAGGCACACGGCTGTTGCAGATGAACTGTGATCCGTTTACTTTCCTCTATAAATTCATTGCCACTTGTCTCTCCCCTCTGTTCCTCCCTGGAGGTTCCTCCTCTGCTGCAAATGTTCCTTCAGCCTCAGCCCATGTCAGTGTCATAGCACTGGGTCCCAAATGGAGGGTCAAGCTCAGGGAATGGAGGAGCCAAGACATGGCACTTGGTGAAAATGTAATGACAATACAGCCTGGATAGTGCCATATGATAGCACTTCAACCAGGAGTTTTGAGGCAATATGTCTTGACCTTCTGCTGCATAGAATGCCCGAAAGAAGAATGAAAGGGTTGTAAGCTCAAAAAAAGGCAGTTTTTATTAGAATATCAACTAGGATAATGAACTTTCAAACAGAAAAACCTTATAGGATATTAGAAGAGAACAGAGAAGAGTTTATATCCTCCTGTGCTGTGACATCCAGTGCCTTTAGAGGCTTGGAGTTCACAGAATAATTTGGGTTGTAAGGGACCTTTGAAGGTCATCTAGTCCAGCTTCCCTAGGGACATCTTCAACTAGACCAGCTTGCTAAGAGCCACATCCAACCTGACCTCAAATGTTCCCAGGGACCCACCAATTCTCTGGGCAACATGTTTCAGTGGTTTGGCACCCTAATAGTAAAAAGCTTCTTCCTCATATGTAATCTAAAACAACCCTCTTTTAGTTTAAAATCATTGCCTCTTCTTCTGTTGTGACAGGCCCTGCTAAAATGCTTGTCCCCATTTTTTTATAGTCCCTGTTTAAGTACTGAATGGCCAAGTTCCTCAGTGGCTTATTTCTAGTGGCACTAAGTTCTGCTCAGACCTCTTTCAAACCCTGTTCATCAGTTCCGGGGCTGCTCCCTGCTCTCCAGTACAGTCCTTGGGTGGTGCATTCCCATGTCTGGCCTGTAAACCTTCTGCCTCTTGCAGTGCCTCAAAGCTGTTCCCCCCTAAATGTGCCCATTAGCTCTCAAGGGAAATACCCATCAACCCTTCCTCCAGGGAGCTCTGATGCTGCCAGCTGCTCTAAAGAGCCTTATCTAATGGGAAAAGAAGTAATACATAAGCACAACCTTTTCAGTGTGTTCTGATCAGCCTTTCTCACAGTACAGATGGGAAAAGCCAAAATCTTAAAAATATAGCACAAGAAGACTTAACATTGTGGAAAATAAAGATGATAAACATATCAACATAAAATCTCATTCAAAATAAAAGATAAATTTGACAAAAGGAATAGATATGTCTAATGAACACCTTAATTTCATAATTACACTAGAAAGGATAAACATTTCCAGATAAAGATGTAAATCTTTGTGCTTTTGAGCATACAAGCAAGACAGAAGTAAACAATCCTTCCAAGTAACAAAAACTAGTTTAATTCTGTCCCTATGCAAAACTCCTCATTATTCCTGCTTTCAGTGAAGAAACTTCAGAGCAGGAGGCAACACAGAGAAACGACTCCTGGAATTTGTGCTGAGCAGCCCCCTACTTATTATTACTTAATAGGTGCACTTCTTTTCCTCAGAGGAAAAAGCATCTGATGAGGTGGACAAAATATATTCTCCCTGTGGATGAACTATTCCATAATTGTTCCAGAAACGTTCTCTTGAATGTCCTCCTTCAGCAAGTTGCATCAACAGCTCTCAGAGATGAGGTTCTGAACAGGGAAAGTCAAAAGCCTGTCCCTGTCCCCAACTCCTAGTTTTCTGCTAAGTCCAGCGGAAAATGAACAGATACCAATAGTTTTTCAGCTTTCTCCATTTCTCTCACAATTATTTGTAATTTCCATCTGGGGTGTTGGCTTCCCAAGCATTCAAAATATTTTCTGGCTTAGTATCTGTCTACTATTCTAAATCCTATCAATTTAAATCTTTTCCAGATTGCATTATGTATATATACACACATATGCATGCATTCAAGTGTATAAGTAGATATATTCTACCATGTGGGAAGTAGTTCAGTCACAAGAGGTACACTCCTCTAACGTATTTTTAAAGAATCAAACACATACATGGAAGCCTTCATCAAAACTGGGTTCCTGCTCTAGAAATCAAAACAAATATCCAGAGTGTTTTGAGAGTAAATTGTTCTTGGCCTGGTCACAAAACAAACAACAGGCACAATGAATCTCTGGGTTTACACCTGGGATGAATTAGGGCCAGCAGTGCCTTTGATAGAAAAATCAAAATGCAGCTCACTAATAACAATAAAATGCTCAGTTGCCTCTCCACTGAGCAAAGCAGCCATCAAACTAATGATTAAATCCACATCAATCATTTGGCATAATAGAAATAAAGGCTGTGCACGATAATGTTGTCAGAGAATCAACATCTCCTGCTTAGAAAATAAATGTCTTGACTTCATCTCAACATTTGTTTTCCATAAATGCTGAGGGTTATATCAGCATTTGTATAATGGGAAACACTCCTTCATTGCAACATGCCAATTCCACTAGCATTATTTCTAAAATAAATAGAAAAGCTGGATAAAATTAATACGGGAACATGTTTCTGAAATCCTCCTGAAATTGAATTAGCATTTCCAATCTGGTGCTGGACTTCTTCTTTCTAACAAACAACATTTAGTAGTGGCAACAATAAAGAGAAAAGAAAATCCCATTTAGAACAAACTGGGCACATTTTCAAGGAGTTCACACTTTTTGCACTCACTCATTGGTACAGTTACAATACACTCAAAAGATTAATAGAAAAAAACTCGTATAAAATCCTATTATCGTTGTTCATGCTGCTTACTTGTTCTTAATTTTGTTTTAAACTTAATTTTGTACTTTCAGTTCTCTCCATTTTCAAGTCAATACATTTTAATTCTGAATTCTATCCAGAAATTCGGGAGTTATTATGCAACTAACACACAAAAGGGATTTTTTTTTACAAATTATTTAGTGATATTAGAATGAATATACAGATTTCACTCAAGAAAAAGATAACTATTTAAGTCAGGACAATATTCTGAGACATCACTTGAGAGGAACCATCTTTTGCCATGTATGAGCAAGGAATTATATTTGAAAATGTAAAATGTAAACAGAACCACCAATTCTGTGTTCTCATTTCACTTTGTGATATGCATACATATGTTTAATAAATGTATCTCTCTTTATTGTTAGAAAATACATATTTTGATATTTACAAAGTCACTTAGATGGTCTCTTATTCTACCTTGAAAGTGCAAGAATCTCTTACTAAAATACAACTTAAAACTTCCTTTACTTCAAAATAGAGTGGAGCTCCTGAAAGGAAGAAATGGAAACTGAAGAAGTGACACATTCTGGGGAAAAATTGTTGACTGCCAGCATCCATCTTTCCTTCTTGAAACAAAAATCCCACCCAAAAGCACCTGAGATGAATCTCGAATAGGCTGGTAGTAAGCAGACATACCAGTCTCATCAGTATGCATTAAACATTTCCACAGGAGAAAAGAAGAAAGATTATAGTATTAATTCTGCACCACAGGATGACCATCAATTCTGAGGCTCCCTGGTAGGTTTGCCAGTCACAATAATCAGCTTCATGCCTCTAATGCAAGGACCTAGATTGAAGCTGCCTTGCAAAACCCAATGATTCAGAGGAAACAAATTTCTCCCGGTGATGCCAAACCTGCAGCCTGTCTGGCCCAGCATCTTGCTCTAGTGAAGGCAGAAGACACCCAGAACACAATGTAAGAGCAGGGCAAGCCCATTGAGAAATATCTTACTAATTGAGAAAACAATCTCAATAATTCACAACATTTTCTTTTGCAGAAAGTTTGTTTTGGTGGGTTTTTTTTTGACGCTGGACAGAGACCTTTTTTAAAGAACTGTGCATTTAACCCTCAAATCTCATTTTAAATGAATGAGGCTACTGAAGAGCCTGTTTAGATGTACAAGTCTGAATTTAGAATGCACTTAATCTGTTTTGTTAGCATGGAGGAAAGCAGAGGAATATTGCATCAAAATTTCTTCCTAAAGAAGAGTGGGAACTCACACAAACATTTGCCCACATTTTATTTTTTATAAATTCAGGTAATCTGAACAGTATGTTGCTGGGGAGAGGCATTAAAGCATTTAGTATACATTCAGGCAAGTGGCTTTCCTTTTTTATCTCTCTCTGTCTAGACAGCTGTAAAACAGGGACCAGAAATGATGTGCAAGATGATTCTCCCAATAAATACTTCAGTCTTTAATGCTGGTTTCACACTAATACAGTTTACAAATAAAGGTTCTGCTAACAGTTCATTGCCACAAAGCTCATTTGTACTCAAAAAAAGGGAAGCAATAACAAAAGTGTATTTCCTTCTTTTTTTTTCTGTTCTAAATTTATTTTATCAAAGAAAGCAAGCATCAAGATACTAAACCACACAGAAAGAATTATGGAATACTTCCTTTATTGTACTCTAATGTGTTTCAATTAAAATATGCAAATATTAGTGTGATTTTCTGGGACTTTTTGAATAGAAAATTTAGAAAATGTTGATATGGACACTATTAATTGATTTTACATACCCTAGTTTCTTCTAAGGGTTATTTTATTTGTAATTTTGTTCCACCCAAGCTGTAGCAGAAGATTGAGATCAGATTACAATTTCCCCAATACATAGCAAAGCTGTAATTAAATGTTTGCTTTTTGACAACAGCAGTGAGTTGCTAAGATGGATAATAAATTTCTGCTTCACATTTTTGTAATTTGCAAGGGACGACAACAATAACAGCAAGTGCAAGGCCTCTTCCACAAATAAGCTTTGGCAGGGAAAAGCAGAATGCCAGGTGATGATGCAGCAAAAGGTTTATAGGTTATAACAAAAGCAGCTAGTCTTCGTTCATTGCTTATTATGTTTAGAACCCAAGGCATGGGTTTCTATTTTCATGAAATAATTTGAATTGAGAACACCAGGCTTCCTATGTATTCATACCAAACATAAAAGCTTGCTGTCTAAAGGATGATATTTGCAAAGGCTGCAGGAAGGTCATCTGAAGCAAAGGTATTCCTCGGAGAAAAAAAGGTACCCCAGGTGCCCATGGCCACACAGAGACACAGTGGCACAAGGCATGGCTCTGCTTGGCTCCTCCACCAACGATGTGTAACAGGACCCCTGGGAGAAACTTGCATAGCTATTCGCCTTTCAAATCCCATTTGTGGGAACGCGTTTCGAAGGGCAGAGTGCTGCAATGGCCAAATGAAGACTGACACCCTGGGTGCTGCTGGGCTATGAAATGCGTATGGCATGTCTAGCAGAGGATAAGCTTTCTTTCCTACCTTTTGCAGCTGAATTAGAAGCCTGAAGTGCAAGCAATCCCTCCACCGCAGAAAATCCCTGGTTCAAACTCACTGATCACCACCAAACATGGGCAGTCAGCTGGGATGGGGGCACCTGGGACTTGCAAGTCCACCCGCAGGAGCCAGGAAGCCTCCTGTGACTGCTCACTGCCCAACCAGCAGCCTGCCTGCTGACTCCTGCAGCATTGGACCAGGCACACAACTGGGAAAGCCCCACATGATAACAGTGGTGCCATTAAAACATTTATTCTTTCGGATGGCAGCCTGAATTTTTCATTTCTTTGCCTATGTTAGTTACTTGCCTTAATATTTTTGAACAGTACTCCTCTGTTCCCTGAGAGAAAATGCATGTTTAGACTAATTTAAATGCATTAACTAGCATGCTTATTTTCATGCCCTGTCCTTAATATGAAGAATGTTACACATAACTTCCTATATGTAAATTAGAACTTAATATCTATAGAGCTGTATCTTGAGAATATACCCTGGAGGATTTATTACCAAAGTATGACTGTCACTTGATTTGCTATGTACTCTGGTACACAGAACACACCGTGTTGCCCTTTCACCTTAGGGATGCAAATAAATAATTTTGTAAACATGCACTATTTAACATATATCACAGCAGACTCTGAAAATCCATATTTTGCTGCTTGCAAAATAATAAAGAGCAGATTTATCTGAATGATGCAACAAAAGATAGAAGGGAACTCCTGCCTAGAACCAATTTCCAAATGTCTTGGTTATGCTGAATCCTAACAATATTCTCAAAATAGCTTTAATGATCTTATTTAAACGCAGCCTTTTGTATACCAAATGAGGCAGCACACAATATACTGTGCAAGAAAAACTGGAGAAGATACAAAATGCTGAACAGCTTTCTTAGTAGCAGAAGACAGACTGCCCATCCTTAGGTGATCATGTGATGCCTGCCTCCTCTCCTTCCCTCCCCTCTCTTCGGGCTGTATGCTGACAAGTGTTACAGAACCACATGCTGGACCTTATTGAAACTCATTTCAGGAGCGTGTGGGGATGGGTTAGCCATTTCCTAACCCAGGAAGCTTTGGTGGCTACTGCTGGAGAAGGTTTGTGCAGTGAACTGGTCAATCTGCCAGGTTTTTAAAACTTGCTAAATAAAGTAGGACTTCCAGTATGCCAAATTCTCCAGATGAGACTTCCACAGCCAAACCAAAACCCCTGCTCCTTCATCAGTTACAGGAAGGGACATACCCCTTTGATGCAAAATACTCTATTCTAGACTCTGCTGTCCTCAAGTAACTCACCTGAGTTTAGATAAACCATAAAAGAGAGCACAATATGATCTAATTACTTAAAAGGAAAGTGTGACTTGCCTTTTACCCTACAGGGGGAAACAGGAGAGATTTTAGCATCATACATTATTTTGGTTGTTGTACATGAAATAAGCTGGTGCTCATGTATCTAGGTTACACACCAGCAGCATTTGTTCTTATGAACTATCACTGGATCAACAGTCTCAGGAAAAAACCCCAAAACAATAAACCAACAAACACTCAGAAAAGCTTGACTAAGTGATGAAGTAAATGCACAACTAAGGCTACAAATTCATAAGGAAGCAGAAGATAACTGGTGCATATATTCCTGCTGTGTTCCATGGACAGAAATCTTCAGTTTTCAGGACTGTCAACTCTTGTAGATTCCCTCGACCCTAAAAGTTCTAGGTCTCCAGAATTTCCAGAGCTCATTAAGGATTTAGCTCATCAAGCTCTGTTATCTATAGCATGGTTAATGTTCTTGAAATGTGCCTTTGACAAAATCTGTTAAAGAAATGCCCTTCTCCTATTACTCCAAAAGACAAAACAGGGCCAATAATGGTTTTTCCTCTCTGTGACACCTTCTAGTTCAAGAAGGATTTCAGCCTCATGGCTGAATTTCCTTAGGCTGCACACTGGTTGGATTTGAGAGCACATAATAAACCAAAGCATTATGCTTAAACCTCTCAAAAAAAACAAATAACTGATGATGAATTTTCAAAGGAATTGTGCCTTGGGGTACAAATATGAGGCCTCTTCGGCTTGCACAGGGTAACACAAGCAGACCAAACTACCTATAAATATGATGGCCAAATCAGGCCTTATTAGATCAACATTCACAAATCTACTTTGCTACCTTGTAGTAACAGGAGGAAACAGCAATAGAAAAAGTGAGCCTTAATATTCCTTCAGATGGTCTCTCCTCCAAATTAAGCACTTTCAGTGCAGGTTAAGATGACATAGCTGCTGCAGAGCATGTCAAATTGATTTTGCCAGGTATGTGCCTGCATGGGACTTCTTTTTAATTTAGTAACTGGAATGTTAATTAGTTCTAGGAGTGTAAACAGGTTGGTTAAGCAGGAGTCCAATCGAATTGCCACGCTCCAGTCGACTAAGACTTAGGTGTAGACAAAACATGTACCAAGAATAACTAATCTGCTTTCCTGAACGCCTATTTGCTAAATTAACATTAAGCCAGAGGGGTGCAGAAGCTGGAGAGCTTCTAGCAACAAGATGGCAAAGCTGTTCCTCAGACCTGTGGGTTCCTGAAATAGTTTTCTATATGAAACTTCAAGCTGTATGTTTAGTAAGAGAAATCTCTGATAATTAGAGCCTGTCAGTTTATTTCATAAATTTAAGCATTTTATATAAGAAGACAAGAAGATCTTTCTCCTAGAATATATTTGGGGAAAGTTGCTGCACTATATGACAGCCTACAGAATGGGCATTTCATGTTTTTTTTCAGTAACTGAAATAATTTAGATTTCTGGAAGATAATGAAAAGCTAGAGATAGTTCAAATGGGCTCCTACTTTTTTAAAAAAGAATTTAAAAAATTTTTAAAAATCACAAAAGTATTCCAATGACAATATTGTCAAATGAAAAAAAAAAGTTAAAAATCAGATGAAACCCAAAGGATTTGGTCTTGATAACTAAAATTGGAGCTTCACAAGGGAGGGCAGATCAAGTGCTCCATGCCACCATTTCCAAGTCACATTATTTTTTCCATGATGAGTCATGATCCCAAGTGTCCTTTCTGGAAAGTCCTTGGACAGTCCAGATGGAAAACAAGTGAGATCTTGCCTGGATACTCTGACTGGAGCCTGATTGAAAATATTTGATATTTTATTGATATTTGATATTTTATTTATTTTATTGATATTTATAACCGGCAAAATACATCTATTCAAAGCTCTCAGCAGTATGGCAAGATACTAAAATGCATAGAGAAAACAGAAAAATATTAGTGAATTATATTTCTTTGAAAACCTGAAATTTTCAGTCACTGTGTTCAAAAGCCTTCATTCACTTTGAAAGTAAGTGCAACAGAGTTAGGATTCTTATGGTGAACTCATCTCTTACTTAACTTGGAATAATAGAATAGAATCAGGGAATTATTAAGGTGGAGAAGACAGATATTTCACAGATGTTTCACAGAGTATTCTGAGTTGGAAGGGATCCTCCAAGACCATTGAGTCCAACCTTTGACCAAACATCACCATGTCAACTAAACCAAAGCGCTAAATGCCATGTCCAGTCATTTCTTGAATACCTCCAGGGATAATGACTACACCACCTCTCTGGGCAGTCCATTCCAATGTTTAATCACCCTTTCTGTGAAGAATTATGTCCTACCTTAACTTCCCCTGATGCAGCTTGAGGACATTTCTTCTCATTCTCTCACTAGTTGTCTGAGAGAAGTTGAACCCCACCTTACTACAACCTCCCTTTTGTTAGTGGTACAATGTGATAAGGTTTCCCTTGAGCCTTCTCTTCTCTAGGCTAAATAACCCCAATTCCCTCAGCTGCTGCTCATAGGACTTACACTCTAGACCCTTCACCAGATCTCTTGGTCTTCTCCTGGACTTGCTCCAGCACCCGCAGTGAGGGGCCCAGAACTGGGCACAGCATTTCAGGTGTGGCCTCACCAGTCCCAGGTACAGGGGGAAAATCACTTCCTTGGTCCTACTGGTATATTATACACTATTGCTGGTACAGGCCAGGATGCCATTGGCCACCTGGGCACACTGCTGGCTCATGTTCAGCCAGCTGTTAACCAGCAGCCCCAGGTCCTCCTCTGTCGGGCAGCTTTCCCGTGACTCTGTCCCTCAGCCTATCACATTCCACAGGGTTGTTGTGACCCAAGTGCAGGACTCAGCACTTTGTCATATGGAATCTCATACTGCTGGCCTTAGCCCATTTATCCAGCCTGTCCAGATCCTTCTGTAGAGCCTTCCTACCCTCCAGCATATCAACACTGCCACTCAACCTGGTGTTGTCTGTGAATTTACTGAGGGTTCACTCAATCCCCTCATCCAGATCATCAATAGCGATGTTGAACAGGACCGAACCCAACACTGATCCCTGGGGGACACCACTAGTGACCAGCCACCCACTGGATGCGGCACTGTTCACCAGCNGGATGCGGCACGGTCCCCCAGCCCTCTCTGGGCCCAGCCATCCAGCCAGTCCTTAACCCAGCAAAGAGTGCAGCTGTCCAAGCCATGGGCTGCCAGCTTTTCCAGGACAATGCTGTGGGAAAGAATATTAATGATTTTACTGAAGTCCAGGTAAACTCTACCCACAGATTTTCCCTCATCCACTTGGCAGGTCACTTGGACATAAAAAGAGATCAGGTTGATCAAGTAGCACCTAAACCCACCCGGACTGGGTCTGATCCCCTGATTATCCTGTTTGTGCCATGTGACTGCATTCAAGATAATCTGTTCCATAACGTTTCTGGGCACTGAGGTCAGGCTGACAGGGTCAAGGTAGTTCCCTTGATTCTCCTTCCATCCCTTCTTGTAGATGGGTGCACATTGGCCACCCTCCAGATACCCAGCCCCCTCCTGGTTAACCAGGACTGACGATAAATGACAGAGAGCAGCTTGTCGAGTGTTTCCACCAGCTCCCTCAGCACCCTCGGGTGAATACCGTCTGGCCTTGTAGACTTGTAAGTGGTTCAGCAGGTCATTAGCTACTTCTTCCTGGATTTCAGGGGGTTTATTCTGCTCCCCATCCCTGTCTACCAGCACAGGAGGCTGGTTGCTCTAAGCATGACCTGCCTTTCAGTTAAAGACTGAGGCAAAGAAGGCATTAAGCACATCAGCATTTTCCTCATCCTTGGTGACAATGTTCCCACTTTGCATCCAATAAAGGATGGGGATATTCCTCAGCCCTACTTTTGTTGTTAATATATTCATAAAAACTCTTTTTATTATCTTTCACAGCAGTTCCACGTTGAGTTTTAGCTGAGATTTCACTTTTCTGATTTTCTCTCTGCATGTTCTAATGACATTCTTGTATTCTTCCTGAGTCACCTGCCCCTTCTTCCAAAGGTCATAAACTTGGTTTTTTCCCCTGTGTCCCTGTGAAAGCTCCCTGTTCAGCCAGGCAGGTCTTCTTCCCTGACAGCTTATATTTTGGCTGATAGAAACAGTCTACTCCTGTGCCTGTAAGATTTCCCTCTTGAAGTATGTCCACCCTTTCAGGACGCCTTTGTTAATAAGGACTGCTTCCCAAGGGACTTTCTGAACCAGTGTCCTAAACAGGCCAAAGTCTGCCCTCCCAAAGTCCAAGGTAGTGGTTTTGTTCACCCCGTTCCTTACTTCACCTAGAATTAAAAACTTTCATGGTATCATTTCATGGTTGCAATGCCAAAGATGGCCTGTGACCACCACATTTCAACTTGTAATGAACCAGCTCACTCCCTAAGTATGATCCCCAAGACCACCATTTCTCTCCAAATTCTGGGCTGTTCTCAGAAACACGCTTAGGAATGATTTATTAGTGATAAAAATCATGTGTACAGATATGTTGGACTGCACAAGACACTGGTTTTTCTTCAGTAGTGCATTCAGGAAATATTGTCACTTCATTTTTAGTCTATTCAGTTCTAGGTGAGCACATACATATACTACATTGAAGCGCCTCATTTATATACACCACGTTATCTACATTTTGCCATATTGAGGTATCACATTATTAATAGCTGTTTTCTGTAAATAGGCTACAGTTTGCCTAATCTTTCCTTCTGTGCATGATCTTGCAAGAGTAAAAAGGCTTTAGTACAAAGGCTGTGTTTTTATATGCAAATCTATTATTTGATTACCCACTTTTTTGTCCTTACATTATCATGAATATTTCTGATGAATGTTTTATGGGTTAGGTTTAGGATTTGTGAGCTATTTCAAATTTTATGTTTGCCCTATCATCTGCAAATACTGCATCTTTGTTGATGTTGGTTGGTCTCATTTACATATTTATCACACTTCTATTTTCAAGGATGTTTTGCTATAAACTGTCTGTCCCCATTTCTCCTCACGTAGTACTAGTAGATGGATGTATTTTCAAATTGAGATAATTTGTAGATAGAATTTTTTTGGTTAACAATAAATCACCACTTAGAGACAGCCTATTCAATGTCTTCATAGCTATCTGGCATATGGTTTCTGAGTAATTAAAGATAATGGAAGCAGTTCACAATGCACTTCGCAACTCACTTCATAGTCCAGAGAGGTCAATGATTTTCCACAATGACTAGGCTAAACAGAACTCTGCAGGGCTGGGGTGAAGTACCAACAACACTGGTAACACAGAGCTGATCTTAGTCCTAATTGGTAACTCTTGTGAACAAAAGGGACTTGCTCAAAGTGTAAAAGGAGCTTCAATCAGAAACTGCTGCTTGGAGTGAAACAGTCGTTGACATAATACATACATTTTCTCCAGCTGAACAAGTCCGGCGAAAGCTCCTTTTGGAATGACTCTCATCTTGGTGAGGATAAATCTCCTGAAAATAGAGAAAATGGGGTGATTATTCCCTATTCACAACACAGGACTGTATAGTAGCCTTGCTAGCAGAGGAGAGGCCTTTATCACTAGCACAGGGATGGCCTCTGGGCTGAAAGTGTTGGCATCTGAATACAGCTGTAACATTCAAAGGATTTGTGGGACTCCAACTGCCCAGACCAAAGTTACAGCACAGAATTGTGTGACCGCTGGGGGTCCTCAGGAGGAAAAGCATCTGTCAGTAGTTGCCACATCCCTGTTTGCTTCAGTAAGAAATCCACACCTGCAGCTCCTCTGTGTGCTGGGAGGGAACAGTGTCTTTCTCATCTTGACCCCTCTTTCAAGTGATGCTCAAGCAAGGGACGAAGCAGCTCTGTGGATCCAGACTGGGGTGAGTTGCTTATAAGGCTGCAAAGTGGTACATCCATGCTCATGCAGGATAAGCCTTAACCTGCTTCACAGACAATTTAAGGAGTCAGCTACTGTCTCCCATCAGTGCAATTTTAATAAATTTATTGCTTCTCACAGTGTCTCTTCTAATTAGTTCATAATGTGCCACAAAATTAGGACTTTTGAATACACAACTCAAAAGTTGTGTACGTGGTCCAGGATAGCATTTTTATCGTTTTTAAAGGTCACAGAATATGCTCAATAAAGAAAAACAATTTAAAACACCATATAAACCTTTTTGTTAAATTGGAGTCATCTCCTTTCATCACAATAAGGAAAGAGGACTAGAAAACTTCTGATGACACTCAACAAGTGAAAAGTAAGGTTTCTACTACTCTTCAGTGAAATAAGGTGTTATCTGGGTAATTGTTTTCTTTCACACATTTAATCACTCATAGGCAGTGAGAGCGAGCAATTAACATGACTTTATCATTGCAAGATGTTGAATAATACTGGTTGCGCTGAGTGACAGTTGTTAAAAAAATGTTTTTTTCTTTAAAAAAACAACAACCCCACCCATATTACCCACATGAACATATTACATACACACATGCATACATCACACTCTGTGATTCACTTTCTTAGTCTATTTTCCCAAGGAAATTAATTTTTTTCTGAATTACTATGCAAATCTCTTTTTTCAGCCAGACCACCCCTAATTATTTTCACCTCATAACTGTTTCTGCATGGTTGTTTTGGATTGCCTTTCAGCTCATGTCTATGCTGCCTCATTGTAAGGTTTGAAGTAGGACAGAAAGGGGAACTCAGCCTGCCCTTGCCTGCTGTGCAGTCTTGCAAATTTTAACACAATGCTCAAAACTGGAGACTTACTTTCTTACTGTTCACATATTCATGCAATCCTCATCTATGTTTTATTTCAAATGATTATAGCTTAGAATTTTCATGGGAGGTAATCAGTTTTAATCAAATTTTTAGGGAAAAAAAATGTTACTCTCAGAGAGTACCAATGTAAAAGGTTCCCATTTTTTAATTGTAGATCTTTAGTAGAATCTACCCCCTCATGAGTTAATATATACTTAAGCAGGATAAAGTCAATGCACACCTCACCTAGTTCTAGAGATGTCACTGTGATTACACCAGGAGTGAACTTGGCCCCACACTTTTTTAAACATTGAAATTTATGGTATTCTCAGGCCTGGAAGACGATGAAGTCAATTTGGTATTTCATTATTCTTGTACTATCATTAATGTAAATTAGAAAGAGCTTCAACATACTGTCACACAAGAATTACAGTATTGAGATCATTATGCAAATATTGGAAGGATAAAAGAGCTTCCAGAAAAGGCCTGACCTGGATCAGGCAATTTGTAAAACCCTACCAAAAAAGGGCTGGTGTAATGCATGCAAAGCTACGGTTGTGCTTGCAGAGAAGTTAGGTACAATGGATCCTTGCAGAACACGCAGCAGGCTTAGTGCTACAAAGCTGATCCATCAGGAAACTCTTTAACTTTGATCTGTTTTGAAATGTTTCTCAAACTCTGCTTTGTAGAAACGCACGCCTAATTTTTGAGCCCTAGAAAGCCGGCTTTGTCTGAAAAGCCACCTATAATTTTTTTTATGGCAATGTGCTAAAATGAATCCTCTCTCTGCAGGAGCAAGTCATCAGGATGTTTGCAATTTTTTAATTACATACTGTCCTGTGCCATGCTTCACCACAATAAGAAATTACATTCTAGTACAGAATCTAATGGAAAGAAGGGAACCTCATTCATAGATGGGGTTCCTTATATGAGAAAACTACATCTGCACAGAACTAAAAGTCAGACCTTGAGTTTCTTTGTTGAAGACCCTGCATTAATACGGTGCCAGTATTCAGTAGCCACCTGTCTAATGCCCTGGAGCAGTTAAAGTAGAATTGAACTTTAATAGCTGAAATCTCAAAAGCCATTTAAAAAAATCAAGGTTAGTTGTTTTTAAACATCTCTGAGTAGGTTAATAAAGCCAGCCTTAATGGTATAACGAACACTGAAAATTAGAATCAGATACTTTTTGAATTATCAACTGTATAATGATTAGGAGTATATTATAACTAGCCAAATACTGCATTGTCAATAAATCTCACCAATTAGTCTCCAAGAATCAATCTGTACTTAACTTGAGATACTGGCTTTTCAGTACCAATTTGTTCTGAGGTACATGGAGAAAATAATTGAAAAGCATTTCCTTGGTTTTGTTGTTGGCACTATTTGAGGGTCAAAGACATGAATACAGCCCACCTTTGTTCAAGCATGTTTCATGTCACAACAAACAAATAAAGAAAAGCTTCCTTTAAAAAACATGTACATAAGAGAGATATGCAGCATTTGGTCCTAAAAATTTGTTATCACTTAGGCACCAGCAAGGAAAGCACTGAGAAGCCTAAACATTCAGTGAATGACGTGGAATTGAAAACCCAGAGCCAGGTGCCCAATGTAAGACATGAGAAAGGTTAGATTGAAGGTTAGGTGATCCAAAAATCTGTATTCAAAGATAGACTCTAGGAAATATCAAATCTCATCTCCCAGGGCTTTCAGCACCAGCCTCATCACACAGAGGGACCTGCACTCACAGCAGGCATTGTCATGAGGGAGGAAGCATTGCGGTACCTCAACACAGCCCTGGCAGCCAAAGCAGAGACATGGAATGGGAATCCTCTCTTCAAGTCCTCCCTTACCCTGAGTGCAATAGACACTTGAATTTCATGCCTCAAGATGCTTAGTGGTCAAGGGACCTCTCCCTGTCCAGGATCAAGATCATGCAGCCAGGGCTAGACTCCTTGTGCCATCAAAAATGACAAGGAAGAACTTACTATACTTTCTAGAGGCCTTAGAGTTAGAGCTGATTTCCCTGGGAAAAAAATATAAAATTGATAATTATACTTTTTAAAGTCTAAATTTCAGGATTGCTAATCTTATTTTGGCTACAGCAGGTCCCAGAAGTCCTAGAAAGGATTCCAGTATTGGAACCACCAAAAACTTAACAAATGAGAGAGCAGAAATCACAGGAAAGGAAACAAGTTCCAGATGGTCACACAGTTATCCTGCACCATGTGAAGGCAATATACATAGCTGGAAATAGAAGAATGGCGGTATTAACTATAGTTATTCACTATGTACAGAAGTATAAGATAGATTTAAGTGTGGCCTATTGGTCCTATACATGCCCTGATATCCAGAAAAGTTTTCTAAATCCTGACTTAAATGTATCTGCTGAAAGTGACTCTTAGGGAGTTTGCTGATAGGAACTGTCTGCTCCAGTTGTACAATCACACTTATACTTTACATATTTCTCTGGACTGAACAAGCAAAATTCCCACAGCTTTTTCTATTTTTCACTTCTTAGTGTTTTATATGCCTCTTTATTGTATCATTTTAGTTTCTCTCATGAATGTGTGTAAATTCCTTTATTATGAAGCTACTAAAAAAATGTTGCTATTAAAGCTAGACCTGTCAGGACTAGGGCAGAACTATCTCCTGCTGATTTGTTTATTTATACAGGGACATGTAAACCTGGTTCTTTAGAATAGTGAGGTCTCAGTTAATATGAAGCAACTAACACAGGTAACTAGCGCTTTGTAACGCTATGAAGACCAAACAACACAAACACATCTTGTTTCTGTATGGCTGTATCTAGTATAAGAGAAATATCATAATGCCTCTTAAAGTCTAAAGGCAAGTCTAAAGACAAGATGCAAAGAACAGAAATTATCAGGTACTGCTGAAATGTTCCTAAACAACCTTCTAACACTTCTAGCTATGAAAAGATTAATTGATCTTTTCTTAAAATAGACTCTTCTTCAACTAAAGTACTTGGGACAGGCAGCACGCAAGACATAAAGGAAAAAAAACTCTCCAGAAAAATTAATGTTCTCCCATCCAGCTCCACATGAATCTGGTGACAGAAAGGAGATCGACCTCATCACAAAAGGATGGAGAACTGGATGTCATTTTTCAAGTATCTGGTGTCTAATGTATGGATGATGAAAAAGATTTGGTAAATTAGAAGATAAAAAAATGGACCCCTACAGGTGATTTCTTCTCAGTGTCTCTGAAAAAAAAAAGCATAGGAAACCTGTGAAGTGTGAACATTATTCAACTCAATGTAAATACACATTTGTGAGGTATTTGTGAGGTTAGTAGTTTATGTGAAAGATGATGCATTTTACATATTGATCTAATGAATTCTCAGACCCTGGTTCCACACATTTTTCTTAAACAGTTATTAAGATGCTCTTTGCCATAAATCTTCCACCAGAACTTGCTCCCACTTGGCTTTCATGTCCCCTCCTCCCAGCCCCCTTCCTTGCCAGACGCCTCCCCTCCTGCCACTGGCGATAACCTTGCACAACAAAGGACTGCGCTGATTATCAGAAATTAGACTGCTTAAAAAAATAAAATAATTTCTGCTTCATAAAGCCTGGCTGAATTTAGGTTTTTCAAAACACTCTTTAAAACTCATTTCTCAGATCTACTTAAGTCACACACAGTTAATCAGAAAAGTGTGTGCATTGTAGAATTATCTTCCCTGGCTCATGTAAATTGCAAATTCATGATGTTAAAACGAACTATATCAAGCAGATACTATAAACTTTATAACTTAAGGACCAAAGGAAAATAAAATAAAAAGCCAAAAAGATTCAGTGACAATAATACTAAATCATCAAATTTGGTTCTGAAGAAATAAATGTGACAGGATTTTGAAGAACATTTTACTTTAATCTCTGAGCTAATACACTGATGCTATCACCTTCTAATCCTCTGCAGCAATGTGCATTTTGTCACAAAAAGATTAACAGTGAAATTTAATTTACTATTGGTAATTCTTTTTGATTGTTTCTTTGTTTTTACTTCTTGCTTTGGAGATGTGCTGGAGGTTCCAGCACAAGCAACAAATGAGTCTTTGCTTTACCTCAGGAAAAAAAAAAATGATGCTATGACCTATGTAATGTGCTCTTGATTAAATGCCCAAATCAACAAAATGCTGCACCCTGTTTTTTTGTTTGTTTGTTTGTTTTTTCTGGTTTTGCTTGATTAGTTAATGCAACAGTGGAGGACTATTTTGCTTTTCATGCCTTAATAGTAGACAAATAGATACTGCAGACCACATCCCAGATGCTGTTAAGTCAACTGAGCTGTGCCATTTCAGCCCTATTCTCATTGGAATGAATAATGAGATTCCTTTGAGATAAATGTAATTTAAATTTATGAAGAATATTTGTAAGCCTGCAGCTCACTGAAATGGGTTCACATTGTCACATGACTTCACTATGACTAGGGTCTGGTTCTAGTGAGTATCTCACAGAGAAGGGGCATATGTAGATATATGTGAACATGAAAGTATTTTTTCTAATCAGTTGCCTAGGTGGAAAATCTCTGTAATCTGGTAAGTAGCTTGTAGCTGCTTTCAGACATAGCTATGTTTTCTGCTTCCTAACAGCAGGTAGAGAGGAGTACAAAAGTTGTAAATCGGATGCTAAAACATCAGGTTTCAAAAGCCATCAAACTAAATGCAAAAAGCTTGGGTTTATTTGCTTTTTGGTTTTAAAGTCTTTAGAGTGCATTCGTATCATGCTGCAAAGCTATTTTCAACACTCACAAGGCTTTAAGAACAGAGAAAGATTTATACTAGGCAACTCAATTCCATGAGATGCTAAAGTAGTGACTTTGCAAGGCTGACAGGATCATGAGGAATTGCACCAGCAGTGACAAAAAATGTCTTCCACCATCTTGCCGGCTTATCTTTTCAGAGAGCTACAGCATTATCTGAAGAGGAAACCAAAGCCAAGCAGAATATTTTTCTAATAATGACTATTCATGTAACTATAGATTAATTTCAAAAAATGCATCCTGATAGCACATGCACACTTGAATAATGGAGGAAGAGCTTTGCAATTAATTTGTTCAGCTGAGACATGATCCATGTATTTGAGAGTCTGCGAGGCCCTACATTGCACACATGTAAATGGATTTATGAGAGAAAGACCATAATCCTGTGCTAACATGAACAATCTGGATTGAAGCATCTGATCACTGCATCCACCTAATGTGCTTAAGTCAACTGCTTACCCCTTTCAAGTGCTTGTGAAAGGACAAGTTATCTTGACTGTGCAGCTGGTTTCTTCCTTTTGTGGAATAATAAAAGCTGGAAAAGGTGAGTATTACAGGGAAAATCTAGGCAAGATATATATTTTATGGAGAAGACAGAAAACAGATTCCTGTCTTTCAGGCTGTACTGGGCATGACTAGAAGAGAGTTAATTTTCTTCATAGCAGCTCAGATGGTGCTGTGGTTTAGACCTTTGACCAAAACTGTACTGATAAAACACTAATCTTCCTGCTTTTGATGAACTGTGCACAGCACTGAAGCTGCCTTTGTTCCTCATTTTGTCCCCTGCAATGAAGAGTTTGGGGGGTGGGCTAAAGGCTGGGAACACACACTGAGCTCGTGACCTAAACTAACCAGATATGCTATACCATATAATGTCATGCCATATCATATCACACAATCATGATCAGCCACACAAGAGAAAACCATTCTTTTATCTGACTGAAAAGCACAGGATTAATCTGGGAGGGCACATGCTCTCCTTTCAGGCATGCTACTTGTGAATCCTTGCAGGTCTGGGAGTGATCTAAAGAGCATCTATGAGACAAAAAATATTTTTATTTGTGAGCTATTAAATAATGTACAGACAAAGTACATACAATTAGAAATGTGATTATAAAGTTATTAATGATGTTTGTCTGCTTTTCAGGTCTCAATCTAAAAGGCAATATGTGCAGCTGCTCAGGAAGAATTGCTCCTTAATCTTTACCAGTGGGCTCCCTTAGAAATCAATTTCCTTTTCTTTTTTGAATTAGATTAAAAGGATAATGAATAGCACTGATGCTATTCCTATTCTAAATGTAGTGAACATTTGCCCAGTGTAATAATGCCCCCCCAGCCACAAAAAGCTGAAGGGAAGCATTTCAAGATCAACTGATGTCCTGTTGGCATTTCCCGTGCAGAGTGCCCACAATACCATAACGTGAGTAACAAAATACCTGTTTCCCCGGTAGAGTTGTGATGGTGCTCACACAGACACACAGCAAATTAGCTGTGGGATTTGTTTTTCCCCGAGGACCTTGCTTAGGTCAGCTAATAAGTTGCACACAGTGCCCCATAGCAGCTAACAGCTGATAAGGAGAGATAAGGAAGGACAGAAAATTGTTGTGAGAAAAAAGAAAAAGCATCTAAAAGACTATAAAAGTGGTGAAGCAAAAGCTTACTCTCCCTCCTCCCTGCCTTAGTTTTCCAAAACCAAGGCATGTTTAGTCTCAGCACTGATACCCTTTTCATTTCTGGACAAAGCATAGGCTGTCCTCAGTAACACTGCTATTTCCCCCTGCGATGCAGTACATAGCTTCTCTCTGAGGTCACATATGCAGGCAGTTAAAAATAAAGCTCCAAGATGCTTTTAAATAGCTCTGCTTGAACTGGGGGGAGGAGGGGAGGAATGAATCTGGAGATGGGGGTAAAAAAACCCTCCAAAGAACACAACAAGATGGAGGACAAGAGAAAAAGAGAAGATGGCAAAATACCCAATCAGAGAAAGAAATGCAACACCAAGATTTTTACTCATTCTGAGATATTTACACTTAGTGCAGTTATTTCAGTGAATTTAGGTTGGGTGGCTTTACGTTGAGACAAAGCTGGAGAGGAACAGAGCTGTGACTATTCAGACCAGCTGCCTGTTTGTCTTAACTCATTTTGTAAAGTCCATGCCAAAAAATTTTGTTGAAGATTTTGTTGAAGATTTAGGTGCAAGTAGCAGTAACACACAAGTTATGTCACAAACACAAATGACATCTGCCCTGGGCAGAGCACCCTCTCATAGAAGGATCTTGGTCCCTTCAGTCAATCCAGGTGGCTGCAAGTCAAAGGGCAAAGTGCGTGTCCTGCACCCTTGCAGCAGGTAAAACAGGCAAAGCAATGCTGTCTTGGCAGAAAGGATGTCCTCCCTTTAAGATTACCCAGAGCTTAAGCAAAGCAAAGCTGCAGCTCTGGATTCCTCTACATTAAGCACACACAGAGAAAAAAGGGCTTGCTGCCGAGCACAAATTGCAATAAACAAGTCCTCCTTAGGCCTATGTGCAGAATCACAGTTATCATGTTCGCATCCAGGAAGAGTTTAACTGCTTGGAACGAGTTACCCACAAAAAAGGCCACCAGTAAGCTTGAAAGCACAGTTAAAATTGCTTCTATTAATGTCAAAGGCATGCTGTGAAAAGTGCTCTGTGTAAGATAAATAACACAAGTGAATGAAGTTATCCCGTCTTGGTTACAGAGAGCCAGGAAATAGTGATTGCTTTATTTTTACAAATAGCTATACTTCTATTAGTATTGATTATTCTGTAAGACACCACACTACTTTTAAAAGAGCACATTCTCGTTCCTCACAACTTACTGGGCCTTTGAAAAATGTACAGCACATGATAAACGTACAGCTTCCTTAAAATCTGACCTTGATATCTGCAATGATCTTTATGGCAAGGAGCCATTAAAAATTTATTCACTCTTGAGTGCAGTCTTGGTGTTGCATGTATTTATATTAATATCTCTGCATATTTTCTTAACAAAAGGAGCATTATACAAGTACTGGGTATTTTGTTCTTGCAAAAAGAGTGTTTCACTTTGTGTTCTTTCCCATGGGCAATTTGTCAAGACAAATAAGGTCCTGGAAAATGTCCACAGTCCAACCGCATGGGAGGCTTTTTAGGTATTGTCTTCAAAACTTTCTTCCCCTCTTTAGATTTAGTGCAAGAATAGCCATCCTGCTCACACGCAGGCAGTCAGTTAGACTCTTTTTCTGTCTCAAGAATGTGTCAAAAAAGATCTTATTTCACAGCAGGGAGAGAACAGTGGTTTGTTCATCGTCTGAGGTCGTAGCAGAAAGGTGACAAGTGTTCTTTGTGTGTAGTACTTCTACCTCTAAGACCTTGGGACTTTCTGTGTTGGCAAGCCCACCATACATGATTTTTATTGAGCAAGACAAATTCTCCAGGGACAAAATCTGAAGTTCTGGGTTGGATGCCTCAGTAAAGGTAAAAGAGAAAAAGAAAGATTTTCTGCGAAACTTCTTGCTGAACCATTTCTATACAGCAAAACACCAAATAACTAACTTTGTTCACTTTATCCTGCTTGGTAAATCCATTAGAAACAACTAGTGTTCTTTTTATCTCCTTCCTCATCCATATCTTCATAGGCACTATACCTGTGCTGCTTAACAGGAAACAGCTGAAATATCCCAGAATAGTAATAATCCACTCACTGTTACATTCCCTAATTAGCACACACAGCCTAATAAGTAACAGGATCCCCACCAAATATTTGGATTAATTTGGATACATCCAAAGGCTTGTTTGAAGTTGTAATGAGATATCAGATACTCCTGATGCCAGAGCAGTCAGAAACCATTTAAGAAACAGCACTTGGAGAGTTGATTGCACTCTTTTTTTCCTCTGTATCTGAATATGAGTGTTGTAAAAGTAAATATTCTCTCTTCTATCTACTACGTGCTGTATTTGCCAAAGAGCAGTGTGAGTGCCACCTAACTCAACTGGCAGTCTTGGGAAAACAGCATCTCCTGAAGGAGGGGTCCCAGATGCAAACAGCACGTACTCTGCTGTTCTCAGGGCACTAGCTAGACTTGTGTTAACATAACTAGCCTGAAAAACAGGCTATACCATACACGCAGTCTTCTCCCCCAAAGTGGAGCGTTCGCTTCTTTTTACATACTGAAACCCACATTTAAATTTTAACATTTAGGTTTTGAAATAACACTAAAAGTGTTTTAACAAAAGTTAAACCCACAACTTTAGTTACTGTAGCACCATGTGAAAAAGCAAATCTCCTCTGGTCATGCCTTCCTCTAATCTGAATGTCTCTGCTGATTCTCTCAGGGGGATGGAAGCTGGCTTCTGGAATTGCTGCTGCCTGTTCAAGAGGATGAACCACAAAGCACATGAAGAATGAGAGTGCCCATGAGATTAAAGTGAGCAACAGGTTCCTATATGTTTAAAAGAGCTTATAGTTCTCTCACTGTAATGCACTTTGTACATTTCATTCAAATCCTATAAAAATTCCTTTTTACTGCCATTGCTCACCACACATCCCCACATCTCTGGTCCTGTTCCTAGTCACAGAGGTTCCACGTGAAGATCTTTTCTCAGCATATATATTAGAGATTGCTGAGGGAAACAATCACAGGGATATCAATTGCAGGTGCCTGGACTCTTTCAATTTCATCCTACACTCTCCTGAGAGCATCTCTTCTCCCTCGCAGTCTTTCTCTGTTATTGAGATCTCTTCCCCATAGACATCACCAATTTGATAGGGAATGAAAAAGCAAGGAATTCTCATTACTTCTCCACGTGCAAAAATAAATAAATAATCATGTTTTCCTTTTATTTTAGCAAGAATTACCTTGCCACTGCAAATACTGAATTTATCCATCTACCTTCCACTGGCCATGAATTTATTTTCACATATTAAAATGATGTTCCTGACTAAATATATCATGGCAATTAGTGTACCAGTATCCTTAAAATACTAACTGTACTTTAAGTCCTTTAAGACTGACAGGTCTCAGTAACACACAGGGCAAAGCTTGCACTGGTGTCAAGCATGGATCTTTACTGCATTTGAAAGTGAGTATTATTGTTTCAGAAAGAGGCCAGCTTGACCACACTGGCAACTGAAATACTAGCTTATGTTCAGAATAAAGATGTGTTTTGTGCTTTCACCTTCAGAGTGCTTCTCAAACATGAACCCTCTATGGAGCACTTTAAAATAATAAACATACATGGTTCTTTTAAAAAGGGTGGCAAAAGAGTGAAACAGAAATGGGAGAAACTTGACCTGGTCATGGCACAGCTGCAAATTATGGAAAACCTCTAAGAAAGAGCTTAGCAGTTATGCCTGGGAAAATATATTCTTTGCAACATCTAACCACAGTGGGTGAAAACTAGGCTTCTTCCCCCTTCCTACGCACCCTTCCATCGTCTTCCTTGAATGATGACAGTGTCATCAGCTCTCTAAATGACTGTGATAAGCATCTCCTTGCATTAAATTGGATAAAAAAAGGCATGTGAGTATGGCACTTGAGGATATGATTTAGTGGTGAACACTGGTACTAGTCTGATGATTGGACTCAGTGACCTTAGAGAAGTCTTTTCCAACCTTAGTGATTCTATAATTCCATGAAAACCTCACTGGAAGTATTAGACGTAACAGTCATGTCAGTGAAGGAAGGTCATAAATGGCATCCCACAGAGGCCTGCATGGGCCCTGCATTCAATAGTCATAGGGGATCAGGTGTGGGGGGGAGGAGCAAGGTGACATACGCATGATGGCCAGCGTAGTAAGACCAGATCTGAGTGAGAGGATTTGCAAAGAAGGAGTTCAGTCTTCACAAAACATGTAGTTCAACTGCTACAGAACAATGTGGATGGCAGACATTCAAGAAGAAATTGATAAATACATGAATGCAAAATATGTGATGAGGGTTTACTACCAAGATATCCCTTTACTCAAGATGTCCCTGAACCAGGAAGAGCTGGAGAGATACACATCTCTGTGCTGATATACTCATCAGAATGGCAAAAAATCTGCACCATAGTCAGACTGCGACAGCTCAGCCAAAATGGGGAGGCATATGCAGATCAGCACAACCAAACACTACCTATATTGGCACTCTTTGAAACAGGTGATCTCTGGATTGAAGTGTTGAAGTGTTTGTCAATATTATCAGCTCGTGCAAGTTTTCTTACACTACAAAAGAAGGGATTGCTTCTTAGGTTAAAACAATTCAAAGACTACTCCCCTCCCTTGGGCAGAAGATTAAAAATTAAGGCTCAGTCAGGAGCATCATTCAGACAACTATTTCATTGCATAGAATTGGCTCTCCAAGACACTTCCAAAACTAATGTGACAAGAATGCTTCAGTATTCTTTAGTAATAAAAATATTAAAAGAATGTTTCAACTCAGCACAAATTCTTTTGCTAGGTCATTTTGATAGTCTTTGTAAAATTAGGCAAATTGCACTGTCACTGCAACGTCTCAAGTTGTCTCTTACTCTTCTCCCAACCCCCTCTTCGGGAGGGGGACTGTAGGCAGACTGAGGCTCCTAATACATCATCCTGTTACAGGGTGAGGATGCTCAGCTCATAAACAGGGACAGAGACAAGGCAGAGCTATATGACGCTTTCTTTGCCTCTGTCCTCAACACAAATGATGGACCAAGGGTGTCTCAGTGCCCTGAGCTGGAGAGCCATCACTGTGAGAATGATCAACTCCCAGTCATGCCTGAAATTCTGTGGGATCTGCTGCTCCAGTTGGGCCACTACAAATCTATAGGGCCTGATTGGATTAATCCCAGAATCCTCAAAGAGCTGGCTGATTTCATTGCAAAACCTCTCTCAATGATTTTTGAGCAGTCTTGCAAATCTGGAGAGGTCCCAGCTGACTGGGAGATGGCAAAAGTCTTGATTTTCAAGAAGGGCAAGAAGGATAACCCCAGAAACTACAGGCCTGTCAGTCTCACTTCAGTGCCTGGTAAAGTTATAGAGAAAATTATTCTGGGAAATACTGAAAAATGCCTGAAAAACAGTGCAATCATAGGTCACAGCCAGCATGGCTTCATCAGAGGGAAGCCCTGCTTATCAAACCTGATTTCCTTTTGGGACAAGGTAACCCACCCAGGTGATCAAGGGATGACAGTTGATGAAATCTCTCTGGATTTCCGTAAAGTTTTCGATACTGTCTCTCATAGGATCTTTCTGGACAAAATGTCCATCCCACAGCTGGATAAACACACCACGTGGTGGGTGAGCAACTGGCTCAGCAGGTAATAGTCAATGGGGTGACATCAGACTGGTGACTGGTGGGGTTCCTCAGGGCTCCATCTTGAGCCCTGTGCTCTCAAATCTTCATGAATGACTTGGACACAGGACTGGAAGGGATACTGAGCAAATTTGCAGGTGACACAAAACTGGAGGAGCTGTTGACTCCCTCAGAGGCAGGGAGGTCCTGCAGAGAGACCTGGACAAACTGGGGGACTGAGCAATCAGCAACCATATGAAGTTCAACAAGGGAAAGTGCCAGATTCTGCACCTGGGATGGGGCAACCCTGGATGTAGGTCCAGAGTGAGGAATGAGATCAATGACAAGTCGAATATAAGTCAGCAGTGCCCTGGCAGCCAGGAAGGCCACCCGTGTCCTGGGGGCATCACGCAAAGCATCGCCAGCTGGTTGAGGGAGGGGATTGTCCCCCTCTGCTCTGCACTGGGGCGGCCTCACCTTGAATATTGTGTGCAGTTTTGGGCACTGCAATATAAGAGAGATATTAAGCTGTTAGAGAGTGTCCAAAGCAGGGCAACAAAGATGGTGAAAGGCCTGGAGGGGAAGCCGTGTGAGAAGCAGCTGAGCTCACTTGGTCTGTTCAGCCTGAAGAAGAGGAGACTGAGGGGAGACCTCACTGCAGTTACAACTTCCTCATGAAGGGAAGAGGAGGGGCAGGCACTGATCTCTTCTCTGTGGTGACCAGTGACAGGACCCAAGGGAATGGCCTGAAGTTGTGTCAGGGGAGGCTTAGGTTGTATATTACAAACAGTTTCTTTACCCAGAGGGTGGCTGGGCACTGGAACAGGCTTCTCAGGGAAGTGATCACAGTATCAAGCCTGCCAGAGTTCAAGAACCATTTGGATGATACTCTCAGGCTCCTGGTATGACTCTTAGGTCCTGTGCATAGCTAAGAGATGATCCTTGATCCTTGTGCGTCCCTTCCAACTCAGCATATTCTGTGATTCTGTGAAATGTTTAAGGGTTTTGTATCACTTGTTTGCTGCACGCTTTTTCTGAAACTTTTCTGTCCCTTCTCTGCCATGAAAATCCAGTTTCACCTTGCCTTTGAACAAAGGGTGCAGTTCTGATTCCTTCCATCTCAACAAGAGTATATGAGTTTTGGGAAAGATAAAGAGGAAGGCAATAATGCTGATCAAAGACACCATATGGCTTTTGTAAGAGGAATAACCAATTTGGCTGTGACTTTTCAGCATGGAAAGCTTAAACAGATGCCAAAGGTCTACAGAACTCTTGGATAGGGTGGGCAAAGACTAATGCTTTATCATCTCTTCCAAGAACTTAGATGTGAGGCCAGATCTAGCTACATTCCAAGCAAAAAAGAGGACCAGGCACTTCATGCAGTGCACATGGGCTGCCGGAACTGCTTCATGCAGCACGACTGGGTGAAAGAGGGTGATGTGGACTGACATATAGAATGCACAAGCAATTTGAGGACAGATAAATTAAGGATTATTAAACAAACAAGAATTTCAGGTGGCCCTCTGGACTGGAATTATTTGGAGGCTGGAGGAGTACCATGTTACTATATCTTAAATGCTTGCCCTATTTTTAAGCTAGCCTTAGCAGTTCCTAAGAATCCCTGTTGTATATAAGATACTTGATTAACCTTACCATAGCCACAGCTTATACTCTGGGGAGAGAGCAGGCAAAGGAGGGGGGCCTTTCCTACAGAAGGAAAACTTAAGATCATCTGCCCTTGCTGGGCTAGAACCCTGCCTGGAGACCTGGGGGCAAGGAAGCAGATTGTGGAAACTGGATCCAGCATGCCCTTAATTGATGCTGATGGGTCAAATTTAAGTGGCTGATCACTTGCAGAATATCCTTTCTGGGCTGTGCAACATCTCTGTGAAGGTTTGGTGCAAGATCACATCATAAACAAGCTGCGTGGATTTGCTCTCTTACTGTATCTGAACAGCTCTGGTTTTGCTTAAATGTTGGTTGTAGCAAGTATCCTATCAATAACCTGTGGCTCTGAAGTCAAAAGAAAGATATCTTCCTAATGTACTACATAAGGCATTCCTAACCTACAAAGAAATATTCTGTAACAAGTATTCCATCTTTCTGTGGCCATATTGATTCTGAAGTAAAGCGCAGTGTTTTTAAAAACAGACCAAGGCATTGGAGGATATTACTCTATACTACATTATGCCCGTTTCCTTCATGACAGGATCAAAGCTTATTTTTTGCCTGATTGATTCCAGCTGATAGTTCTGACATATTGCAAAGGAAATTGAATGCTTTAGACTGTGAGGATGACCAAGCAGACCTCAGGATAAATTAGGAAGAGATTACAAGGTTTTTTTACTGTAGAAAGAACACATTACAACAGCAATGTAGTAGAGGTGATGCACAGTCCCTGCAAAAGCAGGACACACAGAGAGCTTTTAACCAGCTAAAGAATTCAGAGGTTGAAGATTTAAATAATTGTGTTAAACTGAGGGAAAGAAATCTACAGCAGCATCACCGGCAGAATGCACTGACAGTAAATAAATACCACTAAGTTACAGAATGCTGATCTTTGCCCAGAAAATCAAATCCAGCTTGGTGCTAAAAGATGTCTATCTCCTTAAGGCTCTATTTTTAATCAATTTTTTAATATAAGAGATTAATTTTATTTATCTAAGTCTGAAAAAAGGTATTTATTTTCAGAGAACTATCAACTAGTCCTTAGACAAACTTTCCTGGAAATAGTAGAGAAAGGACTTCCTTTGGTGGTTCTTAATTCAGGAACACAGTGAATCCTGTTAACTGTAAGATGGCAAGATGAGCACATGTAAGCAAATACTTTCTTTTCCAGTATAAAGGTAGTGCTTTGATTTAAGACAATATAGAACAATACACAGTGGGCCACCAACTGAACAAATCCTGCATGAAAATGAGTCAGGTAAACTTTCCTCAGTTCACATCATATATCAGAAAAAGGAATATAAACCTCCTCTACTTGCGGTGGAGGTGTGAAATAAATGCCTTTTTTTTTCTTTTTTTTTTCTTTTTATCTCCAGAAAGAATCAGAGGGGAAAAAAAAAAGAAACACAGAACAGAACTCTGCTTGAAAACAGAGTGAAAATAAATCAGCAGTGAATGGATTAGCTTCAGATCAGACTGCCTGCAGCAGCCTGATCTGGAACAGCAGAGAACTCAGGGCTTGTGTTTTTTAAATTAGTTTTAATAAATAGAATCAATAGCTCAAATTATGAGAAGAACAAAAGCCCAGATCAAATCGATTAAGGCTGTAGCTCATCATTATAAGCCAAGGGGTGTCTTGTCTTGTATAAATGTGATAAGGCATCAGAAGAATCCACTTTTCAGTATCTCTCCCAAAACAGTTGTATACAGAGTTGGACACAGAGCCTGAAAATAGCCCTGGTTATTCAAACACAAACAGAGACTCTCTTTCCTTTTCCTTTCCCAAGAAGAAAAAAACAAAAAAAACAACAAACAAAATAAGACAAACCAGAAAACTAATCCTTTGGCCTGAAGAGAAACACAGGAGTTTATAGGGAGGACTAAATGAAGTAGGCAAACAAGCATAAAGTACTCTGTATTATATATAGGATTTAATGCTCAGGTGAAGTCACTGGAATAAGTCACTGGAAAAGTGTCTTTCCACATATGAGATTAGGAAAGGGTGTCAGAGAACATTCAGAAGTTCTCTCTACCCCAAAAAGCCAGTCAAGGATTATTCACTGGAAGGGAACAAGGAGGGCGTCATTAACCTCAATCAGGCTTTTGGCAATTGGAGCGGGTAGTGTCACACAGGCACCTCGTTTCTTTCTTTATGCTTTGTGTTTGTGTGGTTGGGTTCTTTATTCCCAAAGGGACTTTGGGGAAGCTGAGGTGTTTTGCTAGCAGGGGTCCTGGTCACTAAGGAGCAGAGCAGGACTGTGCCAGCAGTTCAGTCCCCACTCTGCACAGGACACCTCTGCCAGGGCACACATCTGCATGGGTGTTACAATAAGAGCCGGGCTCCAGGTTGGTCACAGCAACATAAGGGAACAGCACACAAACTGTCTGCTGCACCACATGCCACCTGCAAAGGTAGGATAGGGTAGAAAATTCTACTTGCCTTGTTACTCAGGGTAATAGGGGGATGACCCTACTTTAGTTAAGCTAATTTTCATTAATAGTGGCCTCCTCCCCCAATAATGAAATCAAGGAAAAGCCTATTGAAGCTCCAAACAGCTTTTCAAGTCTAAGTTGAACCCCAGGTTACCAGCCCTGGGTCTGGTAAAATTGTTCCTTGCTAGGACATGACCAAGAACTTCCTTTTCAACACTGGGGTTTTAACCTAAATACCCTGATAATCAGCTCTGAAGAACAAGTCCTGCACAGGAAACTAAAGCACTTAAACACTCACCCTCCTCTTTTTTTTTACCCCTCTAATAAAAATTTTTGTCAAATTTAAGCCAAGTACACACTTCCAGTCCTGAATTTATATCATCAAATACAGTAAAAGTAAAGAGGTTTTTGGCGCACCATGTGACATTCTAGGGGTATGAGAACAATGCTCGGTGCTGATAACCTCTGCTAACTCCCATTCATCCTCAGGCTGAAAAGCTGGCATCAGTTATGTGGGCTTTGTGCTCACATATAGCACATAAAAGTCTTTTTCATTGGTGTGGTTGAATTATAGATAAACAGCAAAAGACGAATAGTAATCTTGTAATAATAGAATGTATGACAGATGTACTACTGAAAGTCATTCACATGCTCCAGTGATGAGCATGGTTCAAAGCTTATCTGGAATAGACTTCCATCTTGTTAATAAATATTCAGAGACTTTATAGTCTTCAAGGGCATAATATTGAACATCTAACAGAAAATTCAGTGTAGATCCATAAGCATTTTTTATTGTTTCGATCAGAAGTAGATTTCTTAATGTTTTATAGGAAGCAGTGCCTTTGCCAGAAGACACAGAACTTTCTTGGGCAAAGTACAAAATGAAGTGGTTAACTTCATGTCCAAAAAAATAAAGAAACTACCAATTATGATTCAAGTGTAGTGTAATTTATTTTCTATTCAGTGAGGAAGAATTGATTTTCCCAGCAGTGTCATTTACACTGTAATGATTATTGCACATAAGACAACTTAAGAAAATGATGGAAAAACAAATTAGATGGGCTGCAGATCACTGGTTTATCTTGACTGCTCACCTTGAAGAGAGAGTTAGGGAAACATAAGATGTAGCATCGGATGTCTGGGTGCTTGAAACCTCTGCTCTCCTTCCACCTCCTTGATATTTCATATTAAAATTTCAAAAGAGAAATAAACATTTCCAGCAGGGATGAAACAGCACATCTTGCCAGTCTGAGGATGTCTGCTTAATTAAAAACAATGATAACTTGCTGTGACAGAAGATAATTAAAGGGGTATAAATTGTGTAAGAACTTGGCTTTGTCTAATGCTTTCATCTATTCATGAGTCATGAGAAAAAAGGTGCCACGACTCCCTGGCTTCTGTTAGCTGACACTTAGTGCTAAAGCAATGCAATAAAAGACTGGGCCCAAGATTATGGCACAATCTAATGTAAATCAATGAGAATTCTCCCACTGATTTTTCAATATGTATTGGATAGACCTTTTATTGCGTGCAACAGCCTGAATAATGGGAGCAGAGGCTAACCAATCACTGGTGCAGTGATAATCTCTACATGCTGAGATGGAATTGTACTGATCAGGGTTTGTAACAAAAAAATGAGTTGGCCTCACATTCTTCTCTGGCGACATCCACAATCAGCCAATGTACCGTACATTAAGTGCTGCACGTCTTATCTAGCTGATAGAATTTGCTGTGAGAGGCTTGGTTAACCATGTTTGGTTTAGCTTAAGGGCAAGCAAAAATGACAGTCAGCATCAACCATCAAACCTGAAATGTCACTGTGAAGTTTCACACATACCCTTCCAGAATCATTATGTTTCCCCTCAGATTTATTTGAAAGATCTGCATCATTACTTTATTCTAATTGCAGCTTCCTTGCAGTATCTCCTACCTTTTTGCTCTGTTTTATATGGTGAAAAGGCTTTGAAATTTTAAAGATGAAATGGCTTTGTAAAAAATAGGAGAATGCATGAATTTTGTAGCCGATTACTTTGTCAAGAAAATGTGCCACTAATTTATACCCTTTGAACTGCTGGGTTAGATGTAGTGCTTATTATGTCAGCCCTTTAGATTATTTCATCTCACTAGCCAACCACATTTATTTTTTTATTTTTTTACATGTAACATCCATATCTATTCTTGCAAGTAGATTGTTCAAAGAGAAGGTATGATAGCAGTCATTCTCTCTCACTTTCTCAGATTAAGGGATGCTTTTGACAATGAGAAAATGAACATTTTCTCTGAGTCTGACAGTTGTAAAGGATGTTTATTTCCCAGAGCTTTGTTGGTAAGACTGCAGTGTTTAAAAGAATATTGTATGTTGATTTTGGCAAAAGTTTCAGTTTATGTAAGTGCTACTGCTGTTACTGTTAATGAATCCAGTACTAAGGGCCCATATATTCAGTTTCTGAAGAGCAGATCAAGAATCACAGAATCAAGTAGGTTGGAAAACTACTTGAACCTCTGAGATCAAGTCCAACCTTTGACTAAACCACCATGTCAACTAGACCATGGCACTAAGTGCCATTTCCAGCCTTTTCTTAAACCTCCAGGTATGGTGACTCCACCACCTCCCTGGGCAGTCCATTCCAATGTTTTATCACCCCTTCTGTGAAGAAATTTCTCAGAATGTCCAACCTTAATCTCCCCTGGCACAGCTTGAAGCTATGTCCCCTCAGCCTGTCACTGGTTGCCTGGGAGAAGACGTCAAACCCCATCTGGCTACAACCTCCTTTCAGGTAGCTGTAGAGAGTAATAAGGTCTCCCCTAGGACTCCTCTTCTCCAGGCTAAACAACCCCAACTCCCTCAGCCGCTCCTCATACGACTTCACCAGCTCTCTTGGCCTTCTCTGGACTCGCTCTGGACACAGCATTTGAGGTGTGGCCTCACTAGACCCAAATACAGAGGAACAATCACTTCCCTGGTCCTGCTGGCCACATTATTCCTGATACAGGCCAGGATACCGTTGGCCTTCTTGGCCACATGGGCACACTGCTGGCTCATGTTCAGCCTGCTATCAACCAGGACCTTCAGGTCTTCTCTGCCGGGGCTTTCCAGCAACTCTTCCCCCAGTCTGTATTGCTACATGGGGTTATTGTGGTCAAAGTGTAAGATCCGTCATTTGATCTTGTTGAACCTCATACTGTTGGCCTTGGCCCATTTATCCATCTCTGCAGAGCCTTCCTACACTCCAGCAGATCAACACTCCCACCCCGCCTGGTGTTGCCTGTGAATTTACTGAGGGTGCACTCAGTCCTCTCATCCAGATTGTCAATAAAGATGCTGAAGAGGACTGAGCCCAACATGATCCCTGGGGGACACCACTAGTGACCAGCCATCCGCTGGATGTGGCACTATTCACCACCACTCTCTGGGCTCAGCCATCCAGCCAGTTCTTAACCCAGTGAAGGGTGCAACCATCCAAGCCATGGGCTAGCAGCTTTTCCAGGAGAATGCCATGGAAGATGGAGTGAAAGGCTTTACTGAAGTCCAGGTAGACTGCATTCAAAGCCTTTCCCTCTTTCCCTCATTCACGAGGCAGGTCACCTGGCCATAAAAGGAGATCAGGTTGATCAGACAGGAAATGCCTTTCCTAAACCCATCCTGGCTGGATCTGATTCCTTGGTTGTCCTGTAGTTGCCCACACTATGAGCACTTGTGATCACAGTCAAGATGGTTGGTTCCATAACCTTTCTGGGCACCAATGTCAGGCTCATAGGCCTGTAGTTCCCTGGATCCTCATTCCAGCCCTTCTTGTGGATAGGTGTCACGTTGGCCAACCTTCACCCACCTGGGACCTACCTGTTTAAGCAGGACTGATAATAAATGACAGAGAACAGCTTAGCAAGCTCTTCTGCCACCTCCTTCAGCATCCTAGGATGAATCCCACACAGTTCCATAGACTTGTGAACCTTCAAGTGACACACTAAGTCACTACCTACCTCCTCCTGAATTACAGGGAGTCTATTCTGCTCTTCATCCCTGTCTACCAGCTCAGGGGCCAGTTGCCCTGAGGGTAACTGGTCTTACTGTGGAAGACTGAGGCAAAGAAGGCAGTAAGTACCTCAGCCTTTTCCTCATCTTATATGAACATGCAATGAAAATATAGAAAGCCACATCCAACATACTTTCTGCCTTGTTTATGCTTTTTGATGTTCTTAACTCCATTCAAGGGTAATCTGTCAAAACACACAGATGTTTTAGCGGATTATCCTTTACCTGGCAGAATAGACTTTGATTTAGCAAGTATTGCTAGTTCAGCAGTGAGATAGCAGAGAATGATTAGTGATTTGTTTGACACCATTTTTTTTTCCTGGAAAGTATTTTCCATTTTCTTCAACAAGATCAGCAAGAGGGAAGAACATTCAGATGACCATGCAAGCCTGGAAGCATGCTCTTAGGCAGGCTAGCAGAGGAAGCATGGGCATTAACTGCTATTTCAGCAGTTGCTGAAATACAGATACTGAGGCTGGAAAAAGACTTTCCAGCACAGGGAAATCAGACCCATTGAAACTCCCACAATGACGCTGTATTTGGTGACAAAGGTGAAATTTAGACCTCCATATAGTCTAGGTGCACCTTTTTCCTCCTTTGGACCATTTTAAGAAAAGCAACTGACATATTGAAGCTTAAGACTTCTGGGACTTGTGGGCTTCTAGGATTGAGAAAAAATCTGAATCACTTGAGTTCATACTAACAAAGCCCTGAGTGCTGCTACACAACACAGGCTGAAGCCCAAAGCTGTTGTTAATAAAAGTAGGATACTAGCATGTGGTATTTTACAGAAATGTATAAACTCTGTCATACAATGAATATTGTAAAGATGCACTCTAGGTGGCAAGTCAGGCATTGCTAATAAAAATAGCAGTCTGCCATCCAACCAACTCAGAGGTTAACAAGCTTTCTGTGGAATGCAGAAAATCTTCAAGGAGACGCAAGCAGGAACTTCTGAAGCACCCCCTGCCTCATTCCCTACTTTAGCTGATAACCAGCATTACATGTGTTCAGACTGGAGGGCACTAAATAGATGAATCTATACCTAGAACCAAGGCCACCTCTTGACACCCTGACACAGAGAGGGAAATAAAAATAAAGTCTTTCAAAGCCTTGAACAAAGAGCAAGTCTCCCTGTTTTCTAGCACTGCTGGAGTGTCTCTTCCAGACAGCGTTCACACCTCTGACAGACAAACAAAATGGCAAAGCCCTTGATGGGGCTGGTCCACAGCCCTGAAGCTACAAAGCTGTCCACAGCAGACCAAGGCATCAGTGCATATAAGGGAAAGCACTCTTCTATGGAAACTTTGTGGAGACTTGTGTCTCCATGTCTAGCCTGTACAGTGCTCCTGTAAAGGCCGGGGTGGACGTGCTGCAACTTCTAGGGGGAAGCATTTGAAACCCAACCTGACTTCTGGGGTGTAGGCTCATGCAGTGCGCTCAGCCACAGTGATATAACACAGCAATAACATGTAGGGAAATGAAGGAAGTCAAAATAATATTGTTGGCTATATGAATAATGTATGTGTATATAAATATATAAATTCCTGCAGATGCAAGATTCATGTATTTATAAAGGGCTTTAGCTAGGGAAAAATATACAGATAACAATTAAACTCATGAAGGAGTGAAACCCTTCAAATTAGTGCTCCATAGGCAGCCTTACTGACCATAACAAAGCCAAGAGTTGGCTGTAATTGAAATGCCCACAAAAATCTACACTTCAGCTGTCTTTAAATTACTGACTGTAACACTGCTGTGAAATGCTGCTCTTCTACTACAGTGACAGAAACTGATCCAAGAAAAGCACAGAAATGAAGAAGGTGAAAAAGGTGAAAAGCATAGGTACCAGGTCAATAAAAATGCATTTGAGGGAAAAACCTCTGAAACTAATGCATCACTTGAACATTAAAAAATAGTAGAGTTATGATTTTTCTCTGCTGAGAAATAGTTATAAGAAAAAAATATTAATGTGCAAAAGGTAATTTTCTTTTCTTATTATTTGGAAGAAGAAAACATATTGCTATAGGAGTACATTCTGGTGAAAAAAGTCCTGAAGGGGCTAAGATTTACCCTGTACTCTTGGGAAATTGCTTGTCTCTTACAACGTATATCTTTGCTGCTTCTGTAATGGATAAAATTATGTTTATATACTTAGCAGGAATCTATTAATATTTATAGAAAACTTCATGAGCCCTAAGAAAGTCTTATAAATTTCCATGTGGTCCATTAAAACAATTAAAATCTCCCCTAATAATTTTAAATAAATTTAAACAGTTGTTTACCTATTTAATTTGTTTTTTCAGCATCCATTTTATTTTTCCCCACAGTGGTTTTCTGTCTACCACAACAGCACAAAGTCCTGAATCTGCAAATTTGTACAGATGGGTAGTTTCACACCTGCGATTCATCCCACTGGGAGGCAGTGGAGCTGCATGGGCAAGCAATTAGGATGTGTATGAATGCCAGCAGAATCAAACCCTGGATTTTCTTGTAGGGTATTCCCTCACAGGGGCCACTAATGCTGATTTCAAAGGACTGAAGAATGAGATCTGGGCTTCATCTGCCATGGCAACAATATACTGCAGATAGGAAATTACAGCTCATGGGATTCGGATACAGTGAGTATTTCCCAAACCGGTAATTCCACCTAGAGAGAGTTGCTCTGCCAGGGCATTTCTTGGTTTGCAGTCATTTTCTGACACAGTTTGTTCTTCTTTTATGACTCTCCTCTTGCCAAAAAAAGAAAAGCAAAAAATTTCCATAGCAGCTCTGTTGGCCAAGTGAAACCTTGGGGACGAGACAAGTTTTTTAGTATCAACCTGCTGCCTTGCCATAGCAGGTGGGTTTATAGCCCCTCTTCTTATACCTTGCTTGTTCAGAAATTTATGTGTGTGTATAAATATTCTTTCTCGGGGACTGGACTCCAAGGAAAGACCATTCAGAATTCATTGCTTCCCAAGTTACCAAGAAGGAAAAAATGGATTTGGCTGATCTGTGCTCCTTTTTTTTTTCAAAGCTTTGGAGAGACTGGAGATGCCAGCGAAAGTAGCACAGGTGGTGCTTCCACTGCTGGAGACCGATGTGCTTTCTTACCTCAGTGAATGTGTCTGTGGCTCTCACAGGCACGAGTGCTTCCCATTGAATAGGATGCTCTTTTGCATAGAGTCTGTCCTCAAAAATGCCTACTGGTCTACTGAAGGCAATAGACGAATATATTTATATCATGTGATGGTACAAGTGAAGAAGGAAATTGTGAGGGCAGGCACTGAAATCCAAACATCTCAAAGCCAAAGCTAGGCAGGGGTGTTAAATCAGGGATTGTTTCTAAGCACAAGACATAAAACAGAGTATAAAACTATTAAAAGGCTTTCAGAAAGTGTGTAAAGAATACCATTACAATTCTTAGCCTGCTTATGTGACAATCCTCTTCAGTGGAAAAAAACAACCTCAAATAACTACATGTCACTTCTTCCTATCCCATGCTCCTGGTTTCAGGAAAAAGGGACAGGCGGGCAGTCCCTCCTTCCACTGTTACTCTCGTCCAGCTGAGCCTGAGGCATTTTAACAGTTACAGCTGTATATACATGCTACTGTTTTCCAATCTTATATTCTTTATCCGGACCCAAACTTCTGGAGGAAGAAGTTAAACAAAGACACCCTGTGCACATGCACAGGTGTGTGCACACATACTGTTCTCTTCATTTCTTGGGGTAAGATCGGATTTTGGGGCAAAGATGAGGGGAGATGGGTTTATGAATATCCCACTGCATCCCCAAATTTTATGTTTAGAACATAAATACAAGACATCAGAAACTCTACTGAGAAAACAAGCACCGCTTTCTATTCCAGTCTTCACACATTCAATCCAGTTCTTTATTGCATGCTACTATTTCAAATTAAAAAAGGATAAAAATGTGCTAAATGTCATTTGAAAGTATATTCCCTACTTGCTCCACTCTCAAACAAAAGATGAATCAAACACTGAAAAGTTGGAAATTTTCCCGACTGCATGGTTGTACACATAGTGTTTTTGGAAAACCACTGAAGATTCACAGATTTCTGACAAATAAATATTTACAAATTAATTCCAATTAACTGACTGTATTTGGACAAGGATTCATATCAGAAAGTACATCCTCATGATGTGGATATGGGGACCCTTCATGTCAATAGGACCATTAAGAGAATAATGCTACATAGGTGTTCACAAAACAGGATTTTCAGGCAAATAAGATAGAATGCTGACTGGTAACTGCATTCTTAAGTAGATAAGAGCAGGAAGAGGTGAAAGTTTCATCCTGCAGCTCACTCAGCAGGTATATGTTTAGAACTGAGGCTGTCCTGTTTATAGTAAGCTCTAAATATGTTACATTTAGGAATACAGCATTATTTAGCTAGTCTAGGAAAATACAGAGGCTCAGCAAGCTCAATATACTTATGAAAAACAAAGACTCATTCACCTGAGTTGGGTTGGAGACCGTTTTTCTTGCACTCAGACACATCTCTCTCTCTGAGTATAATAACAGTCTGTAAATTCTCCTCTAGCTAACAAGGAGCAAATGCATCTGAGTAGCTTGATAAGGCAGTGGGAGATAAGAAGCATCCACACCTTCCAGGCTGAGCTGAAACACCTAAGGATAGTTGGAGGAAAACACGGAGCAAAAGTAAACAAATCACAAGCTTTCCTGACTCTGGACCCTCAAAAGCAAAGCAACTGCACCTGAGTAAAAGGCAGAAATTTCACTCCTTATTATAATGTGTGCAAGACAATTAGAAGAAATATTTTTCTGTGCTCTTATATGAAATCCAGGCTTGACTCTGACCTATAATTTGAAATAAGCTTCATTTTAATGACTTAAATTTCACTGCTAATAAGAGCAGTCCAATCAAACTACAGGCAAAGTGTGTGAAATAATTTACAGGTTTTGTCTGAAAAGGTCAAGGTATTAAACAAAGAAAAGTGACTTTTCCTACTGAAGTGCTTGCCCCTCGTTGTGTAAAACTAGTAGACTGCTATGAAAAATAATACCTGTCTTTTGTGCCCAAAGTATCTTGTTTACTGAATGCACACACACACACACTTATTACCAATCAGCTGCTGCCAAAATTGACAACACGTGGCTGACAGGGTCCCCATCACCAAACAGTGAAAATGAACTGAGTTCTTTCCACTGAAGTTAATGAAGCTATGACAATTTAAATTAACTGTGAACCTACCCCAATTATCTTTTAACGTGCCTGCACAAGGACTCAGGAAAGTTAAGCAGAACTAACTAAAATGCTATCAAGACACAAGAGAGCAAGGCATGTTGAACTCTACATGGATTTCTTTCACTCCTCAGTTGGGTGTCTAACAGGTTTATTTTTCTTCAGCAGATAATTCTGTTTGGCTCTGCAGGACCCCCTCCTGCATGCAGACTGCTGGCAGGCTGGAGCAGCTATCCCCTTCAGGATGTATACTCACTTAACATCTATCCTCTATGCAACTCTTTCCCCTGGTTTTTTGCAGCATTCCTCATCCACTCTCTTTTTTCACTCTTGTTAAACTCTCACACAAACAGTATTTTCAATGACATGTCAGCCCTTCGAGAGATGCTTGGCATCTGCAAAGGCAACCTTGTGTGGAGGAATGTGATTTGGAGATTTTCAAGACACCTCTTGCTGGAGATCTCCAGAGATCACTTCAGAAATGTTTCTTTCAAGTATTTGAGAAGCTTTTTAAAAATTTTACTTTGTGGCATGGCCTAAGATATTGAGGGAGATAATAAGCTTTATTCTTCAGGACTGCAATGCTGATATTAATCTGCTGAGGACCTGATCCAGAAAATGATTACCTCAAATTCCCAAGCTGACATTTATAAACCTGAGCAAGGAGCTGAAAGCATATTGCATGGACAAATGCAGACATGGGGATAACAGAGCAGTTGTCCTGGCTTGGTGGCTCTTACAGTACAGCAGCTTGTACCCTGCTGGGTCAGAGCATGAGTAGCACACACACACATCCCCTTTCTGCATGCCTCCCTGTGTAAATACCCACAGCTCCCTCTGTAAACTCAGTGAAGCTGAGACACAAGCACGTAAACACTTTAATGTCGTTCAAACTTGCAAAAGCGCCCTTCAAAAAATTTCCCTAGAGCTCTATCTATGCTCTGTTCTCCCAGCTAGCAATAATCATCTTTGAGTATCAATAGGATTCCCTGTGCCAAAGTGTCCCTACATGGGATGAAAGATTAAGTTAATACATTTTAATATTAGACAACGGAGGGCAACAAAGTTTGAAATACAGCAGTTGAATTCTGTAGAGTGAAAGCTGATGAGTTGTGAGAAACTGTCATAAGGAGAGTAAATGAAGCTAGGAAATCATCCATACTATTGAAGTGTTTAGCCTGACATAACATTCAGAGCAAAGGAAATTAACTGCTGCATGACACCAGTGAATTCATGAGTCCTCAAATCTGCTTTGTGATTCATGTTGTTGTCAGAAAAGTAAAAGATAGACCTCCGGCCTACTTTGTAATGTCCCCTAGGCTTACTGACTTCTTAGTTTTGACCACATCTCAGTTTAAAACTACTTATTTCAGATCTTACTAGAGCTTTTCTTTCCTGCTGTGCCTCTACGCTAAACCTTGGTATTTACCAGCTCACATCTCATGAATAACATTACTTCAAACTCTCCTTGATTTTAGCTATATTCATGACTTGAATGGGGAGATGCTCAAGATGAAGACACCGTATTTGAGACAAGAAATAACACCTATAAATGACTAGTTTAATCTTCCAAATACTTTAGAAAAACATTGATTATTATCACATTCAATATGACCATTTTGATTCTTTGTAGGAACTGAAGCAGATCAAAGCTGAACTATCTAACAGAGTGGCTTTATTTCAGGGAATGGAGCTGACCAGCCCAGGAGCCCATTCTGCCTGGTATCAGATATGTGGGAATGTGACACAGGCTGGTTTGTGTGTGTGTCTGTGTGTGTGACAGAAACTGCTGAAAAAGCCGGAGTTTATACACTGGGGGAATCTGTCTGTAGCTGACCCCAGTGAAGGGGATCAACTTGGTACCCTCTCCCTGTTGCATGCAAACAAAATCAAGTGTATACTTGCCTGCAAAGAGCTCAATGATTTAACAAGTCATATACCTGCTGTTAAATTTTAAGTGAATGCACTTTCATTTCAAAGATACATTATATATATATCTATGCAGACATCTATACATCTTCAGACTTGAACATACATCTCTCATTCATGCATCAAGCTGCAGACCATATAGGTGAGGTGACAGTCATATGTATATATTTATTTATAGCATCATGAGTAAGCCAGCAGAGGACTGCACTACAAAGCAGCTTCTATTGTGTGCAGCACACCTCCTCATGTTCAAAAGCTGCTGAAACTTTAGAAACTGAATGTTTCTATAGAGATATATATTTGGTCATTTATACTAGCTAAGGATCTGTCCTGCAGCGTTATTATCCTTTTGTGTCCTTTTCGTCCTTTTCTTCTTTTACTCTTTTATGATCTGTCTGTTTCTTTTTATCCTCCCAATTAAAATATCAAATACAGACTCCAGCCAAAGTGTTGGACCACTGCACCAATATACAGACAGTGATTGTACAGCAATTCTATAGATTTCTGCTTCAAAGTAGGAATTGATCATAAAATCAGGAAGAGAAGGATGTAAATCCTAACAGATGCAAAGTTGATTTGAATTAAAAAGTAATCATAATTTAAAAAGCTTTAGCTTACACATAGTATGTTCTCCATATGCTTTGCTGTGAAAATATTCTCATCCCATTCTGAAAACATGTGAGTTTATTGATTAACTATATGATTAACCAACATAACACAGGGAATTCAAAGTTTCATGTCTTCATTTCCTTAGCTTACTTCATCATCTTCACACCTTCTCTTTCTGAGGTTAAGGTCAGTCCACCAGTATAAATACCTGAGCAAGAACTATAACTGTTTGCAGGTTTCGGTGTAATTTCACCTCTTAGTGTGAAAGAGTAAAAAATTCCTAATTGCAGCTGTCAATAACAGTGTTACAGGTACTATACACATAATTACCATCTTCTGTCACTGGGAAGCACATCTGACTCACTCAGTACCTAACACAGAACTTGCTGTTTCAAGGCAGCTGATGTTTTAGTGCTCAGACATCTACTCAGCCTTGACTTGATAGTCTAAAATAAATATCCTTGAGCAATTGCACAAAAACACCTATGCAGCGAGCAAGTAAAAACCCCTGCTGTTTATAGTTTGCAGATGCTTGGGAGAAAATACTCTATATAACACACCTCTAAACTGCTCTGACAATGGCTAAACTGCTTCACAGAATCATGGAATCATTAAGGTTGGAAAAGAACTCTAAGATCATGGAGTCCAAAGATTAATTCAGCACCATCACGTTCACCACTAAATTATGTCCCCAAGTGCCACATCCACATGCCTCTTGAACACTTGTAGGGATAGTGATTACTCCACTTCCCTAGGCAGCCTATTCCAGTGCCTGATCACCCTTTCAGTGAAGAAACTTTTCCTAATATTCAATCCAAACTGTGCCTAGCACATTTCCTGTTACTGTTTTACTTGGTGATATTTAAATATTTCTGCTTAAAGTAGCTGGTTAAATCTTAAGAAAAATCCCTTCTGAGAATAAATTATTTTTGCTTGCATTACTACCTCAAAGCAAGACCTCTAATGACTAAATTAAAACTTAGTGAATACTGAGGATGGATTACAAAGCATGACACTAGATTTTAAAAGTGGTGTAAATCTTCAAGGAGCAAACTGCCTTCAGTTACTACTAACTCCCTCCCTCCCCTCTTCCTCTGAGGCAATTAATAGTTAATACTTTGACACACATGAACCTCCATTTTCCATCTGAACTTTTGGCCTCTGGTTTCTAATGGATTGACTCCAAAGTTGTAAGTCAGAGCCATCAACAATTTTCTTAGGCATTTTGGTATCTAATAAAAAAAGTCCCAACAATTCTTCTATCCAGGCAAAGATTATAAAGCAAAACAGCTAATAACCACAGACTCCCCTGCAAACACTCAGAACACGGCAGCTGCAGAGTGTTTGCAGATCTGCAAAAAGCAATGTACAATCCAAGCGGTAACCACCCTCTCATGAGATTTTGGCCTGTAAGTGAAAAAGTGGATGCAGCAGCAAGAAGAGTAATGAAAACCCCATGGATTCTGATCCCTGCTCTCTTTCCGTATGTACAAAACAAAATCACTCACTGTAAGAGGCTTCCAGCCTTCCCTTTTGCAATATACTTGCTAAAGCAGACGCTAATCCAACCAGGATGAAAACCCTGTCTCATGTACCATGCTGCAGAGCTCATGTTCGCTGTGGAGTGTAAGCTCTCACTATTAGGAAACCAACCACAAAGAAACCCATCACAGCAGCATGTGTCACTGACCAATCCTCAAACACTAAAAAATAAAAATAAAAGATAAAAATTCAGCAATGGCAAAGAGATAATGGTTAATGGGGCCATATTTTTACCTTTTTCCCAAGTTCTCCTACCAAGTGACAAAGCTGGCTGCTACGTGTCAGTATCCCAATTTCAGGAATAGTTGCAGTGAAACAGAAACACACAGCAACAGGGTAAGTGCTTGAGGATTATCAGGCTCCTATTCTCACTCCGAAGTATTCACCCGCATGTTATTCAACATTTTAAAGGCACTAGGGAAGGATACTAGCATAACTTAGGAAAGCTATCCAAGCCCATGTAAGGGAAGGTTAAGAGCTCTAAGTGTGCTGAAGAAACCCCTCTCCTTTACATTAAATGAAAACAGACTGCATCCAGTACTTCCACAATGATCTCTTAAGTGAAAAAAGTACCTTTCAGGAGCTGCACTTAGCAAGAAGTCTCTGCCTGTGCCCTGTACAGGGTCCTTAGATGCTGTGGCCTTCTGTTTCAGTTTGCTATACTGATTTTAAAACCCTTTTCAGTCATGGAGACTTTTTTGAGGAAATATAAAGCAAGCTTTTTCTGTTACCAAGAGTGCACCTGCAATGTCATCTGGAGCAGTAAAACCTGTTTTAGTTACCAGAATCACCCCACTGGGCACTCAGTGGAGAGATGCAGAAGAAAACACTTTTCTAGAGTTCCCCTTTGATCCTGAAGGAAAAATCAAAAGTTCACCTGTCACTTATTAGCTCTTCAGCTAATGTATCTGGCTTTACTACAGCTAAGGTTTGGTATACTCAAAGTAACTCTAGGTAGTTTTCAAATTCTTAAGCCATGCTGAAATCAGTCCCAGAGCTATACTGATAGAATGGGCCCAGAATTACTTCCAAAGATGGTTTATTTTGTGAGAGAGAAAGTGAGAAGAGAGTCAAGTAGAGAGATTCTTACTCCAATATTTACACAGCACTGCCAGAAGAAAGGGTATGTTCACTATTTTCAGTCACACTAATGTTGTCGCCTGCCTGTTTCAGAGAATACATACTCATGCTGAAGAACCTGCAAATTAGCATCCTCAACAAACCCTCGAGAAGTTAACAAGGAGAGAACAAATCCCATTTTGCTAACAGGTGCTTTTCAGTGATACTCTACTTTTTTTAAAAAATAATTAAAAATGCTTTTGCTTAATCCCTAGAAGGCAGACCTTAACTGTGTAATCTAAAGAAACAATCAAAGCAAAATTAAACAAAATTAGCTGTATATGCCTGGAGCACAGTTCAGTAAGGATTTAGATGACCTGAATCACAGATGGATTATTTTTCCCTCTAGTTGTGAGAATGATTTAAACTTTTACTGACCTTTTGTGGTTAATTCAGACATTTCTCTCAAGTTTTCACTGCAGTCTGCTTACTCAATTAGCATAACAACTCCTCCTTCTGTACAAAACAAAACTTCTGCCCTAGGAAAACTGTGGCATAGTAGCCATGGATATATCATGGTGTATAAAGTTGGGATGGGGTATATTTTTCCAACTAGTGACGTATCATTTTTCATTGTATCCTCCCTCTAAACTTGCCACTCGACATTAATCAAAGGCTTTATCCAGGACTATTCCTTTTGTTTTGCTTCAGGTCACAATGATGTTAGACAGCTGTGGTTGTAGGCAAGGGGTGATATAATTTGCTTTAAAAAAATTAAAATTAAAACCGTTGCTTGCACAGTTACATACTTGCCATTGCATAAACTTGTTTGCTCACCTATGCTACTGACACAGAAAACAGCTGCCATCCACTATTGCTAAAATTACTTTCTGGAAAACAAAGAGTAGCTTTAAGATAGATTGAACCCGTTCTCGAGTAACTCAGTACAGAATCTTCACATTGTTCACGCGCTCCAACTGCAGTCCTGCTGCTCCTGATGGAGGAGGATTGCTCTCTGTTCATCAGAGTCCTTTCTGCAATGCCTTTGTGATCTCAGAAAAAAAACATTAACTTGCTTCTTGGCAAAAAAACACAAACCTTTTGGAAAGCTCCTGCAGTACAAACACAAGCACTCATCATCAAGTTGTTTAGGGCAGACAAATTGCACTACACGTTCTGACAACACTACAGCAAGCTGTAAAGAAAGCTTAGACTTTATGTTTCAAATTACTGTCACACCACCAAGGAAACTTGTTCAAAATTTAGTCTGCACTTTGCATTATAACATGCTATATTGTTTCTTTGCAGAGATCTTAAAATGAGCACAAACAGAGAAATGAAGGAAATTCAAGATGTAATTAACTGAGTGTTGGAGGAAGGGCTGTGCTTTGCAACAGCTGGCATTAATCTCCCAAGGTACTCCCTACAAACCTGACCTTTGGCTTGTCAAACAGCAGTTTGTTTTGGGAGTCAGTAAAAAGGCTTTTGCTCACAACCATTCTCTTTCCCTACTTACAGTTCAGTGATGTTGGCGGGGATGTCCCGGGGAACATGGACCACCTTGCTTTCCTGACAAATGAAAACCCTGCTCATGCAGCGACAGGCGTGGAGCTGGCATCCCAAACAGCCCACCAGGACAAACAGCAAACAGGCAAGGACTGAAGACATCTCTACTTTCACATCTGTGCCCGTCTCCTTCATATCACAGGGAGGAACGCAGAGACCTCCCAGACCAACTCCCTGGATAGAAGATCCGCCTCAAAACTGGGACAAACCATGTGGCTCTTGGGGGATGACATCTCAGCAAGTTTCACTTCATGACTTCAGATTCTTTCTGGCCTTAGAGTAGGGATAGAGATGAGCAATGCTGATTTTTGTTGACACAAGTATTTTATATTTAAAGTGGTGTTGAAATCATGGGGCCCAGCTGTAGTAACCAGAACTCTTTAAATGCACTGGGTATCTGCACTTGGAAAAGGTCCTTCCTCCTCAGCTACACTAGTTTGCATGCACTGTTTGGTAAGACCCAGGAACAACAGAGCATTTTTACTTTGTACAGCCCAGACACTTTTGCCCCTGAAGCAGAAACACTCTATTTATGGCAGTTTTTATGCTCCCCTTCATGGATCCAAGAGCCGCTGCTTTTGTATTGCTCCTAGGCAAATGAAATGTGTTATTTTTTTATATGGCATATAATCTATTTGATAGGTTAAAACCTCTCCAGTCCTAAAGCCAGAGCTACATAACACATATGCTTTTTCCAACTGTGATTATTCTTCTTGCACTTGCTGATTCATCTCCTTTTTTCTTTTGCAATTTTATAACATAGAAGAAAATGTCACAAGCCCAATAGTCCCTGTGGACTGGCAAACTAATTTCATTGTCTGGAAAAGAAATCCCAGAAATATGCCAAATGACTATTTGTAACACAACAGGAGGGAAACAGCTTCAAGAATAACATCAGAAGGCCTGGATGTTGAATCCTGTCTTTGAGTCCTTATTCGTTTTGTTTACTCTTTGACTGAGCGAAAATATCCTGTTACAAATATTAATCCTTGAGGAAGGGACCTTCTGAGCTCTTTGCTGTCACTGAGTCATGCACCAGGCTACTGTCTGGAACCAAGGTTTCTCTACAAGACACCTGAAATGAGTATTTTGAGATAAAGGTGTTTGGATTTTTTTGTTTGAGGTTTTTGTTTGTTTGTTTTCTTTTTAAACTGTAAACAGCTGTTTCAGACACACAGGGCTTGTAAATCACGTGCATTTTAAGTGAGGGAGCTTTGGGTGATTCTGTTGAACTTGACTCACATTTAATCCATCACATTGTTCAGATTTCTTAATCTTGTTAAAATCTGCTATTATCTTATTTTTCTGGGGGTTTTAATTACTGTTTTTGTTTTCCTCTTTCATAATAAAAAAGAATAAGGAAATGTAATGAGACAGAAGACAACATCTTTTCTTTGTAGTGTGCTGACCAAAAGATTCCATCATTCTCAACTAAAGGTGAGAATAAGCCTCATAATATATATGTTTCTGAAGGGAGCTAATTAAGACTTTTTAAAATAATTAAAGTTACCTTAAGAGTTATCCAAATATTACCAAATATCACAAAATATTTGTTACTTTTTTCCCCTCAGCCATTTAAGCTTACTCAAGAGAAGAGTGATATTCACACACACACAAAAAAAAGGTAAGGAAAACTCATGGCAATCTCTTTCTAACATTGGTAGGTTTATAATGAATTGAAATAGTATTCCTTTAATTGTATTTGTAAAACAGAGTCCATTTTGCTAAGTTTCATGAGAATTACAGTGACTGCCAGAAAAAAGAATTTCTAAAACATTAGTGTCTTTTTCCTCATATCTCTCTATCCCCTCTCCTTTGAAACATCTTAGACCTACAAGATCTTCTGAAATGAGTAGACCTTCAGTTGAATTCATACTCACTGGAATGAAAACTGCAGAATTGCACCTTATGATCAAACAAATTCCCATTTCATAAAATTTTGCTGTAGCCCATTATAAGTTGGATTTAAAAAAATGCCAGGAAGACAACTCATTTGAGGCTTTTGGGATTTTGTCTTTTTAACAGAAAGCCTCTGGCTTCTACAGTTGTAGTCTAAAAGTAGGCTGAAAATATCCCCCCAAAATACAAAAGGTGAAGCTTGAGGAATATATAGGGCACAAGAATATTTAGTTACAGAGGAATTTAAGCCATATCTCTTCATCCTGAAATACATGAATATAAATGGCAATGCTATACTGATGAAATGGAGAGTAATATTTATGACATAGTTTAAAAAGTGGTAACATTCTCTGAATGTCAAAATAATTTTCACTGATATGAAGACATTGCAATTTGATTAACTTTAGGTTTCATGTATCAAACCACAAAATTTGTTTCAGATGATGGCAATAATTCTTCTATATGCAAAAGTCAGAAGATCAGAAAATATCACTAAGGCTACAAGACATACTTGCAATTATTAGTGACTTCCAAAACTATAATAAGTATACTTTATTTTAATACAACTAGTAAAACAGAGATGTTCTAAAACATCAGGTCAGGCTAGGTAGCAGATCATGAGCATAATGAAGAAAAATTGGAGGGAGGTTGGCTCCTTCCTATTTTTGTTTGGTGAGGCCTTTTTATCAGTACAGTACACATTGCTCCACTTTCACTTACAGCAGTTAAAAATGAGGTGACGATTATTAAGAAATAAAAAACCACCACCCAGACTGTTTCTTTCGTAATACTGTGGAGATAAGACTTTGAAGGCAATATGCAGTTACCATTACATTCAATAAAATCAATCTATTATGGTACACAGAACTAACATTTCATTCATATTAGAGCAAGCACTAATTCAAGACCATACTAAAACTATCTGAAGATAAATGAAGATTCAGAAAGATCTCTGAGTTGTTTGATACATATGATCCAAGGTCTTAAAGGATAGACTCTGGTGTGTCTTAATGTTTTGAACTGGGAATCCCTCTGGGAATTTCTGTGTATGACTGTCAAACAGCATGCAGTCACATCACTACCGTCCCCTGGATGGATGGATTACTCAGCTGATGATCCTCTCACTACCAGTTCAGTTACCTCTCAGGAAGAAAATCCATGTATAAGAGAGGGAAAAGAAACCCTCCTGGTCTCTTTCTGGGGAGGTTGCACTCACAAGTCCTTCTTGAGCACCAGGTTGGAGCTACAACCATGTCTGAAAACCCAAAGGACCTGCTGCGGGGGATCTATGAGAGGCACTTAAGACTAGACATAAATATGTCCCACTTCTTTGTGCCATCGCAGGGTTTCATACTTCTTCCTCATTAGCTTCCTACAGGTGGCAAACTCATTCCTGCCCCAGCAACGCACTCTGACACCTTCAGAGCATCATATGCAAGGACCTATCTCATGGACGTGGCTGACTGTGATATCCTGTCTTTGAGATTCATACTGTTGAATGTGTAAATGCAGAGATGGCAGTGCTTTCAGATATTTATAAGAGCCTTATCTTCACATCCATTTGCAGAAGAACTATGCTCCAGCTGGCAAATTGGTCTTGAGAGTGTAAACTGTTTTCCTGAGTAAGAAAACAGAAATTTCCCTAAATTGAAGTACTGTAGCAACAGACAGGCAATTAAGTGAATTGTGACAGATATTCAGTGATGACATTAGAGATTATGAAATTAGATGGCATCTGGGACAGACACTTAATTCAAGGTTATATAGTCACCAAGGGATTTTTTTTTTAAGACAGTAGTAATAGAGTCTGGTTGATAGGACTGGCCTCTAACATCACCATTGGCCTCTAAAATTTGATTCAGTCTAATTCTATGAGCACTAAGCTGGAGAAACAAAGGGTTCTGCATACCCCATCCCCTGCCCAAGCAGCAGTGCCTGTCCTGGGCTATGCTGTCATGCAGATTAATGAGGTACAGTGGGAAGTAAAATGAGCCATCCCAGCTCTCTCTCTCTTGCCCTCAATAAGCTTGCTCCAAATACATCTCTACATACTTCCACCGCAGCGCATCCATGGTCGACTCAACATCTAAATCCAGCTGTTGGAGCTGTGGGAACAGCTCTTTCTCTTAAGGCAAGAAGCTCATCGTGCATCAACCTACAGGCAAGCAAGTTCACAGCACCGTCTGTGTTTCTCTCTTTTGAAACACAACATGACAGCTAATTAAGTAAATGCTGTTTCTACTGATGTTTCCCAGCCTTAGAATAGTGTTTAATTACTGCATACCTCTTTAACACTGGCTTTGCTTAACAATAAGCATTCTCTAAAAATGTGTAGGCAAATAAATCACCTGTATGAACACATGGCATAAAAATCACATCCAAAAGAAGCTTATCCTTCAGAGTTGAGATTTCTTGCTCTTTTGGTGATTTCCAGCACATAGTTTCTTCTCCCTATAGCTTTACAGGCAGCAATAGCATCTATACTTCTGACTACCGTGCTATGAACAGAAAAAGATGTTTTCTATCCAGAAAAGCTTGCAATGTGAGATAGAACAGATAGATACCTAAAGGGAAATTAGAGGAAATTACTAAGAGGGACTTTGACACATCACTGATTTACATTTTGTGAATGACCAATGTGGGTTTTAAAATATCAGACCACTGAGGCCAACAGGCCATTGACCTGATAAAAACATAATGTTTTAAGCTCTTTCCATATATAGCTTTTCTGAAAAGAGTATTTTTAGCTTCATCTTTTTCCATGTATGAGAATTATTTTTAAATACATTTGAATGGACAGACTTTATCTGTGCCCCCAGTGTCAAGAATATAAAATGATAAAGTAGCCTAATAAAAGCAGTAGCTTATTGCTCTCTCAGTTCTTTTAGCCATCTGCTCATATGCAACCTTAACTCCAAATAAAGAGTGAAACTGAGACGGTAAATTTGCCACCAGAGGGAGTGCACTGACTCGGGAAGACAACACACACTAGCATAAAGAAAGGACAGAAATTTTATGGAATTATGCTTGTACAGATTTCCTGTGACTGCCTGACTCTTGACTTCAAAACTCAGCTGTGATTAGTTGTCCCCTTATTAAATTGCAGCTCTGCAGACTGTGGAGTAGTAACAACCAGCGGCACTGTGTCTTTTGCTTCCCTCCTGTTACACACCTCACTCTCCTTAAAAATTGAAGAGCATCTGATGTGAATGGTCCTGCCTGTCCCTTTAGCACAGGAAGAATACTGCCCAGCACAGAAGGGTCTCAGATACTTCTAATGTTTCTGCTGGCGCTTCTCAGTAATGAGCATGTGCTTGTCCTATGAACTGGGGAAACAAGAAAATTTTGACTTTCTTTATTTCACTCTGCCCCAATAATTTTATGGCTTTGATGGCTGACAAGCTCCCACTCAGCCCTTTATCTATATGATTTTTCTGAGGCAATCTGAGGATATAAGCACCTCATGTATTTTCAGACCACAGGAGACATTTGCAAGAAACAGCAGTGAAGTCAGAGAACAATCTTTGCCACTCAAGCTAGTACTGCTCCTCAGGTTCAGATCTGTTCATCCCCAGTCGATAATAAAAGACGCAGCCCATCTGGTAGGTTTCTATCACATGTCTGTAGAAGCACAGTTATAGAAGTACTTTTTCTTTGCACTGTCCATGAGTGGGTTTGACTAGACCAAAATAATGCATAAGAGACACCAGAGCCTGCCTAGAATCACACTTTGCATCATATATTCTTCTCTGACACCTTTTCCATCATCAAAGGGTATCTGAAGGTCAGAGATGTGAGGCAAGAGAAACCTTGCCTAACTGTGGTGTCAAGGAGACCTGCCTACAGACATCAATAACCATACACTGTTCACATTGGTGGCAGTGGAACCTCATGAGATACAACAGGGACAAATGCAAAGCCCCAAACCTGTTGAGGACAAATTCCTTGCAGTGATGCAGGGTGGGCACTGCCTGTTTAGGGAGCAGATTTGCCAATAAAATGAGAGAAGTGATTATTCCTCTTAATTCTGGACTCTTTAGACCACATTGACAGCACTGCATCCATTCCGGGATGTCCAGTAGAAGAAAGACATTATTTAACTGAGGGAGTTCAGGGAAGGCCAGAGTGGTCAGTGCAGGAGTACTTCCTCTGTGAGCTGAAGCTGCAAGACCAGGGTTTGCTCAGTCTAGGGAAGGGATGGCCTATGGGGCCTTAACAGTAGGCCCCAGCACCTGTGAAGGAATGGCAAGTGGACACATGAAAGCAGTTCCCAGCATCTACGGCGTGGTGATCAAGAAGTGGACCAGGCTCATTGCAGAAGTGCAGGGTGGAGAGCAAAAAGTAACAGACATGAGCAGAAACAACTGACATTCAGACCGGATACATGAAAATAATTTTTCACCTTGAGGAGAGTCAAGCAGTGGCACAGGCTGCTAGAGAGGTTTTGCCATCTCCATCCACAGAGACCATGGAGACCAATGTGAGGTCAAACTGGATTGTTCAGGGACTTATTTGGTCTGGTTGCTTTTGAGCATGGTGACAATATACTACTCAGATATTAGTCTCTAATTGATAAATAAAGGGGGAATGTCCATCAGCATGAAAAAGATAGGCTGGCAATGATTCCTGTCCACCATTTCAAAGTTGATGAGCCTGCCATTCAGGAAGCTATACAGTTTAGCAACAAACCTGAACTTTTTCCTAACTGAAATTCAAGAGGCTATAATTTGTTCAAGTACAATTTATTGTGACATAAAATGAATTAAAGGAACTTTAATGATGCCTCCACAACATGCCATAATTATCATCTGATGTTAAAGAAAGAGAGCTGCCTGGCAGAGTATACATAAGGAATGTCAAAGACTGAAGTACAGAGATATCTGTAAAGAGAAAACTTGTTTAATTCTTCTAGTACTTACAGTCGGTACACAGACAGTGCTGCCAACCTGTTGTTTGGCCAGAGCAATTAAGTTTGCTGAAATTCACTCAGGCTGGATGAGCATTTCCAGCACTCAAATACATTAAAGAGGTCTGAAATGGAAATATCTTTTCAGCGTACCATAGGTCCCTAAACATTATCAAGATACTCTGCAAAGCATAAAATTGTATCTTCTCTCTTCTTGACCTCATACAGTTTAGGAGAAAAGAAAAAAGGAAGCACTGTGTAATTAGTGTAGGTTATTAACACTGACAGTAGAAGGCTAAAAAAAGTGGCTCATTTACTTTGCAAGAGTTACAGTGTGTTGTATATTTCTTACCTTCATGACAGGTAGTCTAAATAACCTGCCTGAGGTGACAATTAGGAGCCAAAGAGTCACTGAGTCTTTTTTTAGCACTATACAGTGGGAATGAATATTGCACATTCATTTTAAAGCATCCCTGAAAGGGTAGCTGAGGTTTTGTCTACTTTTGCTGAAGATTTTACAGCAAAGTAAAACAAAATTATTTTACTTCATTCAGTGACTGATATGGAGCTACATTAAAACATAAACATTGTTCCAATCTTTGTCAGCCATTTTCCTCTTCCTCTCATCCCTGTGCTTCCTGCTGGGACTCCTCAGCTGCTGCTGAACAGTACTATTTTCCAGAAACAGATCCATTGGAGTTAATAGGATTATTTATGGAACAAGGTTCTGCCAAACATGACTAAAAAATTCAGAATCTGTCCCTCAGTGTATAAAATAATGAAAAATGACACATGCACTTAAAAGTAAGCAAATGAGCATTGAAAGGAAAGCTGGGCATGTCTAAGTTTTTACGCAGCTGAAGACTGGAAAAATAAAAAGGAAGAGCTCCAGATTGCTTCAGCAAGCTCAAATTGTGCTGTAAGACTGTCCAGTGATATATTCCTTCTTGTAATAGTTTTCCTTTGACACTTTTTCTTCCAGGAAGCAGGTTATTGCACAGAAGGTGACAGAGAGGAGCCTCTGAGGCTTGATTTGCCTTCTAGTGCTCTCAGCGCAGAAGGAGCAGGTAAGTTACAGCTCTCTGCAAAAGGAGAAGAATAAGGTCCTGACATTGCTCTTAAGGCAAAGAAAGGAACTGCAGGTAGACTAATGAGATTCTGCAGATGATGAAAATGAAGCTTGTCCATCTCTTTCATGTGCTTTATAGTCCTCATTACCATGTTCTCAAATGCAGTTCTAATGCCCACTTTTGTCCCCACTTCTATAGCACAGAAAGACCTCTAGCATAATTTTACAGATGATGTCAGGGAAACTAATGGTACATCTGCAGCCTAGTGGTGAGTAGATCCACTGAGGTGCAGAGCAGAGGTCCCAGGGAGGTGCAGGTTTGTGGACAGGAAGTACATCCCCATAATGATGTGCCCAAGCCAGGAAGCTGTGCTTTGGGGCCCTGCACTGCAAACACATGTGTTTGCATGTCCTGACCTCCCCCTGGCCCACCTGCAGCCACTTCTGGTATCTGCACTGTGCTTCTCTGCACATCAAGCTGTGACCTGGCAATGGAGCAGCATCACTGCTGCCTGCAGCCCTAGAAACTCACTGGCATCCATCAGGGGAAGTTTGGGGAAGGACAGAGGTACACTGTGGTTCCTCCTCACATCCCAGTCAAGACTGCAAATTTCCCTTGTTTCTGAAACATCATCACACCTGACATTTACATAAAGCTTGCTGTTCAAAAGATTCAGATAAACTTTACAAGCCACAGTTGAAGTCCCAACATATGTACAGCTACCCAAATTGAAATCTGGCCAGTGTACCAGAAGACTCTGACCTGCGTAGGAAAAGAAAGTGCTAACAGACTTGTGTTAGCCTGCCCACCCTGACAGATTGCATGTCTTTCACTCAGAAAGGCTCTTCAGGCTGCTGCCACCCTTGTGATGATGCTGGGATATGGTTCACTGATGGGTTAGAGGAGAAAAACTTTGGATATTGAAAAAAAAGATTTAAATCTATTGAATGCTGTAAACTTCAAGCAGAAAGAAAAGTCATACTTCACCAACATATTTCATTTTTCTTACCTCTACAACAATTTTCCTTTCACTTTTGACTCATATGACATGGTTTAGCATGACATAATTTATCAACAAATGACATATCCTGTCATGTTACATCTGCCTGACATGAAAAAAAAACCAAATATCTTTTGGACTAAGCTGGCCACAATCTAGGCATGACAACCCAAGCCAAACTGCCTGTGGAAGGGTGCAAGACCTTTCATAATCACCTTTCTTTGCTGTTTTTAAGATGGACTGCAAAAGCGAAGTATAATCTGTTAAAGACTGCCAAACCAAGTAATGAAGACTGCACCTTGGCTAATTTTGACTTCTCCAGGTGAAGTTCAGAACTCCTAGAGAACAAAGAGCTGTCAAGTGAGGGTTTCGTACTGTCTCTTAAAGAGTATCTACATGGTATTTTACAAGTGTGTTTTGTGTGTGCTCCAAGCTGAACAGAAATCTCATTAGGGCTCATTAGTTCACGCTCAGTGCTAGCCAGTCTTACACATGTAACTCCTGATTGGCTCTGCATGGGGGTAAAGTGACCTTGCCTCTGCTTGCAGAGTAACATGTGGTGTGCCCTTGGAGGGAGGGCAATCCATTGCCAGCCTCAGGGAGATCACTGCTGCTTGTCTAAATACAAAGCTGGAGAACAGTGCTTTACACCCTCCCAAACCACAGTAGCGCTGGTAAGTGGAAAGAAGGCTCCTTGGCCAAATATGGATGCCCTCTTCAGAATGCAGGAAGGCTGAAAATGTCCTTATAAATTCTGGGTCCCAGAATGATCTGTTAAATCTGGGCTTACAGTGCTGTCCTCAGGAGACAGTTGTTCTTGTTTGTTGCTCTGCACAAGCAAAGCAGTTTGTATCTTTTGGGACAGGTTTACACTGTCCATCCCTTCCATGCATGGCAGTGTAACCATAAGGGTCAGTGAAGATTTATTCCCAAACTATATTGACATTCACCGGACTTTCAAGGTTTTCTGTGTTTGTGTTCCCACGGACCCCATAAACATTTCAACATCTATGCAAAATCCACAAAGCAAGCCGGATTCAACAATGGATCCATTGAGTAAATGTCAACATGCTATTTATACTAGCTGAAAATCAGTATGACAATAAAAGAAATGGAAAACTACCAACAGGATACAGCTAACGTTATGGAATATGAAGAGACATAAGTGAGAAGCAGACAGTTCATATTGTCCTTGGCTTCAGTGCAGCAATGCCAGAGCACCACTTTTGAAGATTTGGACTGCAGCAGTCTGGATAAACAGCTTGCCTCTGGATCTGAGCAGCAACAATGAGACATCAAAAAGGCAATAAATCTCAGAGAATGGTGGTAGGGATGAGCTGTTGGGCTCCAATATAATCAGCTTTTATGAACAGCTTTCCATCACTTGCTCTTAAGGCCTAATTGCAAGACATTATCTGGCCAAACAGTGTATGAAGTAGCAAGTAATAATGATTGCCTGCAGGAACCTCAGGTAGTGCAGCACACAAAGTGAGGAGCTATTCTTACCTCACTTATTACTCAGGAGCTGATTCAAGGAGTAGTTACAGTTGAGCCATTAAGACACTGGTCACCCTAACAGATCTCAATTCAAATTCATTATAGGAGTGATTTTACCAAATGCTACCAGTGACACTGAACTGTGGGAAAAGGATTGAATTTTGAATGAGGAATAAATGACTTAAAATTACTCTCTTGGGAAAAAAAACCCAAGAAATTAACACCTTTAGCCTCTGCATGTTGTTATGCAACCTTGCAGTACTGTCTTAACAGTATGCGCACCAATGTCTACAGAAAAAAGGATAACAGGCAAGGTACATGAGCCACTATAAAGGTCTATAAAATTTGTGAGGAAACAGAAACACAGACTAAATATACCCTTCAGATAGGATATTTGGCCAAATCTAAAACTAGTATCAGCTTACAGAGCACCAGAAAGTCATCCAGCTTCTGGGCAGAAAACATGCCAGCTGCAGCAGCAAAAAAGTTCCCAGGGCTGATCACGGCCAATATTCACACTTTCACATCCTACCACAAACTCTGGATTTTGTCACTGACAGACCACAGCTGTTGTAGGGACCATTCTCCAATGCATGTAGGAGAAGGTGACATTTCTACCATGTATGAAAGTAACAGAAACAAAGTTGAGCATCTGTAAATAGCTTCTGTTTCATCCCTTTTCTTCTTTGTCTTCAACTGATCTGTCAGAGCATAATGTGGCATATTTCTGGCAGCAGGCTGAGGAAGAGGAATAAATACTATTTGATCCTGCTTAGTCTTTAGGTCCCATGGTGAGATTAGAGTTCCAGATTCATTAAAGAAAAATCAAGCACTTCTCATATACAAACTCTGAATCCACCTCATTCTGCAAAACACTTGAAGCAACACATCCCACAGTCCCAACTGTACTACTTGACTTCTCAGCTCAACCTCATTCGGAAGCCAGATGCCACCTTCAAAGGGAAGTGACTATGGCACAGCAAGGGACAGGAGCAGGCTGGTTGCAGAGAAAAGTCCAGCATCTAACTTTTTTCCACCTATTTTTTGGTGCATCTTCCCAGTAATAAGATGGGGAGATACTTGTAGAAGATGATTAGCTCCAGAAACATCATTAAAATAGGAAGAGGGACACATGATGACACTGACCCCCATCCATGGATCCTCTAGTGGTAAGGATATCCCTTAGGAAGCTGGTGACAGAGACTGTTCTGTGCTGAGAGGAATAAGAGCCAGTAAGGGCAGATAATACAATTACGCTGGTTAACTTCAGCTCCAGATGAACAGTAACATATTGCAAAACTGAAATGGCAGTCACCTAGGAGGTATAAGAGAACTCAAATCAAGTAATTGAGTTACTAATGGCAATATGTAAGCATATTAACTACTTTAAATGTCCTCCAATCTAAAGAATGGCTGCAATAGTAATCCTTTAAAAAGGTTCCAGGGAGATCTGGGGAATCACAAGCCTGTAATCCTGACAACACTGGGCAAATTAGCAGAAGCTGTTATAAAGGATGCAGCTACAGAGAGAGGAAAAATGCCAGAGTGCTAAGGGAAATCCTGCCTTACAGATCTTTGCAGAAAAAGGGGATCTAATTGATAGAGCCTATTTGTATTTACAAAAGGTTTTTAGCAAAATTCCTCATTAAAGTCATATAGCTTAGGGGAAAAGGGACAGTTCTGACGTGAGGGCAAAAAATAAATAGCTAGCACACAGGAGTCAAAGTGAAGACTCTGAAAAGAAGAACTGCTTTACAACACTTTGGTACAAGTCTACTAAATAAGGAGTAGCATGAAGTGATGGATTGGAATCAACTTTTTCACTATCTCTGTCATTCCAAGAACGATGAGTCATCAAATGAAGACAGGAGAGCTGTTTTTGAGCACAACAGCTAGCAGATCTGCGTAATTCCTTCTTAAAGTATATTGTGAGTGAAAGAATGGACACTGATTCAAGGAAAAATTTGGTGTTAACTGAAAGAGTGATGATTTAGAGTTGCAAAACAAGCAAGCCACAAGAGACTTAGGAAATCCCCAGAGATGTATGAGGTTGGAAGCTGAGAGAACAGTAGGGGAAGGTATTACATAAGTTTGAATGCTTTAGGTACCCATTTGTGACTACTTCTGGAGACAAAATAGCAAATCCTTGGTGTGAACATTGTCACCAGCTTTAGGCATGTGAGACCCTACAATGGCCTGTCCTGACTTTAAAAGAATTAGCTTTCTACAGTAGCTGAAGACCTTCCATACTTGCTAATTGAAATACTTTATGTTAATCTCCAGTTTTCCCTTCAATATACTCACTGTCTTGTATAGAAGTTATGGCGCTGAAATATCCTGGCACTGACAATTCTAGAAATGGGAGACACTTTCTAGCAATGAGCTCTTGAGTCATATATCCTTACTGCCTCCAGATTCATGTAAGGACAGTGGCTCATTACTAAGAGTTGAAATCATTGCTTGCCAAGTACATGCCTAATTTTATGAATTTGAATTGTTTTATGCATACCAAAATCACAAACCGTGTTTAAACTTGAGTACTTAACTTGAGAATATTCCTTGGTTAGTGACTTCCACTGCCAAGGGACAGCTTGGCCTATTCTGAAGAAATGCATCAAAGTATTTTCCTTTTCCTTCTCCTTTGTTCAGCTGATTTAACTTCTGAGCACCTGCAACCAAGACACATCTGGCTTCTCGGTGCATGGAGTAATCAAGGGGAAAGAGATGTTTCTCTGATCATTTGCTTCAAGTTTGCTTGCAGAAGCAAGACCAACCTAAACTAAGGTGTAGAACAACTACAGACCTTCCTTAAGCAGTTGTTACTAGCAAATTATCACAAGTATAGAAATCATCAGAGCAAAATTCAGCAATGAAACACATAATTCTGTGTGCTCCTTCTGCTAGGTTCTATCACAGAAACACAGCGCCATAGGACATGGCATGTTCTTTTGGTGGTTTTTCAGAGTGGTAGAGAAATTAATTTTCAAATTGTCTTTGCTTTGGAGGTCTTAACAAAACTTCAGTGAAATCTCTTGGGAAAAAAAAAAAAAAACCCACCCCAAAACAACAACCAACCACCACCTTTTTTTTTTTCTTTTTCTTTCTTTTTTTTTTTTTCTTTTTTTTTCCCTAAAAGCTATGTGTGGTCATGAAAAGGAGTGAGATGTTTGTAGGAACTACAGAGCTGTCTGAAAGAAAAGAGCTTAGGAAGTAAAATATTCAGAGGCGAATGCCTTGATTTGGTACTTGACTTTATGCTTTTTACCCTTTGATAATGACTGACTGAATTTTAGTGGCTTCCCAAAGTAATGCACTTGATAGCATTCTATATTGAAGGAATATATGAACTACCACATTTCCCTATAGAGTTCTGCAACTCCCCGTGAGTCCTGCTATGTACCCAGTGACCATACCTTTTGCTGAACTTAAATAGGGACCAAGTACCATGCTAGACTATGGACTTTCTATTCATTAGTATTTATCTTGGGTTTTTGTTTTGTTTTAGCCTATTTTTTACTTAGTTCATTGAGTCTATGAGACATTTTGTCAATAAATGATGATGGCATTTGCATATGTGGCACTCCTTGGCATTATGTGTCTAACTGCTGTATTAGCAGAACTCTATCAGTCCACAGCCTCTGAGAAAAATCTGTAGAAACAAGTTTGAATATAAAATAATTCCAAATTCCAATTCCATCTTTGCTTTCCAAAGATGCTTCAACTTCTGGAAGATTCCTTTGACTTGGATACATCAAGCTCTTACTAATGAGGTGGTTTTGTTCCCTGAAGGCAAGGTGGTCAATACTTTTCCATCTGCCCTATTTACCTTGATGTTTATCCATTTAAAAAGAAAAAAACAAAAAACAAACAAAAAACCTCCCACCCCAAACAACAACATAGCTTAATTTCTATAAAATCTGCCTTTTACATTTTCTTTTCTTTCTTCCTTTTTTTTTTTTTTTTTTGTTTCCATCTCCTTTGAGACCATCTCACTACCACGGATGCCCAAAGCCCTGGCCAGCTGCAGATCCTATCGCCCAGAGCCTGCAGGATCTGTCTCAGGAGGTACCACTCTGATGCATGCACAGCTACTGCATTTGTCACCTCTCCATCATCTGCTTATGGAAACTGTGGAGCTAAACAGCACACAAAGGATCAGAACTCCATGTTGCCAGCTCCATTTTCATGCATTTTACTTCCTAGCTTTGCATAATCAACATTTTATTCCCATGTGGTGCCCCTTCAGAGCTGTCTTAGAAATCTGTCAGCTTATGCAGTTGGTCTGATCACGAATTGAAACACAGTGTCTGCATATTGGAGGCAGGGCTCGATGGAGAATCACATATTAAGGGAACATGATAAAAAAAGACTACATTTGACAAAGAGGCAGAAAGAAAAGGAAGGATGGTGACAAAGAGTTAATCTTCAGACTCCTCAAAAAATTACATCACTGGGTTAGCAGTTTCTAATGAATTCGGCGATTCTATTTAGCAGTGAAAATGCTGTTTGCTGCTTGGCATTTCAGTGCTTACATAATTTATAGTCTATTATTTGATAATGTATTGAAGCAGGTTGTTGTCTTTGGCACCATCAGAGGTGTCTGCTAATTCACTGCTTGACCTTCTCTGCATGCATGTAAAATGGAGAAGAGGTGGTGCAGGGCACACTGTGGCAGTTCCAAAAATGGCTTAGTGTTCAGTCAGTTTGATTTGGATGAATCTTCCCACCAAACTATAGTTTTATTTATCTATGTTTGGAAAAAGTACCAAAGAGGTGGTAAAACAGTATTTTGAAAGACTGGTGCATTTCTGTTCTGTTTGACTTCTTCAGACAAGCATAATTTTGTAACACAGGCAGTGAAAATGTCCTGGCCTTAGGGTGTAACTGAACACACTATGCTTCCACCTAACCCATGTCTATGTAGCCAAAGGTGTCCTGTCCTGAGTGTTCAAAGGTGTTCATCACTGAGAAAAGGAGGAGATATGCTAATAGCCAGCACACAGTTGCTAAGAAGGACTCTGCTTCTATATAGGACCATTTTCAGAAGTATTTCAGAACTTCTGAATGCAGAACACAAACAGTTTGCATTCAATTTTCTGAGAAGTTTAAAATGTTAGATAAAATGGTTCTACAGATCATCCAGAAGTCATCAAAGTACTGAGAAAAACAGTCAGAAAATGAATCCTGGAGAATGCTTTGTTTCATGCATTCTTTGTAATGGGGAGGGCAGAATGTATTGCTAGAACATGACAAATGGAAGAGAGCTCCAAGGCTGTCCATTGGCAGGGGCTCCCCCAAAGTGACTCAGCTGCTCATACCCTGCAGGGAGCAGGTGGGGGACAATTTGCATGTGTCACAAAGTCACAGTTTTCTTCAAACAAGAAGCAATGATTTTTTAAGCACCAGCACATTCCCATTACTTCACTTTGGACTGCAAAACTAGGGACTCTACGTGTAGATATAGAAAAAAATATTAATTAATATCTACATTACTCTGCTGGTGCAGGCATACAGAAGGGAGTATATGAAAGTTTACATGAGGTGACAGAACTGTCACCCATCCCTCACAGGCTTCGCTCTACAGCCCACACTATACTTGCTGCTGTTCAACCACCCAAAATCGAAAGCACATTCCAATATTTCCTTTTCTTTTTCGTTTCAATTCTGTATCTAATCTTGTAGAAAAATAAGTAGAACAATGTACTGGGAGAGGCAAGGAAAATTTAAATAACTTGTTAGTGCCAAAGTCATTGAAAGTGTTATTTAATCAGTGATGCCTGGTAGGGGCATAAGATGGAGAAGGCTGTGTTGTTGCAGGGTTTACTTGATGCTCTTTTCCCCAAGCGTGACTTTTTTTTCCTCTGTGAGTCACTTTTATGTTTTAGAGAAACAGTTGTGAACCACAAATACATGTTAACTGGAATTGATCAAGGACAAAATGAATAATTTACTTTCTGAAGAAGAGATCATCTATATTACTGCAGACTTTTGAGCAAGGATTTTTTTTTCCCTGATGTTACAGCCATCCTGTTTCAGCTGCATTTATATGTGGCAAGAGTGCTGCTTTGTTTCTAAACTGGCACATCCCAGCAGAAGTGCCCACCTTTTTTTTTTGTTTCAGCACTTCTGATCTTAAAGAGCATGAATTATTCACAAAGAATTCCATACATCTTCAAAACATTCCTGTTAAATAAAACTGCATATTTAATTCTCCCTCCTCCACTCCCCCCGATTATCCACAATGAGGAATAATGATTTGGATTGCTGAAGATGATGAATCCCAAGCAGCTCTCTACATATGGCTACACCCACTCCCTCTTTTTGTCAGATCTTTTCCCAGTCTCACAATTTGTGCTACTTTAGCACAATTTAAAATTTGTTATATTTATATATTGTTATATTACATATATTTCTATGATAGCAGTATCAACATTTTTTAATAGTCTAAACAAAAAAACCCAACAACCCAGAATAAAAGGTCGATTAAGATATGAGAATTCATCAAGCAATCAGAGAAAAGATGCAAATAACTGAATACAGACAAGAGAAGAGAAAATATAAGTATAGTAAAAAGGTCAACAACTCTGCCATTTTGGTTGATCCTCTTCTAAATGTCTCATTTTAAGGTATACATAAACTCTGCAGCTACAATTAAAAAAAATGCATGCAGTGTAACTAAATTCCCCACTTACCTTAAAAAGAAAAAAGAAATTTTTAAATATTTGGTTACTGTTAACAGTTCTCACGTCATCCTATTTTGGTTTTGTCTAACCCTTTCTCTCCTGTTTGGCTAAGGTTTCTGAGTCAGGTGCAGAATAACAAATGTATCACAGACTTTCTGTATAACCTCCATATGCATATGCACCTTAACTTCTATGTCTTAAAATGGAGAGAAAAGTACTGCTAATTTACAGGATTACCACAAATACATTTTTTGACTTTGTGGCACTCCTTTATTAAAGCCCTGAGATCAGTGAATATTACATCACATAAATGATGTAAATATCAAAGTTGTGTCTTAACTGCACCCTTGAAATTTGTGGCTTAGAAGTTCAATACATTAAATTATTCAAACACTTTTGGCCTTGTGGATATCTCAAGGTTTGCTATATTCTCTGTTATATCAAAAGTGCATTTAAAAAATAGTTTCATACTTTCAGCATTCACCTTTGAAGCTGAGGAGAGCTGTACTGATGTGCAAAAATAAAGAAGGCCAAACAAGCATCCATCATTTTTTCACAATCTGTGGGTAAAGTAAATTTCTCTGTGGAGCAAGCTGAATCCACTGAGTTCTATCAAACTCCAACTCCACCTGAAAAACATGCTCCCTACTCAGTCTGCATCGGTTTTCACCAATCTGGGCACATTTTACACAAAGCTGGAGGGATCAGTATTGAGACTTCGCTGCTCCAGTACCCAAAGAACACTAGCCTCTAATCCAAACCACTTCCAATAGGTAAGACAGATAATGAGGTATAGAAATAACCTTACAGAGAAGATCTAGTAAATGGTGGCTATATGTGTCTTGGATTAGGTCACTGAAGTTCTGCAGCAGCTCTGGGGACTGAACCCAGGCATCCTACATCCCAGTCCAGCATCCCAACTCCCTCTCACCAAACAGATTTTAAAATCTTATTCTTGTTAAAAAGGTGGAATTTTTTTAGTAGGTAGAAAAAAGAGGATTTTTTTCCTAGAGCAGAAAAATGATACACGTACAACTCTAGCAGACAGCCTGTCTGGCATAGCCTCAGACTGTTGTCTGAGTGCATAGCAAACTGCCTTTCCTAGAAAGAATAAAGATGCTGCTTGCAAAAGTATTAAAAACTCATGGAAAAGAAAGCTTAAACTACTGCCTCTGCCCTAAAGATATTTTCCTGTTCAGACCAGAATTGCATAAAATGCAAAAAGGAGGAAGAATTTGTGGGAAGAACCAAGACATCCATCTATATATTGTAGGAGGAGTCTATGCTACATTTGCAGCATCTCTGAAGTAAGCTCCTAAATACAAAGCAACTTAGATTTACCAGCATGAAACCCTCTGGTTTTATGAGCCAGCGTGTGGTATGTGAAGTGTGGTGAAGGCAGTCTAGTGAGATACACAGCAAGGCAGAGAAGGTGATTAGCACAGAGTGACTCAGATCATTGGCCATGCTAAATTTCTAACAACGAATCTGTCACAAACATAAATTTGGGGAAAACAAAGTCTGTACACAGAACTAGTGACAGCTGCTGAAAGATAAAGAAGTGGAAGTCAGAGAGGAGGAGGGTATTCTCCATCACATTGTGAAGAGAAAAGGAAAAGTAGGATAACACCATTGCCAAGAACAATAACTGAAGCACCAGAGGTCCTAAAGAAATGTTGCTTAATTACTGTGATCCCAAACAAATTAAGCCAAAAGAGATTTACCCTGTACTTACATGAAAACAAGTAGCAAGAATTTTCATTTAGAAGTGAAAACTTTCTCATTTACCTGTGTTTTTGGAGATGACTCCCTACCAGCCTAGGATACCAGCTGCATGAGATTTTGCTGAGAGAGCAGTGCTTTCTCTCCAGAGAGGCACCTCCAAATACTACCAACCCACTTGGGCCACTCAAGTGCATAATAAAATCAGCAACATCACAGTTTGGGAAAAAAAAGAAAAACAAACAAAAAACCCCAAACCAAAACCAACCCCAAACCAACCTATCAACCAACCAAAAAATAAAACCCAAACCCAAACCAAACCAACAAAAAGCAACCCCCCCAAACAACAAAACCAACCAAACAAAAAGAAAGAAAAAAAATCAAACCCATTCCCCTCCCTCTGTAGAAATAGGTTTAAGCTAAAGACAGCCATGAAGAGTGAGAAAGAAAGAGGTGCAAGGAGAATGTGAGCTAGAGCCATCTGTAATCCCCAGTGCTGCAGCTGTTTCAGGAAGAATGGAGTGAGCAGAGTGTACACAGCCCAAGGATGAAGAGAGCTGATGTCTGCAGTGCAATTCCAGTAAAAGCAGGGACTCTTAAAGTGTGTGCACAGTCAAAGCAGTCACCTGTCACTCGGCTGCCATATTTGTAGCTGTACTATTAAATGAATGTTTTCATTCCAGCTGGGTAGTGGTGCCAGATGCAATATCGTTTCAACAGCAATGATAACCAGCAATCTTAGACTGGGCAAGTGTGACCAACTGCAGGTGATGGAAAATAAGTCTTCCGAGGCCAGCTGGCAGCAGCAGGCTGTGGCTAAAAGCTGCACAAAATGAAATCTGATCGTGTTTAGAGTTTACACTAGTTTACAGAAGTATGGTATAAAGCAAGCAGCTTGCTACAAAGGTGTCAATGGCTGGGGACACTGTGCAGACCTCAGGTCTGATCCCAAGAGCTTCTAGAAATAAAGGCACAAGGTAAACTCCAATGGGACTGGTCTATATGAGGCAGTTATGGACTTTGGGCAGCAGTGAAGGCTTTAGAACTGTAGTCGCCTTAAATATTTAGGTGAATGTCACTAGTGGCAAGAAAATATAAAAGAGCTCAAACTTGGATATGGAACTGCTGCAAAAGGATGTGAACAATCCAGAGGACTTAAAAGACACTGCCAAAGGACAATGCAGTGTTCCTACCCACTTGCTGTGCAGAAGTACCTGCTGCCATCACAGGATTAAGAGATATGGGGATTCAAAGGTGTGCCAGAAAAGGCTGTGTCCATAGTGCAACCTAGGAACTACTAGTGTTCACATCAGCAATTAGGAAACGGCAGGAAAAAGCTGGCCCCAAATTTAAAAAGATTGCTATGGGGAAAAACACCCCACAGAAGTACCACAGTAAGGAGAGTGTTACAACAGTTTGCTGCAGGAGTTTCCTGGAGAAACCTGGATAGGCATCAGAGCCATTTTCAGGGTGACTTACTACAGTCATGGCACCTTTACAAACAGATTTCTTCACAAACAACCCGTTTAGTTTCACAAGCCTACAAACAATGTGACACCTAGATAGTGTGGGAGTGCTCACTGCTGATACTGCACATCCATCCTGTACGAAGGCAGCATCATTTTGCAGTGTATCTTACAACAATAATAAATCCCTTTTATTATGGAAGAGGATGTAATCTAAGTAGGATTCCAGACATTTAAAAGTTTTATTGTTATATTTATTGACAATACATAATAAAGTTTCTTCTAGCATTCATTGGCTTTTTGACTGCCTCACTTACACCCTAAAATTGTAGATTTTTCTTTCTCTTTTTCATTTATTTACTTATTTATTTACTTACTTTCAGATTTCTCTCTCAATTGATTAAGAACCACATGAACTGCATACATAAGAAACAACCAGACTACAGGCCTTTTACAGAATGATTAATTAAGGGCATGATTCATTAGATTTCAAATTCAAATGCAAGTGGGACCTAGTGTGGAGGCATAGAAGGAGCATAGTGAAAGTACTCCACTGATTTACTTAGATTAGAGAAACTGCAAAACTTAAAAGTAATGACAAAGGCAGTATGTATCTCCACAATCTAGTCAGTACAAACATAAATGCTACCCATTTTCTCCAGCACCTTTGCAATTTCTGAAGTAGGATTCAACCCATTCTGGTGTCACTATTGAGATAGTTCCTTAACTCTCATGTGTCTTTCAAGATAACCAGATAAGCACCTTCAATAAAAGTATTCAAGAGTTTACTTTGAGAGTGTTTGAATTAAAATCCATTTTACTTTGGCTTTACATCACATTTTATGTTTGCACACTACATATTGGTTTTAACTTGTTTACTAAATCCCAGACTCCTGTTTTAAATCATTACATCATCACAACGAGGCAATGCTGCCTGGGTATGACACCATCTCTTTTGTGTGCCAGGAGAGATTTCAGAGAACACTGTGAAGCTGAGAGTCTTGCAGAAATCTGCACTGACTGAACTCCTCCTCATGGTGCTACCTGCCATTCTCATTACCATGCAGTAACTTGTTCCTAGCAGTTGCAACAAAAACATCTTTAAAATTCAGTTCCCAAGAGCTCTCCTTCCTAGGTGAACAAAGCAACCCTCAATAACTGAGCATTAGCACAATGCAGAATTCAAATATATATGACACATCAATATGGAACAAATATATATGAAAAAAATTAAATTCTACTGCCTGTGGAGGTGTTCTGCATGGGGACCTACGGACTTCTTCTGGTTCATGAGAGCTAAGAATGCCATTGACAAATCAATTTACTGCTGTGATGTTTCTTGGAGCTCACTACGTCTCATTAACCATCAGAGCAAAGCATGTAATGAATAATCCATGCTATCCCTTAAAACAACACAAAACAAAAAATCAAACTCTGACTTTCCTCAACCACTATGCTTATTTTCTGCCATGAATGCATTTAATTACTTATCTGAAAATTTCTCTTATTATGGAAACAGGTCAGATGAAGTGAAGGGTTTACAATCAGCTTCTCTGTGCTAATGCAGTTCATAATCATTAAAGAAAAACAAAAAAAAGACAAAAAACTAAAGGTTTTGGTCATCAAACACACCTGCTGGGTATCTGGGCCACATGAGTACTGCATTTGCCAACCCTCAAACACGGCATGTCAGAGTCTGGACACAACTAGTTTTCCTAAATCAAGCCTGACTGTCCTTGAGTGTGTTTGCAAAGATTTGTCAGGTACCTTGGAAGAAAATACGTTAGAAGAAGCCCTGTGCTTGATCTGTGAGCCATTCGCTTTGACTGTTTGCTACTTCCTGCTGTTGGAGTGGTATGACAGAACAGCCACCAGGAAAAACAAAACATAACCTGTGTGAATTTAGATAGATAATGTGGCTCCCTGTATAAACAAACTTTGGCTTGAGAGCCCTTCTGTTTTATAACATTCATAAATCTTCCAACTGGACAAAACTGTGCAGGGAATGACAACACAGATACTGTAACTCATGCTAAGTATTTAGGCAAAAAACACTGGAAAATCAGACGTCAGGAAAAAACCCAACAAATGTAGTTTTCTGATTGATGTGAAAACAGAAATTACCGATAGACTTCTTCATATTGACAGAACCTTCTACTGATCACAACCTTTTTCAGACAAGGGAAACCAGATCCCTTCCTGGGACAACAAAATAGTCAGTCTGTTTCTTTCATCAATTTATTTAAAGTCAGCAAAATGTTTTCTATAACCACAGGTTGTAAGCAGAGCCTTGTAGTATAACACACTTGTAACAGCTGTTCTTTAGGCTCTGTCACAGAAGTCATATTCCCAAGGACTGAGCCAGAGCCATGACAGGATCCAGGCTCTGCTAAATGAACCTCACTGGCTGAAGATTTCACAGAAGTGTCCCTCCTACCGAAATGACCAACCCAGAAACAAGGACGGCTCAGTGGAACATATGTCCATGCCACAGCAGCACTGGTTTATTAACTTACTGATGAGTTTAAATTCCCAATAATAAGGATCAAGAGGTGCAAAAAATGCAAGTTTTAAAATGTCTAAGTCACATTGCTCAAGCACACAGCTACTCAGAATCAGCTGATACCAGGAGCACCTTACACAGGTACAGCTGGATTTGCTGGAGGATGTTTTTCAAAGAGCTCACTCACCATATACGCTGAAGATATCCTCTTCTTTTTTCCCCCTTCTACCTTTGAAGTAAGTCATGTCTTGCTGCCACAACTAGTGCAAAAAATGAAAATGTAATTTACTTCACAGAGACTATGGGTAACCAACTGGCTACAGCTGTGAGAAAGGTAAATCTGCTCTTACGCTCCATTAATAGAAATATTCCAATAAAGATCTAATCTAAAAGCTATTCTGGAGAACATTCTGCAAGACACAGGGTATATATACACATATTTGCTTAACCCTATATTTTCAGTTGATCATTAATTTGCTCTGAATCTTGACAATATTTTGGTAAGACTTTGCAATATTTCTATTCAAAATTCAGATACAAGTATAGTCTCATTAAACATCAGATTCTCAGGCTAGAATACATTCTTATTATGAGAGAAATGAAGGCATAAATTGAGATTATTGGCAAGTGGGGGAGCCTTGCAAGGTAATAAAGTGAACAACTTTTACATTTTAATCAAAACAGCAAATTTAATAATGAAATGCAAGTTTTACTTCTTTTTCTCACCAAGTCATGGGAAGCATGCTTTTAATAGCTGTTTACATCCTGTTATCAGAGCCCAAATCAAACAAACAAATCAGGTTTTGAACATCCTATGCCGAGCTGACAAAGCGGAAAAAAGAAAAGTGGGGCCTTTTTTATGGTAGTGTTTAGGGTTTTTTAATAGTTTTGCTTTTTGGTTTGTTTTTTTTAGCTTGCCTTTTTTCTTTTTTAATTATTATATGAGTACAGTATGGCACTCCTGTGGTTTCAGTTGCAAGGTATTAAAAAGACAGGACAATTTCAAAAAATCTCTTTCTCTTCCTGGAAGACCATCTTTGCTGTGCAGTTACTTACTCTAACTTACTAGACAAGTGTGAAATAAAACTGCGTTATTAACCTCATCATAGTGCAATCATGGCTTTGGTCCTTGTGACAAGATGTTATTTGGCAGTATGCTGTGTGTGCTCCAGGGCAAGTGTCAAAGACAAAGGAAATCACTTCTGAGAGTTATAAAAATCAGATGTGCTTGTACTCCTCCTCTCCCACCTTCCTCTCCCACCTCCCTCTCCCCTCTCTGTCCTTATACTGATCTTTGTCCTAGCCCATGGAGATGCATGTTCTCTAAGAAGCAGAGGATGCTTCTGTAGCCAGTGTCCCTGCTGGCCCAAGCCCCGAGGTGCTGCTGACTGCCAGCTGTGGCACAAGTCACCCCACACGCTGCTGCTCCGATGGTGATGGTAGCCCATGGAGAGATAAACTTACCAAAAAGGCAATACTAGCTAAATTTCAGGTTCTCTCCACTGCCATTTTTTTTTAATCCTCCGTCCATCTGAAGATGGTGCTTGCATTATTTTCTTTGTCTCCCCCTGTTTTAGAGAGTTGCTTGAAATTGTACTCGCCGTAATGAACCAAATCTGCCCAGTTTTCTCTGTACCACATGCAGCAGTACTGAATGATGCATTGCAGGGATCATCAGGGTTTGTTATAGCTTTCAAGGATTTTGCAGGATCTGTGTGTTCTCTGTCTTTAATTTTTCATTTCCTGCCACCATGAACAAGCCCAGAAGGACTTTATAAAAGAAACTTTGGAGTCAACTTCCAATATTTATGCTGCTATCAAATTAGGACACCTTCAGAAATTCTACATCAGCTTTGGAAGGAAACAGACACAATTGTTAAGGTTGCCATATAAATGTTTATAGAGATGGCAAAGATATGCTGCAGAGCCAGTTTTACCAAGAAATAAATATTGATTGGGTTGGAGCTTATGTGCTTAACTATTTCATTGCATAGATTTTATAGATGACATTTGGAAAAGGTTAATGCATTCATCTTATTCTGAGCCAAGAAGCACCATAGACTATCATGTAATAGGGTCTCCTCATATATACTGAATGAATGTAATGTTATAGAAAAATTTAAAACTGTATAAAATGTTAATACCCAAGTAAAAATACACATTTTTAAGTCAATATTTTGTGTCATATTCTTGTTAGTCTCAAGGGAGTGACAACAGGAATAGTGAACTGGGATTACTAGAAATTTTAAAATGAAAGTAGAAGAGCATATTTCATAACAACCTGCCTCTTTGTCTCATTCAAGCAATCATTTCAGGCATATGTTCTCAGACACTGCCAGTACACAGTGCTGAATGCTTTACAAAGGTACAGTAAATACTACTGCACCATAAGAATCTCATAATTTAGTTATTGAAGATACAGAAAATAATTGCTTCACTTTTTAAAAAAGCATTACACAACCCTTCAGAGTTAGGACCCTATAAAGTATTATCAACTGAGTGTTATTTTCAAAGTTTATCTACTGTGCATTACCCATTTTCTTATTGTTCTTTGCAGTTTTAGCAAGGTATGGAACAGCATATCCTGAAAAATTCTTTATAGATGCTCTCATTCTCCACAGGAAGACTGCCTAATAAATAGTCTGTACCTCTACCAACCAAAATTCCACACCTCCTAATCAAACTTAAAGATGGCCAGAGTGATTCAGATTAAAATAAAATTCCATCTTAACTTTGCTACACAACTGAGGAAACTGGTAGTGTCAGTCTCTGGTGAGGACTCTAAAGCACGGTGCTCACCTCAGCACTTGTAGAATCTTTTGATTGCAGCCCTGACTTGAATACGAACTACCTTGCCAGAGGCCACTGGCATTGTGTTTCGGGTAAGGCTGGGATGAAGGAACACCTGAGCCTTCTCTCCCACAGGATTTGGTCCTGGCTTTAGTCAGCAGAAGAGAGGGTTGGTGGAGAGTCTGTTCCCCTCCTCTCCTTCCAACAGCAGGGGCAACAGCACCATGACAGAGAGGGAGCACCAACTGATCCACCATGCCCAAGTGCCCCCCTACCAGCAGAGAAGGAAGCTCAGTTGCCAGGCCATGCTCCCAGCCCCAATCTGACCATCTTGAAGCTGATTCAATAAACTAAGATAAAGTATGATCCAGCCAACACCAGGTCCAAAGATGCAAATTTGTAGATGAAAGAACTCCTGGTGATTAAAGGCACAGGCTCTGCTTTGCAAGACAAGGCACAGCACCAGTGTGCCAAGAACTTCCCGGGAAAGGCTATGAGATTGAACATACAGACACATGAAGAGTTTGGAGGGTGAGATATAATCAGCTAAATGAATCACTATTACAAGACAGAATCCAATTCTCTCTGATGATAACACAAATAATCCCTTGCATTTAATATAAACTTTGAAACTCAACTTTTTCCATAAAAGCTCTGTGCATTCCTTTTACAAACTATAATGGCTTGCACAGACCTCAAAGGTAAATGATTCAATACAGAACAGTAGTCTGGTTTACTGCCTGTCTTCTGAGCAACTGCTGAGGATTTGCAGAACCAAATTGAAGATTGTTATCTCAAATGACCTCTTAATAACTCTTACACAGCATCTACCTCACAGTGTTCTGAAAGTCATCATTTCAGAAGTATTTGCTGCAGATATTACTTTTGGAATAAGTATCAGCAACTTATGTCTTCTGCAAAGTCACTGAAAGTCTCCATCATAGTGCATTTTCATCAAAAATGGAGCTTTTTCTGACACGTTCTGGTGTCTACTACATATCTCATGTTGCCTTCTTGCATTTTCTATATTGTAATCTAAATATGACACAAAAAATAATTTATAGTCAAACATTTCATTTTTACCATCCCTTAGTGACATTCAGCTTTCCTAGTTCTAACTGCCCATATGTCCAGTGAGACCCATCATTCTCTACTGACAGATCCATTTTTAGAAAGAAATGAGAAAATCTTTCATATGCCATGCAACGTAGCCACATGGGAAAAGTTTCGTCTCAATGACGGTCCTTCTGTCTCCAGCAAGCAAGTGCTCAAGGAAACAGATCCCAGGTTAAGTCACTACCAGGAGCAAACCAAAACTGAATGCTATTTTTAGAGGAGTCTTGGTGTACTGCACAGGAGCTCGCACTGGGAATACATCCAACCCAATGTGCCTGGCTGAAGACCTCTCTTCAGAGGCTAGTGGTGCAGAAGAACACATTGGACATGATTTTCAATCTCGTATCAGTAAATAAAGATGAGCAATGTAATAGTTGATGTATATCTTTAGAACTTCATACTTTACTTAACACAGCCCTTAAAGGCAAGGCCCCATACACTGAAGTCACTTAAGGTGTAAGCATTACAGATGTGATATGTTACCCACTTCCTCAGCCTGAGCTTTTCCTTTCAACCTCTTGGTCTATACTGGGAAAAAAACCACCATAGATCCTTCTTCTTTTTGCACATATGTGAAAAATACCTGTTCCTGCTGATAGCAAAGCTCTTATAATGTGAAGTGTGACACAAACAAATCAAGTCCAACCAAGTAGTGATTCAGGACACAAGAAGGTGCAGTACAGAGAATCCACAGTCATCTGGTTTTCCATCTCTGTCTTCTTACCCACCTGGATAATAGGTTACATGAATTATTCTAACAAACTATATCCTGTGATTTTTTCAGGGTGTTTTAATAGGCTGGGGGAGTGTGTGCATGTGGGTGGGGCAGAGGAAGGAATCCAGAGAAAAACGTTTTAGTACTCTGAACTTTTGCTTTAGCCAAAACTGAAACAAAACAAAAAAAACCCCAACCAACCAAACAAAAAAAAGATTTTGAGGTTGTCATTTTTAGATAAAAGGCTTAAGACCTCACATGAAAAAATACATTATAATTTCAAGTATGTGGGAGGTGTCTTGCCTATACATAATTTCCAAGGAGTGTATGATTGATTTCTAGGGATTGGTACCTATGCATGCCCAAAATTTGATAACAACACATCCATACACAAACATATGTATGACAAGAGAGAGAAATAGGCAGATACAGATATATGCTTCTAAAATAAAATCCAGTGCTCCCAAACCTGTTTGTTTGTCTGATAGGGCTGATGTTTAGCACAGTCCCACAGGCAGCAGAACAGGGAGAAGATGATGGCTATCGGCTGAGTTAGGTTTTAGCAGCGTCATTGATTGCTCATACCTGAGCAGCACAGGAGCCTCAGCTCAGTTCTGGCTGTTAAAATGCTTAAGTTCACTTTTTGTTTAACTTGATCATCAATTACAGACTTAATTAGCCTAGAGGTGGTACCAGAAAAGTGAAAAAACCAGGAATGTGAGCATTATCCTTGAAGGTTTGCAAAAAAATACTATACCTATAGAAAACCTATTTAGAAGAAAAAACTTTTTCAGATGAAGTTAAAAAGAATATAAAAATTCTGCCTTTATACCTGAGAATGAATCTGTCTCTGTAAGACAGGTCATGTATCACAACAGCAGATGCAGCAGAAAACAAAACTAAGGGTAAAACGTGATTGGGCAAAACAAGATCTCGACAACTGAATGTGTTAGTTGCTGGTGGATGTTGAATCCTGCCATATCACAGAATGTTTAAGAATAAGTCTGTATACGCACTCTGTAATTGAATGTCAAGAAAAATGAAAATATATTGTTTTATTGCTACTGTTCATTGATTTATCGAAGTGATTTATTGTCATTGGACATGAGGACCAACAAATCATTTTGCTGACACCATCAGCTGCCTTAACTAGGTTGTCAGTTCACGACATTAAAGGTAATGGATGGTGATTATTTTACTGTAATGGGTTTAATCAGTGCTTTGAATGACTTACCAGTCATGTCATAGTATAGCCAACTCATCATTCATCAAGGCAGTATTTTGTTTACCAACATCATCTATAATTCATCTGATTGTTGACAATCATCAACAAATACCTCTCAGGCTAAGTTTTATCAGAAATGAAAATCTGCACAGCTGCAGCATACTAACTAACTCCACAGTTTACAACCAGAGGAGAAATACAGGAAGTTGCTCGCTCCTCTGAGAAGAGAAACTGTCAGCCTGAAGAGGCACCATCAGCCAAGGCCCCGTTCCCCTGGGATGCTTTTCGGTCCAGCACTAGGATTTACAGTGTTCTGAAACACACAATGCTTGTTCTGTTGTAGTGAATGCTCTGAGCAAACCTTCAATTCACCATTACATGGAAATTTGGGCTTATTTTAGAAAAAAGAACAGCAACCAACCTGCTCTGTATTCTCAACAGAGAAAAAAAGTGAAAGCATAGCCTGTCTGTTTTTCTCTTCCCAAATGGGGTTGAATCATACACTTATTTGTATTGTGGTAAAATTAATTGTGGAGAACTCCAGACTCATAAAATTTCCTGTTAACTTTGTGGAAAAGGATACAGTACTAGAAACATTATCATCTTAAGATAGCTCATTAAATCATTGCTTGTATTATGTGTTTTATGGGTAAGGGACAAGAGGCAAACTGCTAAAGAATTTTCATATTAAACTGACAGGGTAACAGATTAATTACCTACAAAACTAGGTTATTAATACAAATGACTGGAAACTTTCTAGAGCTCCTGCAGCTTGTGTACTAGCTTTTAGTGAAAATTTTTCTCTGACATTGGCATCACAGATCTCAACATTTATACTCTTCTACTGATCTACTGGTGCATGGACAAAGAGCTATGCTACATGTAGCAAAAGAGGAGTATCAAAATTATGCCTTTCAGATGTGAGAAAGACCCTGGTTGAGTAAAACACAAGTCGTAGCTGTTTCAGATACCTTAATGTAAAAGGAAATAATTTCAAAGTTATATGAAAATATTTTACATTTCAAAAACATATTTGATTATTGTGTATAAATATGTAAGAGACACACAGAAATGGAGTTTAAAGAAAAGATATTTGAAAAGAATATTTAAAGGAAGAATAATCACCTTTCCTTCACTCTATAGTCAAACTTTGGTCTATAAATCTTGAAACTATGAGAAATGAATGCATTTTGCAAAGAGATGGACCAAATTTTGGAGGTGCAAGTCGGATAAGGAAAAAAAGTTACCTTCAAGGTCAACAGCAAACACAAACCAGTATTCCAGTAGGAAGACTAGACCAGAAGCGTCTGATGTGCTAAAGGAGGAAAAAAAAGATGCTTAAAACACTATGAAAAATATTAAATTACACCCTGTTTGATCAGGAAAAATTATATAATCAGATATATAAGTACCATACTCACTATGCCATCAAAATTGTGAAGAAATACAGTGAAATAATGACAGCAACACACAGCATTAGGAATAAGGTATCATGCATATTAGTGATATCCTGGCAATATCCTAGACTGAGATATCCATGGATTAGAGATGGTCTACGGCAGGGAAATTACTTTATTAGAGTGAAAAAGAGATTAAATAAGCTATTAGAGAGTTCTTCCAACCCTAATAGTCTTTCATGTGTAAAAGTGAGACTGAAGTGAATAGGAAGAACAGATAAGACTGATCCATAGCCTAACAAATGTCATTACTATAAAATGGAAAGATATCAAAATCTTTGCTGATGCAAAACCAAAACCAAAGCCATGGAACTCATTAGTAAGGATCGTTTAACCATTTTAAAAGCAACTGGTATTAGTGTCAGACAGAAAGTACAGGACAAACTCCTAAAAACCTTTGAAAACTCCAAATTAACAGTCATTAAATACGGAGTATTTTCACAGAACAAGATCTTGGAAACTGAAATACTGCACTTACTACCATCATGGCAGTTATGCATGCTTTCATTAGCACAAAGTCCTAATTCAGTCAGATGTTATGTTTTCAAAAGTTTTACAATATTGTTGCTTAAATACCTTGTTCAAAGTGCAGGATTCTTAAACTAGAGGTCTTCATAGAGAGGCTTTTTTTCCAAAGTTCAATTTGCCTGAATAACATGATATATGTTTCTTCATAAACTTATCAACTCCTGTGTTTTCTAAATCTGAGGCAAATTTAGCTATGTAGATATAGTCCCTCTATTTAGGATATGAAACTGAAGTTTAAATGCTCTAAAGTTCAGGTTTGCTGACTTGGCAGGCAGCAGGGTACCTCATCAGAAAGATGTTATGACATTCAGCAGAATTATCCATCTAAAAAACAGTTGCTAGCTCTTAGAGTAGATGAAAAGACATTAAATACATGCAGAGAGAGTATCCCAATCAGAGAAGCTTGATATTTGGTCTATCCTTAAGTATCTTCTTGATGAAGATTGCTTTGGAGACGAGTTTTTTTTTTAGTTTTTATTTGGGTTTGGCTTTCTTCATAAAACACCTGGAGGTGCAAACTCAAATCTGCCTCCTGCCAATAAAACCTTCTGCTATAGAAACACTCCCATACTTCCCTTCTCACCTGTCATTGCCTTTGCTCTGACTAAGATATTCATAAAGGCTCTCCATCTCAAAATCGAAGAACAAGACATCTGTACAGTTAGAGAATGTGCAGCTTTCCCCCTTGGTATTTCCAAGATGGTGAACCAGCATGCAGAATCTCCTCTTAAAGAGGCATTTTCTTTGCTGATGTCAGCAGTTGCACCGGGCATATTAACAGCAAAAATCCAAGCACATTAGTAACAAGTACAGTCATGGAGTTGGCTTTCATGGCATAGTGGTTTCAGAACATAACAGAGATATTTGGTAGAAACGACGTAAACAAAGTGGACTGGGAATACTGTGTTTGGTTTTGAAATTACTGTCCATCTAAGGTGACGTGTTTGGGTTTGAAATTAATGTCCCTCTAAGGTGACATGTCTCAGACACCCAAGGTGTCAAAAAGCACTGTTGTAGGCAACGCCTGAGTAATGATTGCGCTGCAAAGCTACTGAGCTTTAATCTGCCCATCCCCAGCAGTGCCAGCACTGAATATACAGCAGCACGGACTTCAGCCAGCAATGCATTAGCAACATACTGAAGCCCATGCTGTTGTGTCTTCATTTATCCTAATGTTTCATCAAGTCTCCAGAGTGGTGGGGGTTGTGGAATCCCTCAGCACAAGATTGATTTGAATGCCTTGCAGAGATAATTCACACGTCAATACAGTTAACCATTTCATTTTTTTACTTATGAAGGAAGGAAAGGAGGATAACAAATCACATTGAAATCTACTTTAAACCTTCCAGTAAAATCAGCAAATCAAGAGCTGGAAGCTATACTCAGCTGAAGAAAATGGTAAAGAACATGTTAGGAAGTAAAATCTGAAAATCACAATATGGACTAGCAAAAGAGATTTTAAGGATCAATTTACAGAAAGCAAAGATTTTTTTTTCCAAAATAATATATCAATAGTAGTGTGTGTGCTGAAGATTGTCTAGAAGCAACAATTAGACAAAAGGATTATGCATTATTAGAGAAGTGAAATCAATGCATTCAGTGATTGTTAGGAAATAATTGAGAGCTGACATATAATTTCTCTACAGGAGAGAAGCCAGAGCAACTGCCTCAAATGAAAATGTAAGCAAGCAAGGTTTAAGAACAGAAAAGAGTAAGTAGTAACATTCCAGTAAGAGTCCTAAAAGAAATGACACATGGAACACATCACTTAAACAGGCTTCAGTAGAGACATATGGAATTCCACATTATTCTTTAACAGATCAATAAAAAACTAGGGAAAGTTCGGATCAGCAAATCTGACTTTTTATAGCAAGGGAATTGATAAAAATTGTAATAAAGAAGGAACATACAGACAAATAAATATAATATAGGGAAGCCAAGGCACAAAGCCATCTCTCGTGAGGGTATTCAGGCTCTCTGAAGGAGAAGATAAATGGAGATGAGGCCATTTCGATTGATCTTCTATACTTGGATTTCCAATGAGGTTTTGACAAGATTCCTCACCAAAGGGTCTTAAAAAAATTAAACTGCGTGGAACTACAAGGAAAATCTTTTACAGAATAAATGATTCAGTAAAAGATAGAATGTAAAGCATAAAAATAGTCATTTTTCATAATGTAAGGAAGTTAAATTGTGGGCCCATATGAATCCTCCTCAGTGTATTGAAAGCTCAGGAAAGGAATAAATAGGTGACAGAGTTACTTTATGATTCAAAATTATTCAGGGTACTAAAAATGAAAACTGATTATGAGAAGTAGCAGAATAATCTCACAATACTGAGAGAAAAGACAATCGATGTCAGGCAAAATTTAAAGCATAGCATTTGAGGGGAAAAATAGTCTAAATATATATACATTAATGTACTCTAAATTACCTCTCAACATTCAGGAAACATCTTGGAGTCATGATGGATAGTTCTTTGAAAACATCAGTTCATGGCTCAGGAGCACTGAGCAAGGAAAACAGAATGGCAAGAATCATTAACGAAGGATGAAAGACTACAGCAAAAACATCATTATGCCCCTTTATAAACCCATGGTGTTCCCACAGCTTGAATACTTCATGGCTTTCTAGGCACTTCACCTCTAAAAGAATAGAACAGCAGAAGAAAACAGACAGAGACAACCAAATGATCCAAGGAAAAAATGCAGTATCCATACAAAGAAAGATCATACAGACTAAGGTTTTCTAAACTTGGAAAACAATGACCAAGGAAAGATAGGATGGAATCAGGGAAAAATATGGAATACCATTGCAAAGGAGTTTAGAGAACAAGTTATTCACCATTCCTCAGTTTTATTTGATGCTTCCTAATTTCTGTATTATCACACTGAAGATTAAGGAAAAGAAAGCAGATTTATTTTTTTTAACAACAATCTATAACTAAAATATCAAAATCACTTGCCAAGGACACTGTGGAAGCCAGCATCTAAACAGGCCTAGAAAAAAACTGAAACAACCCACCACCACAGAAACAGTATATAATTAAAACCTGACAGATGTGACTGAAGCAGCAGACTTGATCTGTTGCTACAGACTGACAGAAATTGGGAAATGCTGAGAGAAGTGTAACCACTTATTTGCTCTGCTCCTGATAATTATCAGAAACAAGACACAGGGCTACATGGACCACTGGTCTTCCCCAGTAGGAGACATTCTTGTGTTCCTTGTCTGCAAAGTGGCTGGCAATGAGAAACACCAAGAGAACACAGACTGAACCAAAGAACAATCAGGTCTGGGTTTTGAGATCTTAGTTTTATTTTTACTAAGTTTGCTCGGTTGTGTTTCCTGTCTATTTAGACATTCATATCTCACTCATTTTGTACTCCAGATCTATCACATACACCACTGTACTTTGCCATTTTCATTCACGTTGTGATGCCTTTCCTATTGTATTTAGACTTCACACATCTGAAGAAGCTGCACCTTCTTATGCTAAGTCTAATCATGGCTGAGTATGCTCTGGGCATCTGGATATAGTCTTGAGGAAAAAGATCCCCTAGTAAATAAGAGTTTTTAATGGGCCATATCTCAGGATTACATAAATCTAATAAAAATTGCTCAGACTTTGGCGATGACTCAGGATCTGAAATTTCTGACATTCCCATCCTATCACAGCATTATAACTGCTTACTCTTAATAACCCTAGATCACTTTCCCCTCACTGAGATTTTTCCTTTCCCAATTGAAAAAGGCTAAATTATAAGCTGAGCAGCCTATTTAAAATATGATTTCACAAGGAAAGAAGCAGAGAGATTGAAATGCTGACTAGAACCTCTAAATGTAACTGCAATAATAATTCAGGTTTCATGAAAATAAGAAGACATAGTGGTTCTCACCTACAAGATTCTCTGCACGTTGCTATATTTACCTGAATCTATACTATATATACATAAAATATAAAAAGAAACAGAATTAATATTTTTTTGCATCCTTTTATGACTCCCACATACATTAAGGATCTTAATCCTGTTGAGGAAATATGCCTGAAAACTGAATCATAAGTTTGACTCTGCTCCTCTGTACCTATATGTCATTTTGCACTCTTTACTCGAGCACATTAGTGTGAAGAAATGCAATAGATCCAGAAGGACCTCAAAGATGTCCATTAGAGTGTAACATATCCTGATGCACATGGAGGGGCAGAGACTCTTTAGTTACCCCAGTCCCTTTGTAAATTGCACTGGACCTCAGAATATTAGGTTAGTGCCTAGTTTGAGAGAGGAGAATGATGGTATTTTTCCTCCCAAGTGAATTTCATCCATTCAAGTCCAGTGAAATCTCAAACAGAATGAGGGCAAATTGAGCTGAAAAAAACCAAAGGATACCTGTGAAACAGCTGAAGGAAGCTCCAGGTCCATCCTTCATGGAAATTGCTCTTTTTTCCTCATTTTCCTGAATTTGGTGACAGTGACTGCACCAAGTTTGTAAGCAGCTCTGCCTGGCTTAATAAGAATACACTGCCAAAAAGAAACACATTCTTCCTCTGGTTTTTATTGCCTGCAAAATGTCATGAGAGTTTCGAATTCAAGCAATCAATGTGAAGGAGAATAGACCATAAAAGCAAGGATTATTGCCTCAGAAATAGCTCTACTTTCTGTACCTCTCAATAATGAGGCAAGAACTTTATGGAAGATTCAACAGTGCCTAGTGGATGGTATAAAGGCACAAGAAACACATACACAATTTCATAATGGAAAAAAAAATTATTAGGTTTTACACAGTGTGCAAAAGAGGGCTGGAAAGAATGCCCTGTCTTCTTTGTTAGTAATGCTCTTGAGTCTATGGTGAGTCTGTCTTTTAAAACCCAATCTTAACACTTCTATTCTGCACTGAGAAAATTAAATGCAACTACCAGAGAAAAGTGCAAAACATCAAATGTATTCTTGCAAAAACACAGTGTGCAAATTGCATGCAAATGAGTTGTCATTTTCTAAAAGCACATCTCCTCCCTTTGAAAAAGGAAAACCTAACTCAAAAGCCCTCTGTTCACATGCTGTTTGTAAACTATTAAGGTAAACTGAAGGAGATGCTCTGCAAACTCTATTTTCATCTGTTTCTTGCGATGAAATACACTGAAAGACCTACTTTTAAAAAACACATAAAGTTAATTTATTCTTCAGTATGAAGCAGAGAGAAATTCTGGGGTGTCTTTGATCAGGAAGACATACCGTGTTATGGAATTTATGCCAGATGTTTAGATTCAGAGGGACTGTGTTTTTTGGTCAAACTCTGTCACTGGAATATATATTCTTTACCTCGAATATTTTAAATGTCTGTCAACAGATTCCTTCAGAAATTATTTCAAATATATTGGTGCTGCTTCAGATATTTTCTGTTTACATTTTTACGCATATGTCAAAATTATATTGAACTCAGCTAGACTACTACTATGAATTTCTTATACTTTGAAAATGCCTAAAAAGCAAGTATTTAAAATCTCAAACATGCAGCTTAATATAAAAAACCCCAGCCTCCCATTCTCCAAACCAAAATCACAGTGAATCTTCCCTAACAGTTGAAGCTATAGTATCCTTAATGATATTAGAACAAACCTTGAAAGAAAATTGCTACTTTCACTCTGTTGGGGTAATGCCTGGTATCCATAGTCAGAGTGATATGCCCTGAAATAGTGCAGGAAATGTCCACATTTCAAAACATCTGATTTTTGGGTATTTTTGAAAACTCTCTTTTTTTTTTTTTTTTTTTGGTCCAGATGAACATAATGTGATATTTTAATAATTTGCTTTTTTTTTTTTTTAATTTTTAATCAAAGTGAAAATACTTATTGACACATCAACATTCACCATGAAGTGAAACACACACTGAAAACAGCTCTGCCTAGCAATGCAAGCTTCAGAGGCTCCTCATGGTCTAAATAAATTTTAGGAAAGATTCAGTGTTTGAACTCATTTAGATCCTGCAACAGTTATGGGTGTGAGGTTTTAATGGCTTGAAAAATCTGGGACATAAAGCGTATGGGCCACCATTCACCATCTGTGTTACCAGAGTGACAGGAGGGGAACATTCTGAAAAGCAATACATCTGTGTGAGTGAACTTAGGCAGTATGTTAAAAAGTCACCTGACAACTAAGCTCACCAGAGATTAATTAGAGTCCAAATTAGAAACAAATATGGTAAATGTGAAAGTCAAATGGCTAAAATTTTCCTCTCTTTCCAAACACGTTTTTTATGCTATATTTCGTGACACAAATATAATATCAGTCTCAAAATATCTTCATTCCCGTTTTAATATAACATTTATTCTGTTATGTTGATTTTTGTTCATCTCTGAGCTGGAATGTAACAGTAGATTAGATCACTTTAGAGCTTTTGTTACTATGGTAACACTGCACTGCTGTTATATTTCTTCACCTCCAATCTTGATTTTGAGGTGAGTGGTTATATTTATTCCTGTCCTTTACAGGATCTCAGTGTGATGGAAAAGCATTTGGTAGAAGAAAAATGTTAGCATAAGCTCCCACCGTAAGGTGGGGAGTCCATAGTGGCTAATTTGTTCTGAAGGTTAAGTGTTCTGTGGGTTAAATGCATTCACTTAACTTTTCAGGTCTTTAAGTTCTGAATTAAATTAAATTACAGGTGAGTAAAGTTTGTGCTGGTCACCCTTGGACTGCCTCTGCGAATAGCTATGTATGGCAAGTAAGATGTGTTCTGGGAAGAGACCAACTCCGGCTCCTCTGAGAGATGAGAGATTTGTCATCTGACACAAAGATGAAGAAAGCCAATTCAGCAGCAACAACTAGGTCTTGCTTTATGTTCTACAAAACCTCACTGAGGCAGCAGAAATATGCTGCACATTAGGACCACAAGATGTGGAGACTCTTCCCAGCCCCAGGAAGCCCAATTACCTCAAATGCAGCTCAAACTACCCATGCAGAGGGCTACAGTGCTGCTGCTCTGTGGAAAATTTCTTCTCCATCTGGCTGCGCCGAACCTGGTTTATTGGCCTATAATAGCAGGTACCTTACATGAGCACCAAGCTCTTGCAAAAATACAGATAGTATTAGAAGCCAGGTTTATTAAAAACATGACCAGACACTTCCCACAGGACGCTTTTTTTTTTATGTTCCTTATAATTTTGTTAAAACTGAGCTGAAGTTTCAAGATAAGCAGATGTTTATCTAAGGTGGTTTAAGAGTATCATAGAATGGTTTGGAAGGGACCTTAAGGATCATCTAGTTCCAGTCCCTTACCATGGGCAGGGACACCTTCCACTAGACCAGGCTGATTAAAGTCCCTTCCAACCTGGCTGAAAACACTTCCAGGGTGGGCGGGTTAGTCTTCTCAGTCTTCCTCTACAAAAGGAGAAAGACTTCTCAGGCAAAGCAGCCCACAGTCTCCTGCATAAAACTGCACTTGTGAGGCAGGGCTTTCTCTCAGAAAACTACTGAGGAAGTGTAAGGCTATTTTCTTATGACTGATATTATGAATAGTCCCGTCTAGACATTTTTAGCATGCTGATTCTTTCATGAGAAATTTAAAGAAAAATCTTTGGGCAATTTTTGATGTAGAATTATAGAAAAACCATGTATTTTTTGTTTGGGATGTGCCTTTTATCATCCTATGAAAATCAAGCCAAATTCCATCAACTCAGGAACCTGTAAAATATATAGGTCACGCACAGAGGTAAGACTTCCATGCCCAAAATAAATCCTCTCTCCCCGGTCACTCTAGAGCCTCAGCTCTCAACCTCCATTCCCAAGGGAACCGCCAGCATTTTCAATCCCCTCCAAGCTCCCAGCTGCATCCAAGAAGTACATGCAAAAACCTTTGCTTCAGACAGCCAGAAGAATTAATTGCTTTTTAATTAGGGAATGCATTACATTTGCCTAATTCTAGCAACATCCACAGGGTGGCGATCATGTTCTGTGCTATCAAATTAATGGGTTTGGATCACAAGGTCACTTTACACAAATAAACATCATGTACATCCTCTCGAAGGAGATTCTTCTAATTCCTTCTCTTAATGCTGAAAAATTGCAGAACTCATCATATCCCACCTGCGCCTGATTTTTTTACCATAAATCTAAATCCCCACTCTTAGCTTATTTCATCAGTTGGTCTCATTTCATTTTTCTCCTCACCTGGCAATGAGTCCAAAGAAAATTATTGCATGATGTCATGCTAGAATTCATTTCAACCTAGCAATACTTTTAGGGGTTGCGTGCTACCTCTCATAAAGATATCTGATTGAATAGTAACTGGTAAACACTAAGCTGCATATCAAGTGGCATAACTCACCCCAGTGGATCGCTAAAGCTTCATTGGGCTTGTCCTTGAGGCAGTGAAAGTAACTACTTAATATTTCACCATCTCTTTGATCATTTTCATAATATCTAGTTACCTGAATATCTAGTTAGCTGAAATGTAGCATCTGCTCATCAAGAAACATAAAGACAGGTATTTGCACAGAAACCAAGAGCAGTTCCACAGGATCCAGTGAATCTGCATTAGTACTAGCAGCAAAATAATGAAAACACAGAAATTACTCAGAGCGCAATAAGCACATGGTTGCATTTAACAATTACAAGTGAGTGAATAGATCATACCTAGGGAGGATTAGAGCACATTGGCAATTTCTTACTAAAAAGGCAGCTTGTTTTGCCTATAACCTGTGTGATTGTTTCCCTGTGTGGCTGTAAATAACTCTCAGATCAGACTGTCAAAACTCAAGCCCACTTTGTGCAGGACAAAGTAAACGCATACAAGAGAAGAGGAGAATCAGATTTCACAATATTCACTCTGCCTGTACGTTCATAGATTTTGCAATTTGGTTTTAAAGTAAAAATATATTAGCATCTAGCTAGACAAAGTTAAGTTTACATATAAAGTAGGCCAGGTTGATCTTGATGGAGTGAGAGAACCTGTCTGGAATAAAGATGATTATGCTCTACAGGAAAAATAAGAATGGGCAGCTTATTTAGGATGCAAATATTTTGACATTTATTCAGTGCTTTACTTGGCATCAGCAGCAGAAATAGTGCATACACTTCCTGTGCCACTCAACAGAGACCTCAGGAGAAAATCCAAAAACTACTGAAAAAATAATGCCTTGGTGTAGCATTACCAGGCAGAAAATCATTGGCCTGAGAATTAGGATGCCTTAATTTTCACAGCCTTGAATCAACATCTGGTCTGGTTAAACACATGTACCTCTCTCCAGAGAAGAGTGTGATGTATGTTGGTAGAGCAAAACTCAGTTTACTTGATAGACGTACAAAATTTTGTCACAAACCCAGGCAAAAATAACCATCTTTCCCAGCCTTTGGTTTGAAGTGTCAGCTTTGCATTTGGGATTGGTGCTAGCTGACTCTTGGGGAAGACCTTTTATGGACAGCATGTCACTGGCCGCTATCCATATGTGAATTAAATATTGCAACATTGGTGAAAATTGTCTCCCAAATTCCCTGGTGTAAAAAAGCTACAGTTCATATTAGCACACTCAAGGTACAAACCAATTCTTCCATACTGGCCAACACCAGTGCAGACATTCAGCAAGTAAAGAGAGAGGAGGATACTGGGCAAGAGAAGAAAAAACCTGTCACTTTGCTGCATCTCCAGGAGAACTCTGGCTCACAAGAGGGTCCAGCAAATGGAATCAGCTACAAGTAGGAATCTTGCTAGATGTGGCAGCTAAATAATGCTAAATCAGCCAGACAGGGCTGAAAGATCTTCCCAAATATGCCAGCACGGGAAGGAAGGAGCTGAGGAAACATCAGGAAAGGTTGGGCTGAGAAACTGAAAACAATTGTGGGCATTTCAGAAGGCAGGCATGCATACATGCACAGAGCACAAGCAGTGTGCTAGCCCTGTGAGGAAATTCAGTGAAGAAACTGAGAAACAGAAGACACATGAACCAACTCACATCTGTGGGCAACTCTTTACTGTGAAATTCAGCCTGTTTTCAGAGAAAGTCAGATGCTCTTAAAGAGAAAGGACATCTTGAAACTGAGGTTTTTAACCATTTAAATAACTGTGTTTTGTTCCTAGGCAAATACACTTGGCAGTTTGTTACGTTGCAACCAATCTATCAGACATACCTTTTCTGGGTGCCTGACCTGTTGAGTTTCAACTTGGTATCTGTAGGCAGAGATTGACACAGAAATCCTCCCAGGATTTGTGACTGGGTGAGTAACACTGGGTAAGCTAACACAGACTCCCCATGCAAAGGAAGATCACACTCTCAAAACTCTCTGGCAAGTTGCTTCATGCAAAGACACTTGCAATACTCACTGGGTTGGGGTCACTACCCCAGAATAAGAAATATACAAATTTGAGGCTCTGACTTTGTCTCCCCATTTAGCAGAACTGTGGAGCAGTATAAGTGTTGTACTTCTCATCCTCCTTCCCTCTGGGAGTGTAGCAGTAGGTTTGCCCTGCTCTGTCATGGCAGCAGACAGCCCCCTTTCCAGCAGGCAGCCCCATTTTACTGGGAGAGCAGGAGCAGCCATCTGCTCTTGAATATGAGACCAGATCTGAAGGGTAAAACTGAAGTTGTATGCAATCGTCCCTCAGCAGTGAGATACAGTGATGCTTTGGGCTTCTCTGCAAAAGGGGCAGCTTGTTCTTGCTAACACAAGGGCATCTTAGCTACTTCCACAAAATACTAATGACAGTGGAGTATCTAATGGAATTTACCTGGAGATCGACAGAAAAAGTGTACTTGTGACTCTTCTCATCCCACTGTCTTCTCATTAAAGATGACAGTGACTTGTTCTTTCTAGGACCTGGCAGTGAGTTATGTGAGACATACTGGCTATATCACGTCACTCCATGCCCCAAGACAAATGCAATCTATCTAGCAAAGATGGTCTGAATTGAAAGCTGTTAACTTGGATGGCTGCTGAAAAGTTTTGCTTTCAATAAGGAAAATGTATGATTTTACCATATAGTAGAGTTGAAAATGACTGTACCCTCCTTAGAAAGATTTAAATCAACCAGTTCAACACAAAAGGCACATGCCTTATCTTGATTAGGCCTTCAGAAAGGGCTGATTAGACCAGACAAGTTGGGAAGAGCCTTGTATTGAAACCTCAAATTAGACAAATAATTTTTATGAGAGATTGGCAGGTAGAGCCCATAACCAGGAGAGAAAAGAATCACATTCCAGTTCTATTCAAATAAAAACTTCAGGGTCCACTAAGAGGACAATCATGATATTCTATTTGAAGATAAATAATAAAATGATAGCATTAATGGAAGTTGCACAATTCTTATATTTTTTTACTTCTTTGTATTTCAGGTCCTTAAATGCAGCACTTCACCAGGTATAAGGGCAAAATCTGCAATTTGCCTAATTACTTTTGATTTTCAGAACATTCTTTCTCAGTTACATTTTTCTAAGTTCAAGTATACAACAAAAAAAGCATCAGTCATGTTGCTGGTCACAGATGATACTGCGTCCTTCTGTTGACACAGTTTGTCTAGATAAATTTGGCTGCTTTCACACATTTTCTTGATTTTTTTTTTCCTTTTACCTTAAAAAAAGACTAACTCCTCTGAGAAATTAATAGAGAATTATACATGTCAGAACCTCATCTTCTGGAAAGCAGTGGAAGTCTAGGTGGCTCTAAATTGGCCAAGTAAAAATTCAAGATATTTTGCAGGAGAAATGGTGTAGAAGCAATTTAACATCTTTCATGCTTTTCAGTAGATAAATAAAATTTTTCTTGGCATACATTTGCATTTACTCCAAAAACATTCTATATTTATATATTTATAAATTTATGTATATTTTTTGCATTATTAAGCTGTGAAAATGAATTGGCCTTTCAATATTTATTCTGTTCTTAATTCTGTTTCAGTTCTGTGCTGCATGTTCCCTAGTCGAGGACATTACATTTCTATTCATGCTTTATTTTTTTGTTTCTTGTGTCCTTGCAGCTGATTCAAAACAAGGATGCTGAAGAAAGAGTAAGAGGATTTTTATAGGAGTCCTTAGCTGATAATATTTAAAGTTGCGCTGATCAGATGATTTAAAAAAAACAAAAAAACCTCAACATTAAAGACAGTCTGAACGTGAAACATTTGAATTTTAACTGTAAATGTTGTCTGCTGATTTCATGATTCAAAACAGACACAGTTTTGAATGAAGAATCACACTCAAAGAATCAGACACCCAAGTGTGAAACATTTAGCTTAGAGGGTTATTTATATAAGAATTAGTCTTACCAAAGTAGTGAGAGCTGGTTTGGTCCATTCATATCTTGAGTTCCAGAAGCAAAGAGGTTAAGGCAATTTCATGCTGCTTTGTTTCTGACAGCATGAGTCTAGGGGCTGTGAAGTCCATCTGCAGTAAAGCACTTTGCCACAGGCAATGTGGTCTTCTCGCTTTTTTACACTGCTTAGATGCTCCATGAGAGTGATAATAAGATGAGCTGCAAGAAGCTAAATGCTTGACCCTACACTTGTGTTGCAATGTTTTATACACCAGAGAAGTGTTAATTATACTTAGAGAAAAAGTAGCCTCTAAAGGCTTGAAGTATTAGACAAAGACGTTCCCCTTCTTGAGACCAACTTTTGCTCTTTGACAAACAAATGCTGTTGCGCCATTAAAAAGAAGAAGATGTGTCTTCAAGAGGAATATTTTGGGGCCCATCAACTTTTGCTTGGAGTTGCCCTCACTAAATGAACCATCCTCTGCTACTGAACAGTGTGATTCAATATCTAAATTTTAAGCTCTCTTCACATAAAATACTATGCTTTGAGTCAAACATTATTATTATAGGCTTCCTTTCATAATCTTTATGTTCTGGGGAAAACTGCAGCTCGCTATGGTTTTAAAATAAAACCTAAGGGTCATAATTTAGGGTTAAAATCTTTTCCTGCCATCTATTAGTGGCCCCAGGTATAAATCCACCCCTTTCTTGCCAGGATTACCTCCTTCCTCCCAGGACTACGATTTTGCCTTCCAAGTCCATGGTGACTTGCTGTGATGACCCCACAGAGCTAACCCTAGCATAAGTATTTGCCTTTGTGTTCTCTCAGGGGCAACAGCAGAGGGGAAACTGGACACCCATTAGCTATCAGAAAGCTCTGTGTTATTCTGAACTACAGACAAAGAGTTAAAAGACAAAATACATCATAAAATCTCAACAAATCCACACATATGCTGCATTTATCAGCTCTCATCATCTGTCATATGTTAGGTAGCCTGATACACATGGACACAAATTCAGCTCACTCCCTACGTTCCAGCCTTCACTCATCACACACCAGGACAGGCTCTTTATGTCCTTTTCCTGATTGTTTGTCTGGTCTCTTGAACAGAACAAACCAACACATGCAGTTTTCTCCTAGAGGAATAACTTACACCAGACTTAACCTACAGATGATTTAACTATTCATTTGTCTTAACAGCCAAGAACAAACAAATAACAGAGAAATGCATGTTACACAGATGGCTAACAAAAGTTTTTTTAAATTATGTTTTCCATATATAACTACATTGGCCTCCTAAAGCTACACAATTTGAGATGAACACATTTAAAAAACAGTGTCTAGGGTGTAAAATCCTGTCCTTGTGTGCCATGTTTGTTAGGATGTTTTCACCACTCTTCTGCATTTATACTGAGAGGTCCAAAGCATAGCTGAAACCTAGCTTTATTTCTAAAAGATGCAGGGTTTTTGTTGTCATAATCTGTACATTTGTTTATCTGTCTGAAGTGTGCATAACTGAAAAAACCCTCAGATCAAACAGTACCTACAGTTTGTGTTTTAGTGAAACTGTTCATATAGAGTTGGTAAATTTTCAAGATGGTTGACAAGCTTTGCCTGAAATTGATGCTGCTAATGAAACCTAAGAGATCTGCATATAAACTTCAGCAGCATCCCCTCGTTTCCCTCCTCTTTCCTAGGCCAGTTTCTTTATTACTAAAAATGAAAGAACATCATACAAGAGACACACTGCTGCTTGTATATCAAGCAATGCAGCTGTCTCCTGAATTATCCACTTCAGAGAATATTTTAATGATAGAGGGTAAGTACTGGTTTACCAAAAGTCTGATGTTCGTTTGGCACAGATACTGCGGTGAAATGAAAAAGACTTCACTGACTCTGGAAATCCTAGGGTAAGTCAATTAAATTTCTTGGTATATTATGTACAACAGAAAATGGAGGAGCTGAATGGTCCAGGAATCTACTTTTTCACATATCTGCTATGATATCACCCAAGACAGACCTTCCAATACAGACCTAGCCCCATCATCTCCTGTTTTGATGCAAATAATTTCAAAAAGGAGTGCTTTCCATTCAACAGGTACATGGTGTTTCATCCAAACCAGCTTCTAATATGGATTTGCTACCCTGACATGATTCCAGTGAGCATGCTTATGTGAGACTTCTCACAATCAGGTCTTCTGCTGTGTAAACACTGGTTCCAGAAGCAGGTAGGTGTGACTAGCAGTGGGGCTACATATGACCACAGGCACCAGCTGCTAATCTCGGGAAGGGTCAGTTTTGCCTTGAAATGTGATCCTTGAAGTTGCCTCTCATCTGACCAGTCCCTTTTCCCTCCTGTACTTTCCCCTTAGGTTTTTTTTTCTGGTCTAGAAGACGAAGGAGAGAAGAGTCCAGCTGTGACCCTGGAGCTGGTGTATTGTTTACAAATATTACAGCATTAGTACAGACACTGACTGTGCCTTTATTCCTCCTTCAGATACCCTGTGTGCTGGTGGGAACTAATGGACATTTCTTCGGTTCTTACTGAAGCAGAACTCTTACTGGACCACTGGGATTTTTATCCAAATAATGAAAATATCACTGCAAGTTCATGATATTGTATTTCACAAGCGAGCTTTTTAGAGGTCAGAAGATTTCAGTTACTGTAACATATGCATGCTGGATTGAAGAGCTTGCACTATGGGGAATAAAAGATTGGCATCCAAAAAAAAAGCATGTCTAGGATAAAGAAAGGTTGCTTCATAGATAGCAGACCTTTAGAAATGCTACATTAATACTAAAAATATACACTGGGGGCTACCATGGCAGCCTAGGTGCAAAAATGGTTTGTACAAAGACAGGCATATATTTCACTGTGGATACCTTATCCTGGGGAACGTGCTATGCTGAGCTCTATAAAGGCTTGCTTTCATCTTCAGCGCCTCTCTTACAAGTGAGACTGTTACACTCGCAATCTGATGCGAGTTACCTACCTCGGGGAGTTACACCAAGTGGAGAGCCTTCATAAAGGTATTTAGTCATAAATGCTGTCATTACAGGGAGGCACGAGAGCCTGTGCCTTTGTGATTAATGCATCTGCTGCAAGTCAGGACAGTCATTCAAAGGTCATGCCACAGCAACCCAGTCTTGACCCAGATAGTATCTGTCTGACAGAGCTGGAGCATAACTGGGATCTGTCCTCACATTGCAGGTGCACTATGCAAAAGAGCAAGGAGGCTGGTCATACAGCTATAACACATATTCTGCATTTAAATACAGCAATAAGTGCTTGCAACTGATAATAAACGAGGCACAGCCTACATTTTTGGCACTGTACACAAAACAGGACACTTAACACTATTTCCTTTTGTCAGCTTCAGGAGCGCTAATATATTGACCTGTTTGGCATGTTTTGGCCTTAAAGAAAAAGGCAGTGAGTTCTGATACCCTCCAGCAAAGTGCAGAACACAGCCAAATCATACTGTCTGCCAAGGCTACATAGGGGCAAGTTATTAACAATCCACCCATTACCATAATGGTGCAGCAGCTGGAGATGGCTCACCACTGTGAACCTGCAAAATGGCTCCTTCTTCTATCAATATTCCTAGCTCTAGTGAGTGCCTGAAGAAAAGATCTCAATAAACTGCCCTTTGCTGGGGGGAGGTTGGGGGTGGGAAACAAACAAAAAAAGGAAGGGATAAGGGGGAAAAAAGTATTCTGAGCATGATGACTTTGATGCAAACCAAACATTGTCAATACTTCTGCTGAACTGAACTTTTAGGAGCCATGCATCAACAGACCATTAGTAGCAGTAGCTTTTGAAAAATCATTACTTCAAGACCCATATTACAAATAGTAACTTTTATCTGTTCTCTCAGTGGACTAATCCCTCTTGTCATTTTTAATCCTCATTCCTGCACCTTGCAAGCTTGATCATGTTTTCTATGTAGTCACACGTTATGCCAAATAAAGATATTCAAAAGGTTCCTGAAGTCTTGTGAAAGGCCTTACCTTTACTCAGTTTCTTAAGTAGCATTTAATTTCTCACAAGAGTAACTGCAACATATCTCAGAAAAGACTGCATTCGGGCAACTGCCTGCTGGGCTGTGGACAGGAGCGAGGTATTGCCATTCCAGGTAACCAGGGGACACTGTAAAGGAAAACACTGTCAAATTTTAGTAAAAAAGTCTATTCAGACTAAATCTATGAATTATATGCTTTCCTTATGTTTGACAGTGCGTTCAGAATTTCTATTCTAACCTCTTTTTCTGATGTTCACGATTTTTTAAAAGTGTCAAGTCTCTTCTGCCTCTCCTGCCCTCTCCCCACCCCATCCCTTTCCCCAAAGGACTTAAGACTTTTATGCATTTTGGGACTAGGGGTGAAAAGTTGGAAAAATCTTATTAACTCATACAGAAATTTAACACTTTTCCCCATCCCAAGCAAGTAGTCTGGTGAGCAAAGGAATTTACAAACCTTGACTTCTTCAAAATTCTTATCCTTTTGGATTACAGGGTGTTTCTTATTTTCTTGACCACAAAACGTACCTGACCTGCATCAGTTGTTAGACATGTTATGACTTTTAATATAGAAAGTAAGGTTTAAAACTTTATTTCTGTCATAAAGATGTTAAAGTGACAACGAGAACAGGAGAGCTCTTTTCTGCTACCAGCCCAAGATGGGAGATGCCTTGCTCTTGTAGATGGGTATACAATGTGCAAATAATATAATGCCACTTTTTTCATTTCCATATCCTTTTCCAATAGAATAAAGAAACAAATCATATCAAGGTGGAATGATCAGACCAACTATCAGAAAAAAACTCCCTTCTGTTGTCTATTTGTAACAGTAACACTACATTTATACATATATATTTATATATATATTTATAGCACAGACAAGTAATTAACACAGGACTGGGCAGAAAATGCATTGCATTATCCTGCACTAAGGCACAATAAATTGACTTACAGAGCATGTTTTCTTTATACTTTTCATTAGACATACTTAACAATGTTGAAGAGATGTGTGGAGATAATTTTATGCTCTAAAGATACTGCTGAATTTGCAATGAATTGTAAATATGTCAATGAATTTGCACTGCTTGCTTCCAATAATTTGCTGATCTGTTGTCTCAATGTCACAGCAAATTCCTCTTTGAAAGTGGAAATTTACTACACACCAGTTTGTCTCTTTAACACATTTTGATAAGAATCACTTTTGCCCCATTTTTTTGAAAGCTAAATCTATTCAACTCATGAGCACTTATTACTCACTTGAAAACACACCACTGATAACTCTACTTAGATCCATCCACAATTTCCATTCACTGTTTATGTGTCGCCACTGTCAGACTCAGTAGCTAGTGTATGGATTAATGAACATTAACCAAAGCAAGGACTGAGAATCTAAAGTTACTACACTGAATACAAGAACAAACTCCCATTAATGAGATGTTTGCACAGGCATCTTGAAGTTTTGTTTTTCATTTTTCTCTCTCCCACCGTTCCTTGAAAGGTAAAAAGGAGATTAATTATTTTACAACCAGAGAATTTCTCTAGTGATGCCTAATATTTTGTTGTAGAGAAAGGACAATTATTTACTTAAGTACTGTTGCTTTGGGGTTTTTTCACAGAACAGGAGTAATTTCTACAGTCATAGAGAAATGCATGTTGTAAAGTTATGGCACAGAAACGCCTTTACCTTGAGGAATGAATATCCATGCACTTTGCCAGACAAACAGCCATGGGGTACCCTATCTACTGAGCACAAAGAAGCAGCACTGTGGGTCTCTACACTGTCCTGTCACTCAGATATCCATTCCTATATGATGGTAATACTCCAGCTAATACCCCTGATTACAGGTATGCCAACAAAAAGAATTAGGCTGACACACAGCTCAGTTTGGGCAGAATTGATGTGTATAGTTACTGAGTTTCATTTTCTACTGTTACTTGTTATGCTACAGATAAAATTGTAATTTCAACCATCTTATCAAACCCAATCTCACCTTTAAGCACTAATCAGTCCTTAGCCAGAAAATAAAAAAGTGCTGTTACATGCAAGATAACATTTATCTTCTCATGTCCTTGTTGCCCAGCAAACTATGACTGTTTAGTTTCATTCATGGTCTTGTGGATGAGTTTCATACTCATTTTTAACTGCTGAAAGGCTGGCATGACAACTCTGAAACAGCAGTTTTCAAAACCTTTTGTGAAGATAACAAATACTTCTTGAATTAAGTTCTTCTACCAAAGTTATATTTAATTACTGAAATTATGAGACAATTTCATTATAACCAGCCATGCAAACTTATAATGCATTTAACAGGTAGTCCCAAGTTTAAATATGTTTTCTTTCTTTGTTCCCAACACAAAGTACAGCAGCACAGTCCTGAAGTGTCGACCATGGTATTACTGTGAAACGTTTTGCTTTGGATGAAATCTGGTGAGCAGAACCAATGCAACAACAAAGGGCTGTCCCCTGCAAGCCCAGAAACCGAGGTCCATAGGAGACAGGCAGAAAAAGAGTTGCTGATTTAAGTACATTTTTCAGGTATGAACCACCTGCAGTCTTAATTTATCAGCCTATGAGAATACAACTTACGGATGTCTTCTTGGTCAAAATGAACAATTTGTGCTACAGTAGCCAGTCTGACTGCAGTATTTCTTTTTGTTAACATGAGCCCACATCTAAATTATAAAGTTATTTCACAATTCAAAGCTTAGTGCCTAGAGCTACTTTCTGTGCTATACAAAGCTACACTGTGATTTTCATGAAGAATAATACCTGTATTGTTTACAGAGCAGGGCTAGAGACAGCTCTGCTCACTACCACCTGCAGGCATTGAAAATTAGAACAAGTACATGCTTAATCATTTACCAGGAAAATGGAGCAGTTACAATAAAAACAACAACAACAAAAAGAAAAAAATAGAGGTTTACAAGATTAAAACAATGCTATGAATAATGCAATATGCTACAAGAGTGTCAAACATCAGCACTTTCTGACCTAAATCTCAATGAGCAGTTTCTCAAACAAAACCCTGCATTTGGTGTTAGAGAGCTTTTTGCTTGCTGGCTACTTAAGTGCAGCTGAGATAATTTAGTAAGAGTCAATCCAATTGCAAATGGAAGCTCAGCTTCTAGGAAATAAGTGCAAATGAATTTTTATTAAAGCAGTGTGCTCAGTTATAGCATTATTTGTATATGACAGTCTAGGTAAGAAAGTAACTGGTAATTCTTTAGCTTTGATTTGGATTTGGCTGATTTGGCCAGGAGGTAGCTGAGACACCATTAGGTGTGTGCCATTAGTCACCAGCTGCCTCATACACACAGCTCTCCAGCTGGGCTCCTTTCACTCTGTGATTGGAAGCTCTCATAGCAAAGGAACACTTTAATCCACTCATAATATGAGCTTCTTCACCATGGACTTAAACATTAACACTCAAGATCAGAGCCTGTCTAAAATTTTCTTCTGGTGGGCTTTTGGTGAAGGAAGGTGAATCTCAGGGCAGCGCCAGAGGAAACCTGAGGTCTGAGTAAACCTGGTAGAATAAATATATAAATATTTTTAATTGTTTAGCTTGTTGACATCCTTAGTAGTAGTTACTTAAAAGCAAAATAAATATGATGTGAATTAAATTTAATAGAGAGCACAAATGTACTCAGTTTATATGCACCATATTCCGAAGTAACACTCATCTGATGTACCTGCTTCATCTTAAAAATAGAAATAAATGGCCACAATTATCTCATGACTATATTACAAGAATTTAGGGATTCTTTTCTTCCACTTTTAGCTGTATATTAAAGGCAAGCTTTTTCTTAGCAGATTACCATCCTTCAGGATTCTTGTACAATAACTGTCTCCTAGGACACAAGAGGCACCTGCAATGCGTAACGCCCAAGAACTTGATGCCACAAATATAAGACACTACAGGGGGACATCAGTTTAGCTTGAAAACTGTTCTTCATGTATCCTTGATTATCAACACACTGTGCCTGCCAAGCAGCAATCAACCACCTCCTGCATTTGCCAATAAGCACCTTCCATGAGCATTTCAGAGTCAGACAACCATCAGCTTCACACTTTCAAATAGTGTTGGATGAATTTTACCCAGTAAAAAATTTTACCCAGAGCTTCTGGTAATGCATACCAGTCATGCCTTGCCCATTATGGATAATGAAAATAATTCACCTGTCTCAAATAATTTCAGTTGCATATTGTAAAGCTGTGACAACAAGGCTTGATAAACCCTTATTTCTATTATGTCTGCCTTGGATTCCTACATTTTTCTGCCTGTACCTGTTCCAGGATGACTTCTGGGATCACCTCCCTTTCAGACAGGACAATTCTGGGGACCCATCAGCTGTGTATTATGAGAGAGGTTGATACAAGTTTTAAGAACAGGTAAAAATGCTTATAAACTCCAGTGATCAATGATATATTGATCAACAGACTTCTTGAAAAATAACATTAGAGGGAAATATCTAACCATGAATTTGTGCCATCCACTTTTACAAATTGCTCCAAGTAAACTGTCTTTCAACTTCCAAGAGAGGGCTCAAATGCAGTTCACAGTCTCTAACCAAAGACCAGGTGCTCATTGCAAATCTGTGGATAACGCTACTTGTAGCAGTATCATCTTGGTCTCCTGAGCAGCGCTGGTAGGGGTGTTCACCAAGGGTTGCAGTACCAGGAACACCAGCATACTCTCAACAAATCCAGCCAGCGCAAGCAACCTTACACTGGTCTGACAACACCTGCAGTGACACATTATGCTGGCATTGCTAAGCAGTGGGGTTGTTTTCACACCTCCCTGCTCTGCTCAAGCAGCAAAACTGGAACCATTCCCTAGTTCCCTGCTTGTTCATCTGAACTATTTTGTGGCCTGACTAATTTTAGTCCTCTCCAGAAGAGCAGGCAGTGGGTGTTTCAGCTTGTTTCTTTGCCACATGCACACATCAATGTTAAGAAACCTGAAAGCAAAATTTGTCTTTCTTGCCCTGCCCTCTTTAGGTGCTCATGCCCACATGGGAGCAGGACTGCCACCATCACACCCACTACAGTCATGTGAGGGTAACGGCAGATACCAGGTCACTGCAACCCACAGACCATCATCTTTATGTGGGTCTTCACAACTACTGTGCCCTCATATTTTCCTAGCCAAAAGAGTAAGAAAGAAAGGAAAAATCTAGTAGGAATTATGTATATCATGAAAACCGCAAGCATACAGGGAGTGACAATGAGCACTTTTCTTCCTGTTAAGTAAAAGCCTCTGTACTTTGTCTTAAGTGGGTGTTCAAATAATGGGCTAACCCAAATTTTCTTATTAATTTGTATATTGTGTATGAAATATTTTGTCTTCAGCATTCTCTGAGCTACTCACATTTTCCATTGGGAAGCAGCAACAGTTTATGATAGAAGGTCCCCCAAGTAGTTAACCAAGTTCAGAGAGCAAATGCTGCAATTGTAAAAAGGGGGAGGAGGAATCCTCAGAAAGCACATGCTTTTTTTTTTTTATCAGATGGTTTACTGGGGAAAAAAAAGGTTTTGTTCATCTTGTTTCACCCCTCAAAAATGAAAAAAAGTCTCTGCATTACTGATACATGTAGCAGAACAAAGAAGAGGCTTTTGAGACCCACATGAGCTTTTGTTAATAAATGGGTCACTCTGGATTCAGAGTCAGGGTCTGTGCCCAGCCACTGCAGCTTCAGAATGTTTGGGGAACAATAAAAAAAAGAAAATATATACAATACCTCCAAATAAAGGCCACTAAGAGCCCTCCTTATTTCCCATGAGAAAGTAAGAGCCTCTGGGGGTAGAAATAAATTAGGTAAAAATTAATAGCTTTTTTAATTCTAACTAGTAAGCATATCACCCAGAGCTACGCAAACCACTCAAAAGAAAAAAAATAGCAATCCAAACTGACACCCTATGATTTTTGTTTTTTAGTAGCTGGGAATACTAATGCAAGAGCTCAAGGCAAATACATTAATCCCCCCCCAGCTATGCAGAAATAAATTGTTATGTTCAGCACTGCTTTCTTCAATGCCATTTTAACATGGGTTTTTTTTCCACCAGATTCCTCTCCACAATAAAATTTAATTCCATTTAAATAACAAAATAATACCTCAAACAAACCCTGAGAAAGGTGGACATTAATTAGAAAGCATTCAAGTCCTGGCTTTGAGATAGATTGCATCTTTTCTACAGTTTCAAATACAGAGTTGATTTTTTTCCTTGTGTTCAAAGTTGCCAGTAAGGTGGCTGGAGTTCAGTGATGCTGAAACAGGAAAGCCCATGCACAACCACAATGCAGGCTTTTTCCCACAGCAGTACTGGAAAATCATCTGGCATATGCACAGGCACAGAAAGCAATGGTCTACCAGCAGCACAAATGTAAGTTTGACAACAAAACAAAAACACATTGTAATGTCATGCCTACATATACAAGAATCCATTTAATTGCCACTCTGATAAACTTGATTTAACTGAGAAATAAGAGAAGACTGTCCTTGAAAAAAGAGGCAGCAGGGTTAAGAAATAAAGGTGTTTGAGTCTCTTTCTATTTAGTACCACCTGTGATGCTGACATTGCCCTTAACAGTATTGTTGAAGGACACTAGTATTTTCAATGTGGATAATGTATTAATTTTAAAGGCAAAGGCAAGTAGTCTTAACACAATTTTTCCCAAGCATTTCTCAGTCACTAGAATAAGCAGAACCCAACAAGCAGGTCTAGTCAGCTCTCACTTTTCTATTATCTGGATTTGACTTGCTTGAAATTTCTCATGTAGATGAGAAGATAAACCACATTACAACAATCCATCCCAACAGTTTTGAAAATGTAAGACAAAGCTAAGAAAAACAAACCAACCAAGAAATAACCCTCCAAAAGCCTTCTATGTTTTCTTTCAGCAAAATAAAGTTGCAGATATGAAGCAGTTCTCCTTTATTTTTCTGTGTCATTCTACTTGGGAGATTTCCACAAGACATAAATCAGATTCATTTTTTCAGGGGCTTAGAATGAAGATCAATGCTCTTGATCCTTTTAAACCTTGTACTATCTGCAAACCTATCCAAACATACAAACTGGGACAAAAACCTTCCCCATGTTGTACTTTGTTCTCTCTTCCACTATGTTTACAAAGAAAGTCTAATTTACCATAAAATAATTACTAGAAACATAGAGTGCACCAGTGAACCACATGTTAGTGTGGCTTTTAAGAACACATTCATGCTTTCAAAAGTACAGAGAGAACCAGAGACAGATGAGACCTCTTAAGGGGAATCTGAAGACGGGCAGTCTTCAAAATCTCAATTTAATACAACATTTCCCGCAGATCAGAAAGTGCAAGTGAAACATCTGACATCAAACAAGCAGGAGATGGAGAAAGTTACAGTGGCTGAACATGGTTTCAAACTTAAAAAACTGGTACATTTGATAGGAGTGTTTTTCTTTCCTGCTTTCTCAAGAAATCCTGTGAGCAGCAGTGAGTCTCTACTAATTTTGAGCATCCCCTGGGCTAGGAGCAGGTGTGTGGCAGTGAGGAAACTACCCTGCTGAGATTGCTAAAAATCTTCTGAGGGCCTGATGTGCTCCAGGTCCCTTCTGGCTGTAGAGAAACATCTCTGTGGTGACAGACACACCAGCTCTGCAGGAGACTGCTGACCCAACGGCACAACTAGAGCAGAATCTCCACTTTCAACAAATACTGTTAAGAAAAGTTTTCCCCATCATCATTGCAACTAAACTTGAAAATGTGAACTGGGAAGGGCTGAAGCCATTACATGTACCTGTACCTGCATAGACTTGATAAAAAGAACCCCAAAGTTTATATCAAATACTTTAGCAAAACAACAATACAGGAGCCATGTCTGTTATGGGAGAAGGAAAAAAATGCAGGATAATCACATGCAGTGCTGAGAGATGTGCTGGGTTATCCCTGGGGTGTACCCCCGTCCTGCTCTCCTCAGCTCTGGTGTTTCCTCTGCACCCAGCATCCCCTCAGCACCAGTAATCACCTGATGGTGTTGAAATAGCAGAGCAAACATAAAAAAAATCTACTTAAAAAAGGGTTGCTCTCCCTATGTCTGCTTTCCCCAGTCACTATCCTCTGTGCTGCTTTTCTCCCATCCTTGAAGCACAGCTCAACCCTGACAAGTTCCTCAGTGGAAACTGTTACTGCTCTTGGCTATTACTTGATCCTTCACTGATTCTCTGCTCTTGATGCTTCCCCACTTTTACACTCCTCCAAGGTTGTTATGACCTTGCATCACACTCCAATAATGCTGAAGCAATACATATTTCTTGTACAATCATGCTTGGTATTTGCTATATCTTGAAATGACTAGCAAGGATTTCACCTATCAGGAAGAAGAGATTCATTTATCTGGTAAGGCCAGTGTGGCTGTCACAACAATGTGGATCGAATGTAGCCCCGAGGTGAAAATAAGCAAGCACATTAACTCTGCATTATGTTTTCCTCTATGCAATAAGTCTCATTATTTATACAATGCAATTAAGGCATATGTCTAGCAATGCTTGTAACAAATATTTTTAAACATGAAGGAAGAAAGACAAAACCAAAACTCACTGTCACTGAGTAAGCTTCCTCAGAAATGAAAATAAACTGTAAATAGTGTGATTTTCCCAGGTGAAAAGAAAATCATGAAGAGAACCTGATGTGAAAATGCAAGAGGCAGGAAAAGACTTATTCTCACACAGAATTTTCTTACTTCACCTTAAGATCTAGTAGATTCTTAAACAATTCCAAAGCCTGAAAATGACGAGACACATAGGGGAAAAATAATTTTGATTTAGTACATTCCACTCAAAGTTCTCCTGATGTCAGGAGGACATGACTTGTGAGGGAAGTGTCTAAGTGTGAAGAGACCTTAGGTTTTGCAGCTCTGGGCAATCAAAACTGTTAGACTACAAACTGGTGTGATAAGGTGACAAAGCTGCAGAAACCAGGGCCTAATTGGTTTAGGCTGTGCCCTGAGCCTCGCACGTATATTTGGTACATGATGATTTAAGTTGAATTCCTCTTATTTCGCATCACAGGTCATGCTTAAGTCACTACCCTACCTGTGGGCTATAACTCAGAACACAAACAAAAATTTGATGATTGGTGGAAAACCTCATAGGCAGGTTTTCCTTAACAGCCATAAACAGCCTTCCTTGTTTTCCTTTTTTATTCATATTGAATTAGTACCCAAGACCTCTACCTGGTATTAGGGTCTGATTGTTACTGTCCTTGTGTGTGTTATTCAGTGCTATTTCATTCCTGCTGAGATTTCCAGTATATAAGTGTATAAGTATATGGAAAAATACTGGTTCAAGGGAAGAGCTGTGGTGAGGAATCCTTTCTTCCTTGGAAAAAGTTTTAATAGAAAAAGTAATAGCAGTGAAAAATAGACTTAGCGTGTAAATGGAACAAGCTCCTTTCATAACAGCCTGCTGTTTGCTTAGAGATTTTTTCTTTTTATTATTTTTTTGGTTTATTGTTTCCAAAGTATATTCTAAGTAGCAAAAGGCAGGATCACTTCAAACTAGGAAGAACATATAACAATATTGCTTTTCTGACTTCATGTTCTCTGTGAAAATGGACAGATAATGATGACTTGAACTCTTCCCTCATCAAGATTTATATTTCTAGTTTCACTCCCAGAAGAAAGGTTCACACCACAGCCTCAATGTTGACATTATTTGGCACAATACAGTGCTTTAGTAATTTAATTGTTACAGTAAAAACTATAAAAGTTTAGCCCTTTTGTGTTTTGCTTTGTTTGTTCTGTCTTTCAGTTGACCTGTTGGTGAAGAATGTGCAGGACTCTGGGAGAGAGGAGAAAAAAGTAAAATTTAAAAGTATCAAGCTTTTTTCCTAAGAAGGTTCAGTCATAATGTCATCAGCCACAGTATTTTTTGGGGAAAACCAGCCCAATTTCTTCCTGACCCAGAGTGTTCAGCATGGCAAAAGCCACGATGGATTCAAAAGCCATAGGATCTGTAGCTGGCTGCATAATTTCATATGTACTCTTACTGCTTCTCATATTCTTGGACCTGAATGTGTCCCTGCCAGTCACCAGCAAGAGCAGTTCAAGAAGAGCTGCTGAGCAACAAGCAAAACCCAGTGCTCAGGTTTAGAGCTGGGGTCATTGTGTTATGGCAATTGCTAATGGTATTACATAAAATCCCTTTGCTGGAACACAGGCAGTAGATCTGGATACAGGCCAGCAGAATAATTAAATTGCACCTTATTAAGATTTTAGACTGATGTCAATTGGAGAGAGTCTTATTATTGAGCCTTCCATGATTAAAATGTGCTACCGTTCTCCTATCCCTACCCTTGGTATTATTTAAAGGATACTGTCCTGATTTTAGCTAAAATAGAGTGAATTTTCTTCCTCGTAGCTGCATAGGACTGTGGTTTGGATTCTGGATGTCAAAAATGTTGATAACATGTTTTATTGGTTGCTGAGCAGTGCTTAAACCAAGTCAAGCACTTTTCAGCTTGTCATGGTGGCCCACCAATGAGCAGTCTGAGGATGGATAAGGTGATGGGAGGGGACATGGCCTGGACAGCTGACCCCAAGTAGCCAAAGAATATTCTATACCATATGATGTCATGCTTACCCTATGAACTGCAAGGGAAAGCTCGCCAGGCCTGCTGCTTGGGAACGGGTCGGGCATTAGTCAGCTGGTGATGAGCAATTGCTTTTCATTTGCATCACTTGTTTTTCTTGGGTTTTATTTCTGGGGTGTTTTTTTTGTTACTGTTATTTTCTTTAAAACTTATCATTTTTGTTTTATTTCAATTATTAACCTGTTCTTATCTAAACCCACCAATTTGCTTACTTTTACCCTTCTGATTCTCTCTCCTGCTCCACCAGGGGGAAGTGAGTGAGTGGGTATGTGTGGCTGAGGTTTACCCATGACAGGTATGTACACTAATCCATTCATAATCATGGCCAGATTACAGATGTTATGAGAAAGAAGGGAGTAGCTCAAGAATGATGATGCATTTTTGCACATCCCGACAGGAAGGAGGCAGTCTGAGCACTGGCCCTTGCACCACTTGTGCACGAGTTGAAGCTACAAAGCAAATACTAAGACCTTGCATGGCAAGGGGAATGGAATAGGCACAAGATCAAAGCCATCACTACACCAATCCCCTACTGTGCTTGGAAAGAAAACTGGGAGCAGGCATCAACATGTAGTCCTGAAGTTGTACGTGTATCTGGGCTCTGGGAGTTCTACCACACTACTGTCTTTCCAAACTAGGAAAAAAAAATCTATCTCAGCTTGTGAGACAGCATAATACAAAAGCCTTTTTAGAATATTTGGCCGCAGTGTTCACTCTTTTACTGCAGTTAGCCTTCAAAACTGTGCAGTCTCCCCTGTTTTCTTCCTACTTTGTTTTCAAACCAGGAGACTGTCCTTGCAAACAGCGCACTTCCCCTCTGCTCCCAGGTACAGCATCATGTGAAAACTACTTTTGTTGGCTTCCTTGCCTCTAGTAACCAAACATCCTGGTTAACAGCTTGCTGTCATAAGGCTGGCCGGGTATGGAAGAGCTGCAGTGACAGCCAGCATGACATTTACTTTTTGTGCTTCACTGCTGCAAGGGGCAGCATGAAAAAGGAACTAGTTCATGCAGAGACACATCGGGCTCGGAATGGCAATCTTTCTTCACAAGGTGGCCCTCTCCCTACTGCAAGCTGCCTAGCCAGATAGCAGGACTAAACTTATATAGTAACGAGTCTAGAATGGCACCTCAAAGTCCAATGGTATAAAATTCCCACTTGTAACCATTTAATAAGCCCTTGTAAGGGAAAAATCACTTTCAGTCAAGTGTAAAAAGGTTGCTGCTATATGAAGTGGTCTATGTAGCTCAGGCCAATGTGGCTTTAGAGACTGCTGGTAAAGCTAAGCAAGACCAAGTCATATATCCCTGGAGGAGTGAGAGCTTTGAGAGTGACCTCAAAAGAAAAACCTACCATCAACCTAAATTTACTGCTGGCAGGTAAATTCTGCACTTGCCCATTCAGAGCAATTCTAACTCTTTATTAGATCTCCTGGCTCTAAAACTACTGAAAATGCCTCACTCTTAATCTACAGAAATATTATCAGAGTCCACTGCAGCTGAGCTGAACTGTCGTGTTAGCTGAATAGCAAAGAGACACGAGGAGCAGAAATGTAGGCTGCCTACTGGTGGTTGTATCACTGATTTCTCATGCAATCTCATAACATGGTTTTATTTGTAATATCTCGGTTATTTTTTTTAGAAGATATCTTTGAATGTTACAGAGACATCAGTTACAGAAGAGGCCATGGATGTATGGACCTGCATGAGCAGCATGGTGCCTTCTGCCACTCATACAGTGGTGAAGGATACCACAAAGATACCCATAAAAGCAAATTTTTTCATTATTTAAAATAAGACAGGAGTACTTCTCTTTTGAATAGGAAACACACACTTAGAAAGACATGCCAGTTCTTGAGTATTGTGTATTTATTAGTAGCACAATAACATCAAAAGAATAAAGACCACCTAATTTGTTTGATTTACAACTGGATTATTTTTTCATGCACTTAGCAAGGAAAACACCTTTTAGGGATCAGTTGCTTGATAAGATTTCATTAGAACTATTAAGTAATGTTCGCTATTTGAGATAGTATCATCAGAGCCACCACACCTATATGAAGGTTTTGAAGGAAAGAATCAATACTGGATTAAAAAAGAAGCATAAGTGGTTTTTGACATTCATTAAGTTTTGGTGTGCATGAGTACTAGCCTTGCTTTTCCATGTGTTTTCATTTCTTAGGCATGAAAATTGGAGTCTGCAGATTTCAAGTGGAGGAATGTAAACATGTAGTGATAAGCAAGTGAAAACAGCAGAGATGCAAACTTTAAATGTGAACCCATTCCATGATCAAACACCATGGGACTCAAACCATAAGCACTTACAATGAGAATGGGTCAGCACGATAATTTAGAGAGCATCTATTCCCATGAGCTACAAAGAAGTTTTCTGTTTGCGTGTTTACTTGTTTGTTTTTTTGCGAAACTCATTACACGGAAACAAAAGTTACAACTTCCCTACCGATTATTAGAGGAGAGCAATGAAGGGCATATCTGTTCTCTGTTCAATGATCCATGCAACTAGAGCCATATCCACAGCAGGCAAACTCAGACTGTAGGAAGCTGAAATGGCCAGCACAGCAAACATTTTTAAATGAATATAGTTAGGGCTGAATCAAGGTGATTTATGAAGCCTGCTCCAAAATACTTTCTCTTGGGAAACAAAACTAAGTTCAAATAAATGAATAAATGTTTTCATATATGTTATAGCTATAATTTTTACATGGTAAGATAAAAGACTTGGGTTAGACTGAGTCTATATAAACTGTAATGCTCAAAACCAGTTCTCAATGCTCTTCATGATGTTGCTGAAATTAGAAAGAAACCTCAATTTTGTGTTTTGTTTCTACACAAAACACATCAAAAAGACCCTTTTTCATAATTTTTACCAAAAAGGTGTGTTATTTCTAGAAACAAGAAGTAATTGGCCATAGCACCAAGTGTCTCCAGCACTAGCAACAAGTAAGTATTCTCATTGCTGAAGACTTTTTGCAGTACATTTTCAGCCTGCCTGGAGGCTGCTCACCTGTTTTACATATGCAGAGGAAATTATACCCTGCAGCAGTCATCATCCACCATCTCAGTACTTACAAGGTACAATATGAAGATCTGAGATTCATTAGGCCATGGATGCAAATAGGGGTTCATGTAGAAAGTTATCCAGGAGTGGTGGTAGCATGTAAAACTTGAGAGGAGGATCACAGGCATTGCTACTCCTCAGGCACAGAGGAACTGTCTTTGCAAAGGGTAAATCTCATTTGTGCAGGAGACAGACTTCCTTTAGGGGCTTTACAAGGCTGTGAAGTACAACCCTGCAGCATCAACACTTTCAGCTCTATCACAAGTTTTAATATTTTCTGTAGACTTCCAAGAGAAAACCATATTTCAATGTGCATTAATGAATTGGACATATGTATACCATACAGAAATCTAATAAAACCCAGGCAAGCAGACAAAAGAAAAGAGGATGAAACATGTAACAGGCATCAGTGACATTTCCCAACACACTGCTGAAAGGCTCAGGCAATGCAGTAGTGGACGCTGCGTCAGTCAGAAGTTTGAGACAAGAGACGACCCGAGAATTTCCCTGCTCCAGAAATGAAAAACATAGCAACTCTTACTCATATATTTTCAGTCAGTTTGGGAGAATATCTGCATGGAAATATTTCTGCAATAATTTTCTTCTGTTGTTTTCAACCTTTGCAGCTTCCATGCAGGTATGAAAGATGAAGACAACACTGTCCTATTAAAATCAGACTGTAAATTAAATATTGAACACTGCAATCTCTTTTTTTTTCCATTTTTGGAACTCCGTATGGCTTTATTCAACTGAAGATCTGACTTCTTTGTGATTCAGACTTACTTCTATTAGCAGGTACAGCTCCTAAGCACTTATGGGCAAGTGTCCCTAAATTACATTCATCAGAGAAGAATTGGTGTAAACCAGGATTTTTCCACTGTGACAACAATTTATAGAACAATGTTAAAAGCCCTCTGGATCTCAACCCCTGGATACCACAAGAAAACAACAGTTCAAACACAGTGTTTGAGAGGGACCTCCTGCAAACTACTAGTATCATAATTTAGAGGACTCTTGATGTGGAAGCATGAAATTCATAAACATAAATTTTTTAAAGTGCATTTCATAGTATTGTATAGTTCTAGCCAGAAAAAAAAATCCCTACAGAACAATGGTTTAGCTCTGGAAACAACCTACCTGTTGAGACATCTTATTCTCTCCTTTTGCCATGACTACTGTAAGATGCATATGTACATGTGAAAAACTTACCTTGTTTTTACCATTGTTGTTTTGTTTGCTGCAAGATATTTGTAGGAATAATAGAAATAATATAAAAGGGCCATGGACATCAATGCATAGATCTGTTTCACTCTGCTTCTAATTATCTGATTCTCGTTTGGCTTTGTTCTTTGTTACTGCTGCTTATCTGATTATTCCTCCTTACTGCTTTTACCACAATACAGACACCATTTACACTGTCAACATTAGTTTCTTCTCAGAGGTGGGTGGCTACAACCTTAAGAATAGTAGATCCACAAGACTTTGTGTTCCTCCTACCCGCCTCCCNGTTCAGTAAACGCCCAAAAGGTCACCTTCTCCTTATGCTGGCAACTAATTCCTTGGAAAGATCTGCCTCTGCAATAAGTAAAAAACGTTTCTAGAGATAACAATTCAGCCACATCATAGAAAAATTAAGAGAGAACAAGCAAGAACAAAGGACTTGCAATCTGAAAGAAATCCCAAACACGGAACTCCATTCAGGAGTAAAACTCAAGTTAACCCAAAATAAAGAAAAAGCACAAAAATGACATTGTGACTTGGAAAAAATATACAGACACTGGAAAATAACCATAATCCCCCTAATTTTCCAGTGGTCCTGATTATTATAATCTGCACCTCCACAGTATTATTGCACTAATGCATTAGCAAGTACAGCAGCTTTTTCTTGTTTATTTTGGAACACAGCTGTTGTGTTAATTGAGCCTAACAGGTAATATGATCACTGGTGCTTCTTAGACCCTAGTTACAGAACACGATGGAGAAATGAAAGTAGGTATAGTATAATTTGTTTTTTATTCCTTCAAGGTGATTGTCATAAGGTTTGCAAAAAAAAGATAATGTCTACTCTATACAGCAGAACAAGCCCATATGAGATAAGAACAGAGTTTTTACCTTTTGTAAGGAAGGGTGAAACTGAGGAAAAAAAAAAGCAACATGACTTTTTACAAAAAATCTGGAGATTCTTCTGCACAGCTTTGTAGTTCTTAATATTTTGTTACAACATTGAAAAGTTTTCACCTTCAGTCAATAAAATCTAATACTTATAAAGTTCACTTGAAAACCCAGAATACCTCTGTATTTTTTTGGGCTGGGCCATTCAGGACCTTCAGACGACAGAAGACTCACTCTGTTGCTCCCCTGCACCCCCTTCCTCCTTCCCAATACTCCGTACCTGATAAATACGACTGGAAATACATTGCCAGAAGCCTGTGCTCCCTCACCTGTAGTCATGGAGCAGTCACCTTGATTCTTGTTGCTCCTTCAGCAGCAATCAAATCTGCTGATAGCAACTGCCTTCAGACTACAGCACAGTTCTGCTTCAAATAAAGCAAATCTGTGCTACTGATACTTGGAGGTAAGAACTCCTAGGATACACTGATACTGGACTCCTCAGGACTTGACTCTCACCCAGGTAGAACAGCACACCTGAGATCTTCATGCTGCAGAATCTCCTTCCAATATTACTTAGTAATACAATCAGAAGAGAGGTCAGAGGATGATAGTAGGCAATTGCTTGCAGACTTTTCAATGCACAAGACAGTGCAGAGTGAATGATGGAAAGAAACAATAGTCAAGAGAGTTGACCTCAGACATACTGGGGAAGACATCTGAAATATGACCAAACCTCTTCTGGAGATGGCAGGCTGGGGTAGCAGTCTGGATTGTAGCTTCTTAGTCATAAGTCAGAGACAGAGAACAAGATGTGAAAGGGTGGAGAAACAAGGCCAAGAAAACAGAGCCTGAATACAAGGAAGACACGAGAGGAGCAGTACTCGAGAGAACTGCCAAAGAAAATGGATGGTGAAAGGGATGGGAAATCAGAAGGTTCAAATCTAGATGGTTCTTGTCCAGCTGTGTAGGGTTTTGCCACCTTCTGCCTCCTGCAGCAAGAGTGTAGTTAAAGTATTCTTCAGTCAAATTACAAACCAATCCATAGGGGTTTTCTACAGGCTTTAATGGCAGCATACTATCCCTAGTGAGCAAGGCTGAATGTTTAGAATCAATCTTATTTTGATGCCTTTCTTCAAACAATGACTGATGGGACTTTAATATTTTCAATCTATCAGTGTTTTCTTGGGCCAAGAGCAGGGCCCTGTAATACCACTACTGAATTAACACTTGTAATTACAAATAATAACAACAATAATAATCATCATAACCTTGAGGCCATTTGTCTATATAAATACCCTCAATCTTAAACTCCTTTCAGTAATTATTGGATGAATGCAAAGCATAGATTTGGCAGGAATCACTCCATCAAATGTTTTATGCTTTAGCTCCAGTGCAAGCTACAGGGAATGCTATTAATAAACATATTAATCCATGGGCAGTTATCATGCAGAAAAATTGATTATGCTGCTGAAACTGCACAGATGACCATATATATGAAGAAAGAATAGGCTATAAGTATTGCACATGCTTGGAAAAAAAGTATGCCTTCAACATATATGAATACCTCAATCTATAGTCTGGCTTCAAAGCTTTGCAAGACCATTCACTGTTGGTTTTACAAACAGGAAAAAATAGTTGTGGGCTAGAAATCAGACTGAACATAACATAGGACATATTACAAGATTGAAAATAGCTTTGCAGTTAGATATTTTCCATGAATGATAAAGACAGGTAATCGATCATGACTGACATGTCTGTGACCTTCTAAACGTTTGCAAGTAGATTCTAAGACTAAGGGGACATTCTTCTCTGCACAGTATCATAGAAATAACTCCATTTTGTTAATTAGCTCTCCATTCATGAAAACTAAAAGAAAAACTAGGTAGACAAGCAGGAAAAAAATATCTGTGATTTAGTGGCAAAGTCTCAATGAAACTTCTTCACACAGGATCTGTCACTGTTTGCTTTGTATACAATATGGATTTTTTTGCAATGGGATAATTTGATCAGGAAAAAAGGAAAGACTACAGAAGATAAAATTTATGGCAAGAAAGCTTCAGATTCTGGATGGAGCTTTGAATTTTGGTATTTTTTTTTGCCTTGCAGAGAAGTCAATTAAAATTAAGGTGCTTAACAGGATAATGAGAGAGTGGTAGCAAGGGAGAAGAGAGCATATGTTCATTTATTTATAATAAAATCGTGAAGTGTTCAACATATTTAAATCAGTGAGGCACATATTCACCATATAATTTAATTAACACTTACAGTAGATACCATAAATGTTTCTAATGCCCATTTTCTATTCCATACAATTATAAATAGCATGCTTATTTATAGCAGCAAACTGACCAGAAGATGGCCCCATAGTGAATACAATGCAACTTAAAATTCACTCAAGGGAATAGGTCGATGTCAAAAAGTGTAAGCTCTATTTATCCATCCTGAAAACTACATTAGATAGGTCTCTCTGAAGGAGTAAAATGTTTGTCACTGTAGCACTCCGAATTATTTTAAAATTCATTATGAAATAGATTGAGCAGATACATAGATAACCCCCAATCTACTTTATAATCTCAAACTTTAATACTAGAATAATTAATGCAAGAGAAAAGCTGACATTCCTATGTAGTGCTGTGCAAAAATTGTTTTTCCTCAGTAAAAGAACATGCAATTTCAGGCTGTGACCCAATGACCACCTACGAAACCCACAAAAAACCCCCTCCTGATAAATTCACTGGATTTTGCTTCATGCTCTCCTGTGGGGTGTCCTCAGAATACCAGAGTCACAAACCTGTGCTTTCATTTTCACTGCAATTCACTGGAAAGAGTCTAAAACCATTTCACAGCATTTACAAATGTGCTTCTGCCTTTACAATTACTGTCCTGGGAAGCAGACTGTACATCTATCACCAGTGAAAATAAATAGATGCTCTTTCCTAGTTGGAATGGCACATCCCACTGTTTTTCAAGCTTTGTGCATGTCTAGGAACCCTGGGTTTTGGTTGTGTGGTTTTGTTTTTTTTAATGTGATGCTATTAGAAATAGGAGATATAATAATTTATGAAATTCAGTAGTTTTATACTTCAGGTAGATGAAACTGCTAACCAAAACAGCAGGAGTACTTTTGTTTTCCAAAAGCAGAGAATTAAAAAAAAAATTGGGAAAACCAGTTCAATATGGCTGGAATCAGTTATGGCACACTTTACACCACAACTCTGTAAGGTCTTTTCTTAAAATTGCATTACCATGCAAGGATATAATGTGACCTATTCTGAATAATAATAATATATATCACTATACCACACTATAGATCCAGACAGAGCAGGGAGGAAGAGAGGGCTAATCTGGAGAAGTTTGAAAGCAACAAGAAGGTGACTCCTTACAACTGCTGAAAGTCAATGGAAAGAAGAACTTACTTCCATTACATCACTTCTGTTTTACAGATGTGTATTGCACAGACTGAATGGGTACAAGTGTTTTTGGGAAGCCATAAGCCATGACACATTAAGACAGACAATCTTGCACCAGAGTTACAAGCATGTTGGCAATAGAGAGAACACGCACTGATAGACAAAAGTACAATTTGGGATGCGTCAAGTCAGAGCAGAGGGAGATAGACGCCTGTTTTGACAGAGGGACGATTTCTTATTGGATGCTGACAGTCAGTATAATGTTCACTTTAAAAACTCACTACTCTTAAAGATATTTGAGGATGTTTCTTCAAAAAGTTACTCCAAGACAATAATTATGATTTGTTCTTTTTGCAGACACACATCTTGACCAAGCTACATAAGATCTGAATAGCCAATTTCATCAACACTGGGAAAAGGCTAGGCAAAATTTTAGCTAACTCTAGGGGAAAAAAAAAAGGCATTAAACCCCCACAAGCCATTTACTCCCCAACTCTATATGTTCCACAGGGTAGCTATGTACCTCCACTGAAGCCAGGTGCCATTTGACAATTAGAAACAAATGTTTTCTCAAAGGCTTTTATTTTAACTCTATCCCCAACTTTTAAGTATTGAAGCAGAGGTAATTAAGATTAATAGAATGTGGAGTTTCTACAATTAAGATATACTCTAGATACACAATAACATAATGTTTATTCTAACAAGAAAGAACAGTGCATCAATAATTATAACTCGAACCATTCATTTTAATACAAAATCTGATAATATTAAAGTTGCAGTACTCACTGCTGCTCACCAGGAATAATACCATGCTGTTTAGACAAAAAGTTTTCCAGAAGGAAGACGGTGATTCACCCCAGAGCTTTTGATCAACACATTCCAAGTGTAAGCAAGTGTTTCCTGAAATAGAAAATTCTTATCACTTGTCACATAATTGCAGCTGTTCTGATTTCAGATGACAACAGAACCTGCCTCGAAATTTCCAGAGTCCATATCCCATTCTGCTGTATTCCACAGCTGGTATGGTGCAGTCTAGCAGCAGGTACTACAATTACCAAAAATGCTCCATGCCACCAAATAGCTCAGACCTCATTATCACAGATGCCCTTACCCTGTCACAGCAAAGAAAAATGTCATTTTTGCTCCATTAGTAAGCACAGAAGCATAACCTTAAAGAAGCAGGTGAGGCAGAGCAGTACCCACAGCAGACCTTTGGAGTGTAGAGGGTGGTAGGTTAGATCTGAGTAATTCTGAAAGGAAAAACCAAATTACTACTAAGTTACCTACTCCACTCTATACTTATATGTCTTTTCCATGTGTAAATCTGAAAAGCAGAGTACGAGGAAACAACCATATTCTAATGCAGAAGGCTACAAGCATTTGAAAATCCAAAATCCAATACATGTATTTTGAAGAATGAAAATCCTTTTCCATAATTGCTGTAGGCTTCAGCACTTAGATGTTTCCCAGAGCCGGTTGCTGCCACTTTGGATACCAGACCTTCTAGAGGAAAAGGCTATTGCTAGAAGCTCCACAGTTTACTTGGAATGAAAAGTCAGATTACAATTCCCACTTGAAATGAATTTTAGAAGTAGCCTTAAATAGTCAACAGGCACAAACCAGTTAATTTTCTTAAAATGAAGAACAGTTCAGAAGTCCCCATTATGCTATGCCTTATTTATATGATAAGGAATATGCTAGCACAAGAGGTTAAAATAATTACGTAGGTAAAATTACAGATTTTCAGAGCGTCAAACTGTTAGATTAAAATCATCTTGCTGTAGTTGACTTTGGATGTTTTTCCTCTCTTACACACACCCAACTCAAGAGAGGAAACCTGACTTCTGTATAATAATTGGCAATTCTCCAAACCATTTTCCCTGATACTAAAGAAAAGTCACATACCTTCAGAATCTTGAAAGGGAGTTTTGAAGAAGAAAGGGGAAGACACAGAATGAAAAGACATTTGAAAGATGAAATTACCATTTAGAGATGTCAAAAAGTGAATGTATGTAAAGTGAGTTTCTCAATTTCTTTATGAAGCAGTCAATAAGATCAGCTTCACATTTTCTTCCTTTGAGTCTTTGAAATATGGATTTCCCCCCTCCCCCCCCGTGATACAAGTGTTAATTTTAGGGTTCATTTAAAATTCATAAACTGAAAATGGTAATATTTTTGGGGTTTATACTGATACAAAGAATACTTTTGAGCAGTTCAGACAACCTCAGAATTTATTCATGAGATGCATCTGGAATTTTTATTCATTCATTCACACATCAGTACTTGTAGACGCCACACTTAATCTGCCACTGCCACACCTATAGTCATCACTCAGCTTTTTGTGTTTATGTTTGCTTCCAAGTACTAGGTGGCAATAATGGTTTTGTGCCTTTTATTAGCATTTCTTGTAGTATATTTGCTGTCATATATTTGTTCTTCAAAATACGAGATTTGAACAGAACTTAAACAGAGATTAGGCTAATATATAACTAACAAGACTCAGTCAATAATAAGATGTGGATAAATATTCAGGGTTTGAACCCACCTGACTGTCATCCTATATTTGATTGCTGTAATCTTGCACCTACTCCAGATCATCTGAAGTTAACTACAGTTGATGATCCAGCCTGCATACCTGGTTGCAATGCACTCAGTTTGGTCAAGGAGCCTGAAATTCAAGTATTATTTTGCAGTGCATTGGGCACCTTGCAGCACCTCAGCTGTGGGCAGAGGGAGCCCTGTGAGATCCTTCACTTTCCTGCTATGCTAATGAGAATCTCAGCAGCACCCTGACTCTGGCCTATCACAAGACCTTGGTGCACAGCATATTCCTGCAAGCGATGGTTTCTTCCACATATAAACTAACTTGGGGCCAGAAATCATGCAACATACCCCACTCCTTACCAGAATTCATCTAACCTCAGAGCAGGCAATGCCAGAGGGCACAGATATCCTTGGATATCTGTGAAGTGATTGAAGTGATGAGGTCATTGCCAAAACAGCTGTAACAGCAGGAAGGCATTTCAAAATCTGTAGGTTAAAAGAAGACATCCCTATCAAATTTTCATATATATTTAAAAACAAACAAACAAACAGAAATCCCCCAAACCCTAAAACTTTGAATCAGATTCCCCTTGTGATTTGTAGCCATTTAACCCCACTTTTATAGAGCAGTGTTTGGTCTAGTATGCTGACATTCCAGCATTCAGCAGAAAAGCATGGATTGCAGCCTGCCCTTGGGCATCCAAGACATCTTTAAATACCTGCTTCATTTTCAAGTACTAGAAGAATCTCAAGTTTTATGAAGGTGCAGCAGCACAGAAATGCAATGTCTCACCAACCACACTTTCCAGTCATACAAGGGGGTAGGTGTATAGACAGGTCAGGAGCTAGATCAAGTTGGTGTGACATTCAGGGGGGCTGCTGCAACTCTGACCTTGCTGGCTCCACACGCAACCTTGAGGATGTCTAGATTATTTAATGTCTGTTTCTTCATGTTATGTGCACCCCTGTCTCTGATGTGTGCCTGGTGGTGGTGAAAATATGTAAAACCAACAGACAACTCCAGCTGAAGAAGATGAACAAGCCTTCAGCATCAAAAGCAGATGCACATCCAGAGACAAAAGCCTACCTCATTCCTGCCTGATTTACAGAGATGAAGGACTTACCTTTCTTTGTCCTCCAAATTCCTCTAGGAAATTACATCTTGGCAATATTTTCTTTCACAAAAGCAGTGGAAAATTTCCATGTGAGGTGTCAGCATAGCTTTTTCACTTTTCAAAGCAATGCCTGTGCAAACATTCACGAAAACTACAGAAATCGAGTTACTGATCATTTCAAAAGAGGTCACTCAACCATACCTAAGTAACTTTTTTAAAGAAGTATCAAACACTGGATAGATTACAAGAAGACGGCAGAGCACATATAGGATAGCATTAGAGATGCAAAAAGAAACTTTGAAAACAGGAGTTGAAAGCCATACTAAATATAACACTTTTAGCAGAACTACAAATTAAGATATCAAGGAAGGGCAAAATGAGAACATTATGGGCCAGAATGATAAACTGAATCACTTAAGATGGCAAAATGTCCAAACTATTACATTTTGAATTCTCAATACAATTACAAAAGTGAATGATAAAAAGCAGTCTCTGACCCAGCAGCAGATCTATAGTTATATAAGGCTACAAATAGCAGGATTGGAGTTTACTGCAAAAACTTTACAATTAAATGTGTGCCAGAAACCTAACACATGTTACCTTCCTCTAGTCTTTGTATTTTTACATTATTAGTCTTTATTAAGCTGTATTTCTCTTAGTCTCTGATGTAAGGAGACACATACATTGTGCTATGTCAGGTCATGTCAAGTCCCATCAAGTCACATGATGTAACACAGCCTGATGTAGACTGGCATGGTGCATATTAGCGCCAATGGAAAAAGTCTAAATGCCAAGCCATTTTCAATAAATATACTCCATGTGCTGATGCACAGCAGGACCCAGATGGGGACTTATCCTGCAGCTCTGCAAAAATACCAGTTGTGAAAAGTTGTGGAGTTTCAGAGAGAGGTGGGGGTAAAAAATCATAGACTACATTCCGCAGAAGCAGACATCTACTGGCATTCACGTCCAGAGCTATTAAGCTCGATGTAGAGAGTTTATGAATTAGCAAAATTTAATTATCTTGGTTGAATTTATTTCCGAGACAGTTAAAATAATCCCATGCAGCTCTGCAATAAATGTGGCAATGGAAACAGCTGTATTTAAGCTCAGAATTATCCTTCTCTTCCACGCTTGTTTCTGTTCTCATTGCTGTTGTTCCATTAGCACCAAGGATTTGTTTGGTTACATCCTAGTGACAATCTGCAGTGATATAGACTGTTTGGGTATGACCTTTCAACTTCATCTACCTTTGTGCAGCCTACCCAAAATCTAGCCTGAGGAACTGAACTGATTCAGTCTCTTTCTGCATTTATATTTCTGAGAGATGCCTTCTTGTTTCTACATGACAGCATCAGGTTCAGATGGAAAGAAGAGTACCAAGAAGTGAAAAGTATGCCAGGGGATACATGGGTAGCTGAACAACTTATCAACCTGAGAAGCATCTGAGTTCACTGATCCTGTCAGTGCACATACAGGCAATTATAGTAACAATGATGTTCTTTTCATCGTGCAAAAAACTCCAACACATGCAATTAAATTGTTTAGTCTTGGGAAAGACCTCCCAATTCCTCATTTGAACAGTTTGATAAAGGACTCGGCTATGTCCCATCACTTTCAATCATGTCTTTAGTGTCTCATAGAGACATACAGCTGTGCAGGAACAGGGGAAAAGCAGTCCATCACATCCTTGGTTCCTTTGGGAAACAGGGTGGCAATTAAGAGCCCTACACACAGCACATTTGTAATGGCAGACGGTAATCTTCTGAAGGTTGTACAGTCATCCAAAAAGACTCACTGCACTTCAGTTTTTGCCTACACACATAAGGCAAACCCCATATGTCTACCCAATATTTATACATGAGAGCTTTGCCATTTAGGTGTTTATCTTGACTTAGACGTACAGTGAAGAAACAAAGAGATCAAAGCTCATCAAACTGACCACTTGCATAACACTGTGCAGATTGGAATATGCATCAGCTGGAGAATCACAGACAGGTGGAAAGCCTTGGCAGGTGCAAGACTTCAGTCCTTTCAAAGACTGTTAGCACCTTTCGGAGGAAAAAATGATAGCTAAAATGCACTGCACAGTGCCTTCTTTTTATCAATATTAAAAGTTACCCCACAGGTCTTCACCAAATTGTGATTTTTTTTTATGTTCAGAGGGGTGAATAATACTGTTGTCCTCAACTTTGCCATGACAGAATTCAACTACTTCAACAGTGCTTTAAATACTTAAATAATAATGTTCAGAAAAAAGAAATTCAGAGTAAGCATCTGCTCCTTACAGCAAGTTACTCACTGCTAAAGGAAAAACCTTTTCCAGTCACTTTTCAATAACCAGTTGGAAAGGGTCAAAGGTGAATTTTGGCATCAATGATGATTTATTCGCACAAAACAGTTTAAATGCAAGCTATATATTCCTGTCACCCAGAAAGCTGACAAAATGTCAGTCGCCTTTATCAATTGTTTCAGTATCTCCTGTCAGCTGCCATCAATCTTTGAAATAAACAGTATAAATAAAAACTGCATAGGCAAATGGCTGCCAAAAAACCACACGGATTAAGCACAACTCACCTATTATGCAATTTAGTGCCAATTGTTATTTTGATCAGAAGCCCAAATGCAAAGTGAATACAGGGCTTCAGTCAGAGAGCAGGCAAGGCACACTGTGATAAGTACACATAAGAATTCCTTCAATAAACCCAGAAGGAAAGCATCCCTTGGCCACCTTGGTCTTACCATCTGGTGGACTGGCCACAGCAACATGCTCCTGAAACCTGCCCTGTGGTCTCACTCCTGCTTCAGGCAGAACAGCGAGGGAGAGCTGAATGTCAATTAGGAACACTGAGGGCGGTGCAGCCGAAATTTACAGGGCATCCTGGTTTGGTCTGCAGGACTGCAAAACTAAGATATGATGGGGGAAGCCAGCATGCTCCTGTCCCTGCCCAGCTGACGCCCTTCACCCCACTTGCAGCTCTCAAAGCTCACTCTTCGGCTGCTTGGACCTCCACTTCAGCCCTTTGGCACCCTAGGACTTCCCACTACACCAAGAATACCTGTGCCAAGCTCTCCTTGGTTCCTAAACAGGAATAGCAGGACTGCACTGTGCACTGTGGAGCAGACCTGCCTTTTGGTTTGGTCACAGCCTAATAACAATGATCCTTGTGAGTCCTCTGGCTCTGCTCAAGGATGAGATAAAGAATGTGCAATCATAAAAGATACTGATAATGAAAGAGTAGAAAGTATGACACTAAAATTTTTTAGCATGGCTCCATCATACAAGGATAGTTGCACTGCAAGCTAGGAGGAGGATCAGCACAGCACTCGGTTTGCTTCAGAGTTGGAGAGGTGTGGAAGATAATCCCTGTGGAACAAGGGAACCTTCCAGGAACATAAATTATCCAGCAGATTTCTAAGCTCAAACATGTCCTGGGAAAGATGTAGGTTGTAGAGGGGTTACAACTGCTCTTAGGCACTATTGTAATTGCAAGGGCAGAAAAATGTAGAATGGTAAGAAGACTACCATAGTTGTGTATTTTTTAACTTCAGAGTGTGAGAGTACTTTCACATGCTTGAGCTCTTCTTTAAATTCCCATTCTGCATCTTTGAATTACAAGTTGCATTTTGGACTAGTTTAGAGCCATGTTCTTTGCTGTAGATTTTGGAGACTGCAAGATCTAAAAGATTATCTGCACTTTTAGCCTGGTAAAATTGAACAGGGTCACAGTTATTTCCTGCAGAATGTAGTGGATTTTCTTTTAATGCACTGAAAAGTGAAATTGCTTTTATTCCTTTAGAGGAATTAAAGAATTAATTTATTAATTCAAATAAGAATAATTTATTAATTCAACATCCAGTTAATTTATAATACTTTAGGCAGTCCCTTATTGTAGGCTTTCTGTGACATTATTTCTAAATGGTCCATCTTGGTCCTTACGGTTAGTGTGAATTTTGAGTCCATGGAACACAACTCCCTTATCCTTCAGCAAACAGACCTCTTGGGAACTGTGTTGCTTTAGAACAAAATTAGTGGTAATTTTCTTTCTTTTCCTATTCTTATACCATTTTCTTTTTTCTAAAGTGGTCCAAGCCAAAAGCTGAACCACCTGGGTTCTTGGGACATAATCAATCTGGTCCTTTTGACAGTTTCTAACTTCCATTTTTATGGTAAGTCTATTTTCATCCTGCTTGGTGCAGGTGCTGAGACTAACTAAGGGGGCTTGAAAAGCACACAGTGCTACAGAAACATTTACACGTGAGTCCTTAACTCACATAGGCACACTTCTGATGCATCTATCTCACTGTCATATGCAGAGACATCCATTAGGCAGAAGTGACACTGTGTTCCCCTTGCTGGAGCTGTGTTTGGCTTGCTTTCACATCATTTTGGCAGGATTCCTTTGGCCCATCTAAGTGCAGATTTAGAGAGAAGACACAATGTTTGTCTTCTGGTCTAGAAAAAAAGCCAAATTACCTTTTCCACTAATGAGGTCTCTGATTATATTATTATTATTACTACTATTATTATAATTATTATCTTTTGCCTGTAAAAATTAGAGTGAAACCCTGGTCCCATGGAAACCAATGGCAGAATTCCCACTGATGTCACCATGGCCAAGGTTTTCTCCCTGGTTTTCCAGCTGTTTTGTGTTCCAAACTTGTCATCTTCACTCCCTCAGACATTTACAGCATTACCTACATAATAGAGTGGGACATGCCATATTGCATTTGACAGAGATTCCCCCCAGTGTCTTGATCATGATTCATCATTCAGTATCTTAGTATCCATTTGCTAATAGTAAATGAAGTTCCCTGACATGGATTGTGTATTATGCCATGTCATTTATGGAGGGTCAAAAATTGTTGCAAGAATGGCTAATTGAAACCACAGCCGCTGTCTGTTTTTCCTCTAGGCAGACTGGCAGGCAACATAAAACTGAAAAGGGACAAGTCTCACATATCTGTGCTTCCCTTCTTTTAAAAAAGCTTTTCCTGCTTGCTGGCTCTTGCATTCCCTCCTACAATATGTTGCCATCATACACTCTCAATGAAACTTGTTCCTGTGTTTTGGGAGTACAATGTGATGAAATTATTTGGAAACAAGGGTGCCACAGTCTCTCAGGAGTCCCAGAAGAAAGGCAATATTTCAAGTCCAAAGCTCCAAGACAGAGAAGAAGACAGTGCTATGCACATCTGGCACTTGCAGCTGCCTGAACGTGAGGAGGAAGAACATGTGGCTCCAGATGTGCATCCCAATGCCACTTGCAATGGTTTTCCTAAATGTGTAGGAACAGACTTCTCCCTCTAGAAAAGGATCACGGTTCAGGTACCATCAAACTGGGTGTACAATGTGTCTTGCCCAAAAGCTGACTGACTGGAGTATCACATTAACACTTCCTTTCTATGAGTGTATTGAATTTGCAGTGTGATTTCGTAAGACCTAAATGGGAAAAGGCTCATTTTCACTATTAAAATGCAGCTTCTGATACCAAACATTATTCAGACCTCATGCTCAGCCTCCATCAGGAGCATCAAAATTAATCATTTCCAGTTATCTATGATGGGTTTATATCCTGAATGCCAGAGAGAATTCAAACAGTTTACCTAATCTTGCCACTTGGAAGGTATGTAAATCCTTCATATACTTCTACTGGAAGGGGATAACAGTTTTGAGCTGACAGGTATTTTTATGATTGCAGTTTTCATTATTATAAGAAAAATGGTTAAGAAATATTATTTGTAATTATTTTTTTTTGCCATAATACGGTCTCTCTCCTCATGCTGGTAATTGAATTCCACAAAATTAAGGGCTTAATTCAATAACTAAACAAATCTTTGTGTATTTACCAGACAAGCTATATTCTTCACTCATTAAATGGGCAATTAAAATAAATAAATTTTTAATTCTTATTACATTTAATTGGTAAGGTCAACGCCAATTATAGTACAGGAGCACTTTGACAACAATTTAAAGTTTTATCTCCTACATTAGTTTTCATTAAGGTGTTAAATGAAACCATTATTAAAGAATAAAGGAAATTGTCCACAAACAAAGGAGGCAGTGTCTGTTAGTATGTCATATGCACTTCAGGGAATTTGTTCCTATGGACTCAGCTGTGTGGAGTCTTCCAGACCCCTTACAACACTTAGTATATATCTGTTGGACTTAATATCTAATTTACTGTGAAAGAAAAAAAAATAACATTAACAATGAGACAAAATCCATTTTCATCTTCCAGTCAGCATAATTGGTGATCTTAAAGGAAAAAAAAAATTGTACCTGACAGGGAGAAGGTTATAGAATATGACAGCTTTAATCTGTTATTTTACTTCTCCCAGAAATCTTTCATTTACACTTGTAAATAAAAATATTAATCGTTTTGCTCACAGACTACGGCCAGCAGAAAGTTAACATGCAGCAGTAGAGAGTTTTGGACTATGCCCGAGACAGAAGTAAGGTAATAACAACTTGAAATTTCTCCAGCCAGACAGGATACTGCATTCCAAGATCAGGAAAATGTGTTCACGTCATTAAATATGCATATTAGTTAGTTAAATGAAGGTTGGGAATAAGACCTAGAGCCAGACAGGACCTGTGGAGCCAGGGCTCAAGCAGATGTCACTGCATTGATTATACTTTGGAAATATTACAAGCTCCATTAAAAATTAAATTAAATTAAAGAAAGCTCAACACTTTGCCCTAGTATAATCACTGTGGTGATGCCTGTCCAAATGTGCATGTGCCTGAAGCCACAATGCCCAAAGTGTTCCTTGTACATCACTGGGGACATTAATTCTAAGATGAATTAGGCTGGTGGGCAGGTAGGGTACATGTGACAGACTGCAGCAGGCAGAAAAGAGCACATCTGATCTGAATTTCCAGTCCCCACAGTTAACCACTTCTCTGCTCAGATAAATGCTGGGAGCTTCACTCCAGTCATCATCACCTCTTGAATGGGGCAGGGACACAAGCTACCCAAAAAACCTAATTTGTCTCTTTTGCCATTCCATCACAGAAACATCCAAATTACTGTATTCAAGGCAAGGTGCAAGGCAAACTTGGCAAATATAATAGAATTTAAGGTTTTAAGAATAGGTGGGATGAAATAATGTCAAAATTTAAGTTTACTCTAACTAGTTTTACTCTTACATCTTAAATGACAAAGATACCAAAGCTGACAGTATCTACATACCCTTATCTTAGATATCCTCAGAAATGAGTGCAATACTGATGCTGCTGCACTTACCTATAATTTAATTTCTAATACAAAATGTATAAATTTTAAATACAGAGCAATACTAGAGATATTGCCCTACAGTAGCAAGGAATTTCTTGAAAAGCTGTTGATCTTTTCATTTCCTGTTTAGAGAAAGGGAACAGATACTGTGAAGCTGTCATGTCTCTAATGATAATTTGAAGACTTATCTGAAATATATTAACTGTGCATATATTTCTGTGTTGAATGAAGCTTGCCAGCATAACTGCCCTTATTGAGAAAGAATTTAATACAAAATGGAAGCGCCATTACAGCTGCCTCTGTTAGGGAAAGCTACAAGTTAAGGAAAAAAGACCCGAATCACCCATGTCACTTCTAGACAGTATCACATGGAGATCCTCAGCATGGCACACAGTAAGGCAATACGTTACATCTAATGGAGAAGAAAAAGGCCGTGACAACATTTCCAGGGGAAATATGAATGATAGGAAACAAAAGGAGTCACGTGGTAGGGAGAGAAAAGCAGGGAAACATTCAGGCTGGAGTGGAATTAAAAATTGAAAGGTGACAGGAACATGAAACAAGAGCAGACAGAGATTAAGCAAAGTGAAATAATAATAAAAAAGGCTAAGTTTAATGTTAAATATAGCTAGACTTTGTGACTTCCAAGAAGGTCTTCAGGCAGATTGTCACAAAGCACTGAGAAGCTAGGTGTACGGGTCTTCGAGAGCACACTAAAGCCTCTTTCAGAAAGCCACCACAGTTTTCTGTATAATCTCATCTCATGGTATTCTTATTGTCTACACATTCTTGGTTTGGACACAAAGAAGCAGGCTTTGATTACGTGCTAGAGTGCAATGTTGCATGGTGCAAGGTTTTTGGTAGGGTCCATGTAGCACCCTCTGGGCTCTGAGTCAGTTTTGGATTCAGAGATACTCTCTGAACACAAAATACTGAAGTTAAGACTACTGAACAAGGGTCATCTTATGATTACTGTCCCTGTTGGCAGATAAAGCAATTTACAGATGGAATACACACCAGATCTTGTGTGATTTTTCCTTAAACACCTTAAACATGTGATATTACCTGGAAGAATTATGACACAGGGAGTAGTATAGTACTCCAGCATGAGAAATAATGGAAAAGTTTAAGTCAAATATGGCATTAATTTAGAATGAAAGTTAACACAGAGGACTGAATTATGGCTTTGGCTTATACCTTGTGCTTGCAACTTTTTGTAATATTTGGGATAAAAATATTTAGGATGACCCTCTCCTTGAAGTCAAGTCCATTTCACCAAAGCCCTACTGGCTGCAGATTTTTTCAGTGAGAGAGGACACACCGGATCAGCCTGACAGCCAGGTCACATTCTACAAACACCCCCGATGCTCTCCGTCTTTGTGCAGAGCAGCAGGCGTTGATGTGGCAGAACAGCAATTTTTGCACTAGTGCTGCATAAGCTGTATTTGGCCAGACAAAAACTTTGGGTCTTTGAGACTATCAATTTGACAACTTAATGGGTATTAAATTTCATGAAAAAGAGAAATAAAAGTACTGCTCTGTCCTACCCTCTCCCCAGCCAGTATCAATGGGAAGACATCTTTGTTTTGGTACCATGGATTTCAAAGTTTAAGGCAGGACTTTCTTTTCTGACTTTTGATTTATGAAGCACTGAATGCCCAAGCTCTATAAACTCATCATGGGGTTTTGCCAAAAGAGTTTAAGAACTCCTACCAATTAGTGCTTTCCAATTACACAAGTGTTTATCATGATATCTTCTTCCTGGTCCATGCCTGGACTTTTGTGCAGAGAAACAGGAAGAAGTATTTCCCTTTCTAAGTTTCAGCTATGAAATTTTATTTTAGTTTTTTAAAAGAGGTTAGGTTTGGAACATGGCAGTCTTGCCACAGAGGCTGCATTTGAATATTGTTCAAAGCTATCTATAGTACGACCAGATAAAAATAAGGCCCACCCTACAAACAGATTATGACCTATTCATTATTAAAGGCAAGGTGCAGTGAATCATATATTGCAAACTAGCATGGCTGTTTCTACAGGAGTTGTAGCTAACCTTGTATATTGAGGACAATCACTGAGTCAAGTATCTTATATAAATGGAGCTTACCTCTTTGCAAAGCAAATATGCAGTTTGTGCAAGTTTTACCATCACAATCCCACAGGATGAGCAGTGCATCTGTTGGGAAATTATAATTTTTGTCTACATATGTAGTATCTCTTGTGATACAGCCCTTTGAATATGGACTGTCATAGGTACATTGCTACAGTACTGCTTTTAGAACTGTTATACAAATATATAAACAATACAAATGGTCCATTTTTTTGACAAATCCCTTACATTCCTCCACTAAAACTCTGAATTTTCCCCTTTTGTATGTGATTGTGGTCATCTTATAACAGAAACATATAGGAAGAGGAATTATCAATTGATAAGTAAAGCAGCACAAAGCCAAGGTGTCTCCAAATTTTATGAGGTCAAATCTTTATTATGCTCTGTATGAGCTTACACTTAACCTAACAAGTTTTGTTGAAATAATTCTTACTACCAGTAAGCAAACCTGTAGCAGCTGAGCCATACACTACAGACTTCAGGGAAACTTTTGTCTTTGAAAACACTCAATATAACTTTTAGGGCTTTCAGTTGCATCTTTTCCTTTGTTGAGTTACTTGTTGCCCAGATATGGTGCTCACTGAAAAGTTGAAAAGCAAGTGAAGAGAAAATAGCTGATGTTTATTGGGCTAGTAAATTCCTAGCAGGTAGGTAGCAAGTGTGAGTGCTCCGAGTTTGCTTTCTTGCTTTACAAGAAGCTCAGAGTTCCCTTTATCCAAGTGAGAGCTCACTTCTGTTTCTTCATTATCAGGAGATGCATTAATTCACCATGAACTAATCCTATACTCAATACAAGACCTAAAATTTACTAAAATGAATGTCTCATCTGTATACCAGAAATAGGGGCAGGGAGTATACAGTGCCTCAATACACAGAATTCTTTATTCTGCTCTCCATCTTCAATACTTAGAAGCGCTTCAGAACAATCCAACTGTCAGAAAAATTCACTTACTGTGCTCATATTAAAAGTTAAAATATAGAGGGTGCAGATGACAATGCACAGGAAAACAAAATCCATAACTGGATGCCAATCTCAAACCTTTGTCTAGCAAAATGAATTTAAATGGCAGAAGACTGAAAAGGTTCCACATAAAATATGCCAGTAGGCATTTTACTGCTTGAATCTTAATGGGGTTTCTTTTTTGCATTTAGGAAAGTTCTTCAAAGATTTATTCTCTCAATTACCAATCAAAAGAACTCATAAAGGTAAAGTCAGTGGACCATGAAGGATTAGAGCTGTCTGCTAAGAAAGATGCACACTTGGCAGGCCCTATGCATTAAACAACCCCATTTGACACCAATCCTTGGCTCAAAGGATGGCTGACAATATAAGTTGTTTATCATGAACTATTTTGATTTAATACAAAAAAAGAAAAGGTAAGAAAATAACTACCCTTCCACATATCCTCCACCCCACTGCCAACAAAACCCTATATAGTCCAGCTTTCATTAAGACCTAGCATGTAAAGACCGATTCTTAAATCTTGTTTATGGGAACCCAGGAGTTCAAGCTGGTAAAAAAGCTGAAAGCTAAAGGCTGACTAGATTTTTCTTCCTCAATTTTCTCTTTAGTAAAAGTGCAAAATATTAGTAATATTATAGTAGTTTCCATGTAAATTTAGTCTGAGACTTATGTATATATATTCAAGCAATGCTTAACACACATATTTAATTTGGAGGAAATTTGTATGTTTTCTAAAAAGGAGTCCTTATTTTCTTTCTTGGGTTTCAACAAAGCAATTAAGTATCTTAGATTTAAGCCTAAGAGTACCCCATTTACTTAAAGGCTAAGCAGCAAGCCTGCTTTATGGGCATGCCTAAACTTAAGCTTATTTCATTGGATTGTGACTTGCCCCGAGAAGCAGTCTATATATTGAGCTATTTTTCTTTTCTTATTGCACGTCTGCCATTTTCCATGGAGGATGAAATCTTGAATATCCTCAGAGTCATAGAATGGTTGAGAAATTTCCACCTCTGGAAATCATCTGTTCCACACCCCATGCTCAGAGGAAGGCTAGCTAAAGCTATCAGGTTTTGAAGATCTCCCAGGAATGGAGACTCCACAGCCACCCTAGGTGCCATGCTCCAGTGTTTCTTTAAAGACTATTTGCTCTTCAAGGCAACTAATACATAATCTAACACAGACATATCAGAAGCTCATTGGCTGCCGCTTGTTTAGCTATATTTTTAATGATTGTCTAGGAACTTCATGGATACTAATCAGTGGATTATAGTTTGTTATTAATTCCTACCTAAGAATTGCAAGCATATGTAAAAGATGGTACAGTAATGAAAGCTATCAATGCTTATTCCTTCCTTGAATTGCTGCTAATTATGTATAAAGAGCTCGAAGTAATGTAGCCAGTAGAAAAATTCAAGGTGAACCAACTGGACAGGATGTTTTTATAGCAGACAGGAACTTAGCTAGGATTCAAACTTTCTCACTTTTGAAAATTCCCAGTATTATATAAATCCTCTTCACAGAACCTTTTTGTCTAATACATACAACATACAACTTCTCCATAAACACAAAAGAATTCTCTGACATCAGAAGGTGTTTTGAATCCAACAGAAAGTACTACCTTGTGGGTTACAAGATTATTTTTTGCCAACATGTCCATGGTGCCAGAGGCAGCACAGCACAGACTCCTGTGTTAGTAACATCTTTGATAGACATCAGTGCTACTTTTCTGCTCTTTGATCAGATCAGCACCTTGGCGTGCCCTTGCCCCATAACATCGGGCAGACTCAGCAGACAAAAGCTCCAGCTTGAGTGATCACCTTGAGGCTTCACCGAGCAGTGGAGACTTGCTCATTGACACTGTAATTCCCCTACAAGCCACTAATTCCAGAAATCCTCTTGCCTCCTTTCCTGAAAAGTCTGCCTTTGAATTAATCTGATGGTTTTATGAAGACATTGCCCTTAGTTACAAGAAAGCAATAATTAGAGGAATTTTCAGGTCCTTCTTTTAAGTTCTGTCCATATGATCCTGCATAGGTCCACAGATCTTAACTTCCTCCTTTGCTGTGCCAGGCACAGAGTTGTGATGAATGTGATTCCAACCTCATTTCATATATCCTTTTGACAGCCAGCAGTATAAACTTTCCTTGGAGATTTTAGTCGTAAATCAAGAGGCAGTGTGGTCTGGTAAATGTAGCACTGGACAGGGACACAGGAGACTTGATTGTCACTTCATTTTCCTGTACCTAGCTGCCTTTCCTTATTTATTCAGTACATGAAATCATCAGGCCACTCCTAACTATGTTCTATGCATATCAGTTTTACATAAGAAAAATAGCCAGATTTGGTATTACTTCTATGAGAACAATATTTACCAATAAGATAGTAAAATATGCTGAACTATATAACATTAGGAGATAAGTATTTGAAATAAACCCACGATACATAATAAAGTACATTCACAAAAATTTATCTCTTAGTATCTGGTGTCATAATATCCTCCCAGTCTAGTGATGGGCTTTGCTATGTTGAAAGGATCCACTCCATATTTATGTCCTTCTTTCCCCAAAAAGATCTTTAAAGAGTTATTTTGTCAAATTGTACTAGAGAAGAGCAGTATTTTAATTATTTCGTCACATTAAGAAAGATTCTAAAGTAATATAATTATTTTACAATAACAGAGGCTCTTTCCTTTTTATGGAAAAGAATAGAAAGAAACTAGCATTTTTTTTTTTTTACTTTTTTTTGCTGGCATTTTCCCCTTCTTTTATTATTTGGAGCATCATTACTGATGATATGGCAGGCAACATATTGCTGTATTAACAAGGTCACCCAGTCACAAAATCCCATTAGTGGTGAAAATGACAGAACTGAGTTGTGTAGTGATAAATAAGGTAGGTTCTCTCAGAATATAGGTCTATAGGTCTCAGGTTCAAATTTACACAACACAGAAATAGAAGAAAACTCACGTCCACTCTGCACAACTCATTGAGACATCCTCAGCTTCCTCACTTAGGCAAGGAAAAGTCAATAGAGTCAGTAGCTTCTTTTGAGCTATATCTGTAAAACCCTCATATGTAACTGTAAATGCTCCAGAATACTGAGCAAAACAACTCTCTTTCAAAGTTTATGATACCAGTACAGTCACTGATTTTATAACAGGGAGTGCAACAAGAAAGAGATCCATAATTCAATTAAACCATGTATTATACAAAAGGTTTGCTATCTCTTGGAAAGACAAGACAGCTACCACTTAGGCACGGCCCTGAGCAGAGGTCTAATCTGTACTGCCAGCACACCTCGTCAAATTACAATTCCTTTCATGCTTCCTCCTGACTCTTGTGCGTAGCAATATGGCTCTGGCACCAGCACAGGGCAGCATCCTCCTACACCGGCTCACCTGGGTGGCTCAGGTAGGAGGGACAGGAGCCCCACCAAGCCCTGCTGCTGGGCAGTGCAGCTCCCTTGGAACACTGCCCAGCACCCCAGCCTTGGGGAAAGTGGTGGGGGGTAGTATGGAGTGAACAGCTTCACCTGGATGAAGATTTGTAATCAAACATCATGAAACAAATAGCAGGCACTGCAAAGAATCGTTAAACTGGTAATAATTCAATGGGAAATACAAACCAGATTAAACCTCCTGTAGCTCTGCTCTCTTCTTCAAAATCTGCAAGTTTGGCAGACTGAGGAACTGATAAAAAACATGTGAGCAGAATCTTGATTAGAGCCAGATGAAAAAGGCAAGCTGTTTTTCTTCAATTTCTTGTCATAACTGTATTCCCTATGAATTCTCAAGGAATTTCTCAGCAACAGACATGCAACTAGGTTTTCAGAAAATTTTTCCTGCTTTTAAATAATTAGCCTTTTTATGGAAAAACCCTGAAAATTCTTGTTAGAAAAATATGTTACATTAAACCTTCAGTTTGTTTGAAAAGGTGATCTTGAGGGAAAAATAATTATATATAGCTGTCACTCAGCTAAACATTAATATTTATTGGGATGAAAAAAAATAATAAAGAAAATCAAGATTACTATAAAGTATGATCCCCAGCTGGGGAAGCACTTTGTAATTCTCAACTCCTACAGACTGTATCTGAATTCTATTTCAGGCACATGGTCCAGAAAATCCAGAGTGAACCGCACAAGTGACAAAATTGACCTATCTCTAGGATTCTCATCTTTCCTGTATACACGAAGAGATGAGTCTATCTGGTTCAAGACTTATGAAGACTTAAATTCCCACAGAATTTTCCACCCCAGAATCATACCGAACTTAAACTTTCAATAAATTAAGCTTACTATAGTCCTATGAGCTCTCCATTTAGCACAGAAAGAAACCAAGTGCAGCAGCTGCACTCTGGAACCTTTCTGTTCCCTTTTGATTCAGCTGGAACTTAAACCAAACTTCTTTTTTTTTTTTTTCATAAATTGTGTTGATTACATACTTTATTCAGAAGCAGCCCACACTCTCTACTTTACAGAATCACTAGGCATGAGCTGCTTCAGGCATATTCATAGACAGGAGGGTGTTCATCGGATGTGCAGGACAGTGATAGGGGTACAGGTCACATATTGAGCCTGACACCAGGGCAAGAGCCTGCTGAACACCATCTCACCAAGAGGCACCCAGAAGAACACTTCAGTCTTAACCAGTTGCACCAAAAGTGGCAGAGACTCACATGTTCTGCTTATAAAAATAGCCAAAATTAGGTGAGAGGAAGAATTTTGATGTTTGAAGAGGGGCTGGGAATAGAAAATAAAATCTCTGGTTCCCCTGAACCTTGTTGTTCCATCCATTTGTGTTTGACGTGACTGAAGAATCATTACTAAGGCCAGTATTTACAGAAGCTGGATGGGGTTGCAGATACTGTAAAAAATGTAGAAAGCCACAGGAAATTCTTTCCCTCTATTAATACTCAGCTGAACCTTTTAAGCACCATTATCCATGGGATGCACAGACTTTGTTAGGTGGCCTTACAGCTGGCCTTTCACTGAAAATGGAAATATTCTCATCTCAAATACGTTTGCTGCCTATGTACTTTCCCAAGGACTTAAAAAAATTTTAAGGCACGCTCTCATTTCAGACATTTACATATATGCTTTAACACTCTTGTAAATGTATCAGGGATTGTGGATCATCTCTAATCAATTCAGAGAGTCTTACTCAACACCTATGCAACCCAAGGAGAGCTTGATTTTCATTAGGTACCTACTTAATGCCTAGAAAAATCAGGTCATGAACACAACTTGGCTCTCCAGGTCACTGTCCTTTCTGTTCTTACATTATTTACATTGACAAATATTTAAAATTTAAAGTAGATTTAATGCCATAGAGATTGAGGGTTTAAAGATAAAGAATGAAGCCCTAATTCTGGTTACATCACTGTGAGTTTTGCTTGTTGCTACTCCATTGCAGAAGAAAATTAAAACCAACCCCTTTCAAACAGTTTGGTAAGTTTCTGAAAGATTTTAAGATACATAAAAGCTATTTAGACCCATAATTTACATGAACCACAATTGGGCATAGCTAGGCAACTTATTTCTGAGTATTGGAGTAGCAGAGGTGCTACACTGATGCTGCAAGTGATGGTCAGACTGCAAAAGGAAGTCTCCACACTGCACACTCTCCAGTGTAGAGGCCGAATTTTGTAGAATGCTTGTTATAGTCTCCCTTAATTGATATGTACCTGTCTTGTATTGCACATAAGGAGTGCATTTTTTTGCATTCTGGGAGACACCAAGATCACCCAACAAAGGCAATACCAGTTCAGGACCAGCAGGTACTCAGACAAGTGTCTGTTCCCAGGTCACACAGCAAGGCAATTTGCTGAGGGCAGCAGTCTCCTGTCTAATACCTAATGCCCTAGAGAAAGGCAGCTTGGGATTCCAGTGGGAGCCAAAGCAGCTCATCACCTTGTGAAAACTGCCTGATTTGATCTGACTGCTCAGAGCACAGGTCATGGTTTCCTGCTGTTTCCCTTTTGGCTCGGGACACATCAGTGATGCACATAACAGAATAAATGTACTGATAACGGGACATTAGTGAGTCACTCTCAGAGGAGATTTCCACCTTCCTAAGTGAAATCTGCAAAAGGGGCATGTATATTTTGTTAAAAAAACCCCCAAAACACACAATTTCAACTAATTGACATGAAGTATAATAATTCTCTTCTGTGTTGCACTTTCAGAGTCTCAGAAATTTTGGCTGAACTTTCCAATACAAAAAGTTGAAGAAGCAGCTTTTGAAAGAAATGTTCAATGAGCTCCTTTTCTGATTTTTATTTGTCTTGAAATTAGATTTTAGTGGAATTGTATTTACAAAACTTGTTCTGTGGAATATCTTTCCTCCTCCATTAGCAGTCTGTCACTGCTAATGAGCAAAGGACACATAGCAAGTTTATATGGTTCTTTTTTCTCCTATCATTCCTCAAGGTGAACTAGGATTTCTTTCAAGAGCTTTGCTTGCAGAAAGGTAAGAATTTTGTGAAAGACAGATGCAAAAATATTAATTGCTTTTTCCCACTTTACTGACAGTTCCAGGAGCAGCAAATGTTATTGCAAAGGAGGAAAAAAGCCTCCCACCGTCAACTGCAAGATCTCATCAGTCCTGAGGTCAGTTCAACCCTTGCTGTTCCTGCCACTTTCTTTCCCTAGTAATGTCTTGGGAGGGTGCTCAGGCATCCTTTCCGACAGAACGACTGTGGAAAAAGTCACAGAACATTACAATCACCAGGCTACTTAAGTGACATAGTAAAAGCAATTCCTATAGGGGTGGAATCTTTTCAGATCATGGAAGGGAAGGGAGGGGAGGGAAATAATAGGAAACTAGAAGGGAAATTACATTTTCCCCCCTTCACAAGAGACAAACTTTCTTCAAAATTTCTCATTTCAGTACAAAGGTTGTGCTATTAGATGATGATTTCATGCCTTAGGAATAACACATAAGGCAAAAACATATATTTTCCACTAAGAATAGAATAATTTTTTTTCTTTCCTTATAAGCCTGCTAAACAAAGTCCAAGGTAAAGCAGACTTTCTGGCAACTTGAGGTCACCATAATTCTCTTTAGTTCCTCTCCTTGTCAGAAGCTATGATATCAAAGCTGCCCTTTTGCTCCCCTTAATTCTATCAAATGCATTCCCCATCTCTGAGCTTCCCTGCTTTCTCAAGCTAAGATGAGGAATAACTCAGAGACTTGGACTCAGACATACTTATAATCACTATCTGAAGTGGAAGAGCCAACAGAGGTCTCTGTACAACTTCAGCCCTACAGACAGCCTGTGTTTACATGGGAGATGGCGGGGTGTAATGTGAAGGAGGCAGGCTCTGCAGCATAATTGGTAACAACAACTAATGTGTCAGATTCCAATGAACTTTTTCTCATGGTATAGCAATTTTGAGGATTTCCTGAACCAGCATAAACATGTAAATATTGAAGGCTATTGGTAACTGTATGCCTTTGCATTTGGTGTCTCCAGGCACATACCCAGAAAAACCTCAGATTGGAAATGAGCTGGGTAGCTCCCACCTTCACTCTCAGTTTTTAAGGCCTTCATAAAACAAGTGGTGTCCTGGCCCCATTCCCCCAAGGTGCAGGAACTGACAAGGCTTGCTGCGTATCTGTTCTCTTGGGCTTTGCAAAAAATAGACTTAGTTCTTTTAGAATATACAGCCAGCTGTAGGGAAAACAACACAGGCTGTGTGGAATGGCTGACGTGCATCCCACAGGGATTTCAGCTCAGTCCCCTTCTTGGTCTGAGAAGGATTTAAAACTTACTGTCTCCCTCAGAAGTGCATTTTTCTCATTGTTTTGGGATAGAAGAAGCCTTGTTTTCTGCACAGTCATCACTTACCTATATATTTAGGATTTGGGATGTTCTCCTGGGAGAGAAACAGAGCTAAACATGGGTCATTGTTAGAAAAGCACAAAGTACAGCTGGTTGGTTGGTGTTCTTTGTTTATTTCTGTTTTGTTTTGCCTTTTTATATCACAGAATCTCTAATGGTATAATTTCTGCCTAGCTTGATTATGCACTATTTCCTAATAGGTCACTTTTTTCATTACACACAGCATGAGATAACCATGATGCCCACAGCTACGTCACTCATAATTTAGTTAGAGAGCACCCGTCCCTCATGCTCCATTCATCAGGGGTTCCTGATATGATGGGAATGAGCATAAACAGCAAGTAGCCAGTGTCTCAAATTTCACCATAAGCTTTGCTAACAGTTTAGAACAAGCATATGAGGAAAAGATTTTAGTTTAGAAAAGCCAGAAGAGAAGCCACTCTGCTCATTGGGTACATGTTCCTGGAAGGTATATACAGCACAGAGGCCAGTGGTGAGTCACAATCCCATAAGGATTTCCAGTATAATCATATTATAAAACATCCTTCATTCATTTCTTTTACTGGTTTTTGTCCACCAGTTCTGATCATGTTTTTCCTTTTAAACCAGAGCCCCATAACTACAGACATTGGTCACACCATGGAAGTGACCATTGCATCTCATCTGGAGAACGGAAACACTGACTTGTAGTTCTCACTGGGAAACTGGTAGCAGAGACTGACCTTGAGATCCTTCTCTGTGGTCTTGGGTAAAACAATGGAAGTTTTCAAACCTCAGAAGGAGAATGAAGGCAGCATCTTGAACCAACTTTCCTCTAAGGAACATTAGCACTGTTAGCATGAAGAGTGCTATCATTACTAAACTTTATTATTCAGAATATTGCCAGGAGTCTGCAAGAGAACACTTCCTAAAGCAGAGGAATATAAAACCAAACACTGCTTGGGGTTTAGTTAGTACAGAAAGATCTGAGCGTAAACCAGAATCCAGATTTTGACAGCATGCAGTAGTCATGCTTGGATCCAGTATTGGTTTTGGACTTAGAAACAATTATTTCAAAATTTTTAAGTAACCCTTTAAAAAACAGTATTTTCACAAGTTATTTTTTCTGACTCTTTCCAGCAAGCTGAATAGAAATTGGCATTTTTCTCTATTGTCGTCTTGTTAACAATAGCAAGCTGAGATACCCTGTAAAGTGACTATAGGAAGCAGCGCTTTCGGAATAAAACATGAAGCATCATGAACCTTGTCAACAAGGCACTCTGTGTCTTCAGCAAATAACAAATCAGTGGTAGAGCAGGGAATAAAACCCACAAGTCCCAACTCCCACTCTTTTGAACATCAGATGAACTGATTCTCAAACATTCAAGCTGCTTGCTTGTGGATGTCATCATCAAAACTCTTTTGAAAGACAAGTTCCCAACATTTCACAAACCTTTGACCCTAAGTGGTCCCACAGAAGGACATAAAGGTGGATTCAACCTATCAGGCAAACCAGCATTTAGGATAAAAATTAAGGTCTTTATCACTAAAATGTTCAGAGGCAAACCCATTTTTCAGCAGAAGGAATACCACTGGAGTCAGAAGGTTTCACAGGAGTGAGTACCTGTAACATAGTTGAGGGTTCTGGCTGTTGTACCTTCAACAGTTAGCCTGACTCAGAGGACCAGCTGATCACTTCCCTCATTCCTGAGGATTCAGGAATGCTGCAAAGCCACAGATCAGGAGGTTTTTAAAAGTCAGCTTTTATCCCAAACAGCAAACAGATGAAAATATATTCAGGAAAATGTTTTCCTAGCAACTAGTAAAGTGTGAATAAGTGGTTCTGTATGATCATTTGTAATAATCATCAACCTTTTAAGGCATTTTTTAAAGACTGAAGTGACTTGTGTGTCTTCAGCTATGTTGCAATCCAGAAAAAAATCAGAAAGATAGAAAGACTCTTCATCATTAGGGATGTTAAACTATATAAACACAAACATTTCTTATTCTAAATATGTCAAATGGTTAATTTATTGCAAACTATACCATTCAAAATGCTTCATTTTCAACATAAGAGCTTCTGCCCTGGGAAGTTATATGAAGAAGGTGTGTGCTTTATTGTCTCAATATACCTTCACTACATAATTGATGAAATGCTTCATTCTCAATATTTAATGCTCCTGTACCCAGAAGATCATATTTAATTAAAACAAGAGCAAGAAAAGGCAGGAGCAGAAAAACATACTAGTGACTTAATAGCAAAAAAAAATTAGCAGTCCCCACCTTGAACTGAAGGCACAGGCACAAATGTTTAGACAGTCATTAATGTCAAAACTGTGTTTTCTAGGGTGAAATCCTACACTGCAACCCCCAAAGTCAGCCGCACCTCTCCCTTGACTGCAGCAGCACCAGAATTTCATTTCCCATAGCTTTCAGTGAGGACAGGCTCAGAGCATAGTACAGATAGGCAGATTGTTAAAATCAGCTGTTCTGGTGCCCAGCTTCATATGATTCCCACAAACATTTCTAATGAACTGTGCTGCAATTAATTGCAGAAATATTCTATTAAATACAGACAAGTCTCTCTAGATGTACCCATTTAAGAGGAGAATTCAGGAGCTGGCATAAATCCACTTCTCTCTACATGCCTTCCATTTTTTGATTTATTTTTAATCTTGCACTTTTCCATTTTCCAATACCTTTCATCCCTCATTCCATACTCCTCCCTCCCAGGGAAAATGCAGGATGACAGTATAGACTGCATGGCTGCAGGAGGAATGAAAGCTTTATTTCAAAGTTGCTCTGTTCTTTTTTCTGTGTGTGGCTTTGTTAAGTACATACTGTATTTCTGAAATCCAGCTAGGAAAACCTAGAAAAGTCTTCCAATTATAATCCTTGATATTTCCCCTGAAGCTAAACCAAAGCCCCTTTGAACTAGAAAGGTGTCTTTCAAAAATGAGAAGGGCAAGACCTGAACTTTTCTACCTGTAGTCTTCTAGTCCAAGATTAGAGTTGCAGGTTCATTTTTTCCCCCTTCTCCTCGAGGAAGAAAATACACTGATTTTTAATACAACTATTTTTAGCTAATCCAGCTCTCATTTTTATCCTCTGTAGTCAATGCCTGCACTAGTCATTTGAGCATTATTTAAGTTATATGTCTACATCAAAAGTAGCACTTTCCCTGGTGTATATTTGCTGGCTGTGCAGAAGAAGTAAATAAGATTTTGCAGTGCTTCTTGTCAAAAATCCCATTGTCAGAGGCATGTTTATTGATTGATTTTCCCAAGTATGTAAGTTATGGATTAGCCTTTGCTCATGTTAAAAAACAGTTTCCATTAAGAAGTCAATGCCTCATAAGATGCAGATGCATTTAGCGTGTGTGTATGCATCTGGTGCCATCTCAAATGGCTCCATGGTGGGGGTGCAGGGTGATTTCAGAGGGGAAGGCATTCATCATTTTTGCATAGGTGGTGGCTAATAGGCTTCTCCCTGACGCCCTGGCCATTGTTCATGAGACCACAGGAAACTGAGACCCTGTGTATGTTGGTTAGCATAACTACTTTAATGCAGGTGGTTTAGAAAACTTATAGGTCATATAAATGTGAGTCTTCTAGCATGCAGTATCATAACAAGGTGCACCAAAGGTTTAATGCACAGAAGGAGAATAATTCCAATTTTTCTAATGGGTTTTCATATACGTATGAAAAAAAGCAGTTCAGCTTCCTACATCTTTTAAAAACAGCTCGCTTTACATAAAAACTATTGCCTTTCTGCTTGATCTATGCTTTTAAACATAATATTATGCCCAGAATCTGAACTAAAAAGGTAATAAAGATACTGTCTTCTGGGACTGGGACAGCAATGAAACTTCCATTTTCATAACTCACCAACCCTGAGTACAGCTTATCAAATTTATTCTCATGGAATGTTTAATAAATAAATCTAGGGAAACACATTCAAGTGAAATCGTGTTCAGTATTTTAATTTGAGATATGTGAGAGGACAAGTAATCATTCATTTTGGTTAATTCCTTTACATTTATTCCTTGTTTTCAGCACTACTCCAGCAAATTATACAAGAATCTTCAATGTGTTACCAGAGTTGTGTCAATGATCATGTTACCCACTTTGTATGCTTCCAGCAAAAGGCCAAAAGCTACACAGAAGATAGACTGGACCAGAGTGAGGGGAAAATATTATGAAAATAAATGTCATGGTACATTACCGAAGAATGGATATTTCTACTACAAGACCACTTAACTGAAGTAAGTTCTTTGCTATATCCAAGAGAAGCTGGATGGCCTCTTGTTTAATGTACAAGTATAAAGCTTTACATTTCAATACCTCAGGCACCTCAGAGCTACAAGGTAACCAGAAAAATCTCCATACAACTGTTAAAGTGTTTTGGTATTTGGTATTCTTAGTTAACCCATAATTTTAGCACAAGGACCTCTAAGTGATTTGATTGCCTTTGCAGTACACAAGGAGCACTGCTGCATGGAAGACTGTGAACATTAATTCTTTAGGCAACAAAACCCTGAGTGCCATGATTTAGACTCCTGTGGTGGAGCTAACACTTCTTTTCCTCACAGGTACTTTGCAAGGATGCATACATCAGACAATTAGGGCAATCAAATAATGTGGTTTTCAAGGGCCATTTGCTGGGAAAGCATGAAGTTGAAATGGCAGAATTCAAGAGAAGAGAGTATTCACTGGCGGACAGGACACTGCCCAACTCAAAGAATACTCATATTTCTCCCTTTAAGTTCCAAAAGACAGGTCTGGGAGCTGAGCAGTAGGTTTTTAATGAGTTCTTACTGAGGCACAGGGATGTAGGTGAGTTTTGGGCTCTCTCTGCTCTCATTGAGAGGTAAGAACCTGTAGACCACAGTCTAACACTGCTTTTGCAATGGTCACCTCAGAAGATCCGAGGATGACTCATGTTGGCATCACCAGCATGGAAAAAGCTACCAATATGTTCTCTTTTGGATAAAGGACAAGATAGAGCTACACTGCAGTAGTCAGAGCATCTTTTCTAGACATGGTGAATATGACATGGAACAGATGAAACATTTTAAAGTCACTACCCAAGGGAGACAAGAGTTTCAACTCTGGACTTAAATTACCTATGTTGCCTTATTAGCTTGGCTTTGACAAGCTGGACAGTTTCCTCTGTTTAGCGGGCAGCAGCTTCTAGAGTGAGGTAAGCCTCATGGCAGCTTTCAAGCTGCCTACTGTAAGGTATGCACTTCAAAAGAATATGTATTTTATCAAGTATAAATTTAAAACCTGGGCAAAAATTTCATACAGAAAACACCCCCATTGTGGCAGTACAAAGAAAGATGGTTAGCATTCAGAAGCACAGCTCTTTAAGCTGGTATTGATTGACTGATTCATTAGATGTACAAAAGTGTTATTAAGAGGGTAAGGGCTCCTATCCAGAAGGACAGGCCCACTCAACACAGTCACAGCACATCTCAAAAGCAACCATACAAATTAAGGACATCCCATCACATCAGCTCTGTACCTTTCCTATTGTCACTTCCATACTGTCTCAATAATTTCAGGGGCTGTTTTGGGGAAAAACACTGAATCCTATCATTGGCTTCACAATGTGCCCTAACTCAGATGCTATTTTACTCAGACTGAGAAGATAGAAGGCACTTTCACAGCAAGTGTGAAGAACTTTTGAAATATATTAGGGCAATTCAGATAACCCCTGCTGATCACAGCTCAGACTAACATTGTTAAAAAACCAGTAGAATGTTAGAACTAGGATGTGTATAGGCATGCTACTCATATGTGCTAATGTATGCACATCTTCTGAAACAGCCTGAAATTGCTTTGAGTTCATGATTTTTTTGCCAGCCCAGGCAAAGCTTCCACTGAACATTACCAGGAACATTATTTGACTTGAAAGAGCAAGCGTGAATTTTGTACATCCACCCAGCAATGTGAAATCAATTCTGATAATGCCATTGAATGCAACTTGTCTGAAAATTACTTTCTTGTGCTGTGGTTTTCCCCATGAAACCTTGCAATGCTTGAACTGATAATGTTGGATCTCAAGTCTCATGACTATTATTCAGTATTACTCTCCAGCTGGGAGACCTGGCAAGGCAACACATTGACATCTTCATGAACTTAGCACTTCACATCAAGGAGAGGATGTGAGCTTGTCAACTTGACACTTGTAGTGTGATCTCCTTCAAATTGGCCCTTAGAAATCTTTACAATCTGACTGGAGGCTCTTCACAGTCATATAAATAGGATACATAGATTCATCTGCTACAAAAAACCAGTCAAAGGGTACTAATCATGTCCTTTCACCCAAATTAATATTGTCACATTTACTTACTAGAACTAGTGTTGGTGAAATGTCTCTTCCATCTGTTTTGGTTCATATATACATCATTAGAAGGATTCTTTCATTTTATCTTTACTGAAGATGTCCTTCAATTAACACAGAATTTCTTTCTAGCTTGCCAGATATTTTCAAAGTTACAAATCTATGTCACAGTAGTGTCTAATCCTTAAGAAATGCCTTCACCTCATTAAGTGGAGACTCAGATTCATTACAATGGCAGGATTAAGAGAAATGATCAGAAGTATTTAAAAAATATTTGACAGGGTTTTAAAGATGAACAGAAATAATGACTGCTTCCTCCTAGTCTTCATGGCTACGAAAGTGATTAAAGAGAAGCAAAGAGCAATGAGAATTTGACACTTAGAAGTCCATTTACAGTGTCATAGTCCTTTATATTGAACTGGTATAATTTACCTATTACATAACTACAATTTAGCTTAGGTAGAGGAAAGGAAATTTTATGTCACTGTCATGATACTTATCACATAAAATCTCAGAGAAAATATGAAAGCCTATGCATCAAGAAGATGCACTCTACAGGCAAAAACTATCTGCCAGATATTCCCTGTACCAACATCTTCTGTTAACACCATGGAGACCTTAATTCCAATACTTCACATCACAAAGTATTGCACAAGGACATAAACAACATCTTTTGGTATTTTAGCATTGCTCAGATCCTCTATGATTTTATACTTTCATAGCTATACCAGCAATGTAAGTCAAACTTCTGTTTGCATAACAGGTATGTTCTCTTACACATGAGATATGAATGCACAACAGCATATGAACTGCAATTACAAAACTGGACATGGACCACTTCTGTGTACAATGCAGCAGCAAAAAACTACAGAAACGAAAATGGATCTTTGTGAAAAATAAAAACCCTGATAGCATCTCTGGCCACCTGAGACAGTTCCCAGGGGTCTCAGGTGTAAAACAAAAAGTTGACATCAAACACCCAGCCATCCTTTCATCTAATTAGATGACGAGTTCTCATTTTATTAGCTCTCTACTAGCTGAGTTGCATAAGCCATTCGACTGCATGAGAAGGATCTGTAGCCATGGAAATATTTTTTCTCTGAAAGCATACTCGCTCGCTTTGTGAAAAATGTATAATCCTCCCTGGCAAAGCAGTGAGGATATTGGATGTTTGAAGTAGGCAGATTGAGCCCTGGGTATAGCTTTTACATTGCAGCCCACAGTGTCGGACGGAGAAAAAGAAGTGTTCTGGTCCTGGGGGAGTCCTTGTACAGCTCCTGTCTGAAGACAGCCCTGCCAGCCAGGTTTGCCTGGAGTGAAGGGGGAGCATTCAGCTCCTTTCTCTTTGTTTGGCAAGCATCATGAGCCAATAAAGCATATGGCTGGTTCCACTGCTTTTTCTACTTCTTCCCGTTTGGAGGGGCTGACACTTGAAGCAGGTGAAGAGGAAGCCCACATTTCATTCATCCAAAATCCAAGCAGTGGTGTCTCCAGAGGAGTACATGGAAATGGAACCTGCTGTCTCCATGTGAGGAAGAACCTCCAGGGTCTGTGTCACTTCGTTCTGTGAATTTTAGTACCAACTATGAACTAGGAGAGTTTTAGATATTGGTCAGTTTTTTTCTGCATTTTGCTAACAGAAGAAAGAGCTAATAATACTAACCTTTATTTCAACTGTTTTCAAGAAGCAGTAGAACACACATTACATTTGACAATTTTATTGTTTGTGTTGATAGGTTGACTGGCAGAAGATCCCACAACATGAGTTACATGGCAATAAAATTGCAAGATCCCATGAGACCCAGTTCTACTCTTGAAATTAGAGGGTGCCTCTTTTCAGCATCCTGGTGAATAAAACCACACTGACATTTCATCAGAATTTAGCCAAAACAACTGCATGCATTCCAGAGATGATAAGTTTTTTCCCCTTACACAAATTGTATTCAACTACATTTGGCTGCTGATATTGGGAACGGGATGCTTACTGTAGGGAAGAAATGACTCTGCAGATCCCAGCTGATCACACAGATTCTATACAACTAAAAACATTTCTGTTTTGTTTCCTTCACTTCAGGTCTCACACAAATTCAGTGATGAACTTATAGAATGAGGCATTTGTGACTTGTCAAAGTTTACTTCTACATGGCAGGCAACACAGACAAAATTCTTTCTTAGCTATCATGACTGGATTGCAGTAAAGTGCCACACCAGGTTGAGCTCAGTTAAATTCAACTGTCCATTGAAAAGATACAGTATTTCACATTCAACAGCAATTTTTAAATTCCGGGCTTTTTGCAAACTCCAAGGAAGGGACAAATTATTTAAACAAGCACTGCAATAAATCAGGAGTCAAACTGGCATCTTGTTTATTAATTATCCTCCAGGGTGACCAGCAAGGAAAACTGTCAGTATCAAACCATCTTCATCACACACATCAGTGAGAGAAGAAGGAATGAATATCTGCCTGCTTCCTACTTCTGCTGAAATACCTATTTGAGGATAGAAGTGGGGACATACAGGATTGATAGTCTCTGGCAGTCAAGTGCTGTCTACAGCCACTCCTAAAATGCTGGGAGATCTTTTGGACCTGTAGAATGCATTGTAAGTCCCTGCACTTGTACATAGGCTTTTTCCCCCTTGGAAGTCACTGGTGGAAGGGGATATTGCACACCCAGGTCTTGCTCCAGTAGGAAGTCAAGCAACATCCAAGGTGGAAGATTGGATTCCAGTTCATACATACCTGATATGTAGGGAGATCTTGCGACTTCCATCAGGTCCATGACTTCCCCTGGATCAGAGTCCTGCAGTGACAGAGAACTATCAGATACTTAGTGTTTTCATTTAGGCTGAAGTGGAAGGGGAATGGTCTGTGTCCACTTGAATGCTAAGATAACACTATTGCTATTTGAGTTTAGCTGCTCTGAGTGGGAAGCATGTGGCTTCACCTACACAGATAAGGGCACCTAAGGAGCTAGAGTTTATTGCAAATCATGGGTATTTGGGGTTCAGCCCAGAAATAACCTATGATTTTACCAAAAGGCCTCAGGATAGTGCTAGACAGGGACTAGTACTTCCTTCTGACAGACAGGAACCTAGGAACTGACCATGCTGCGAAACAGAAGAACAAGAGCTGAAATGTGGGGAGTATATTTTTTGACAACTGTTTTAAGTTGTAAATTCCTATTCAAGCAAGCTCACAGGGCTTCTGAGCAAGTTGCTGCTGGTGATCTGTGATTTCTTCTCTCCTAGATACACAATTATTCAATTAAACACAACTATGCAGTCAAAACTGGTTGAACTCAGGTGAGATCATGTTAAACATAGTACCAATAATGAAGTTGGTTTTTTTAGTCTTTCAAAAGAGCTATGAAAACATTCCAGAGGCTACACACAAAGTTTCCTTTAACATAATTTTCTCCCACTATCCCTCAGCCTTTCTCCTGCTGATGTGGATGCCATCACATGGTACAAGAGAGCTCCTTCTCCCTGCCTTTAACTCCTGAGAGGCTGCAATTTTCCTGCAAAGTAACAGTAAATTCAGATAGGACTTGCTAAATCCTTGACTGAAACACCAAATACTCCTTTGCCACATGCAGAGTTTCTGATTAGGAAGGGCTGATGGCCATTCAAACCCAGCTCTGAATGGGCGGCTTTGCATTCTGTAAACTAGCAAGCATGCAGCAGATGCTCTGTTTGGGAAAAGCAAAACCTCTTAGTGGTATCTATCTTTTTAACTACTGAGGTAGCAATTTATTGACTTCTGAGTTGGCAATTGACTGAAAAAATCCCACAGGAGCAACAGTGGAGAAGGGAAAAGAGATGCAAGACGGAACTGAACATGATGCCATGGGTGGTACTTTTCTAAACCACTCCTGTCCCTGCAAGACACTTAGCCTTAAGTGAGATAGTTTCTTCCTCAGTAGCATTCTTTCTGTATTTTGTCCTGCTGCATATCCAAGCATGTGACTCTTGTGATAAGCACTACACACTTAGTACTAATCATGGTGGATTTTATTCCCTTGTTCTTTCTTGAACTTCACTTAATTTCTCTCCTTTCTGATTGGATCAGCTATAATTGTCATATTGATTTTATATTTTTTCTGTCTGCAATTTATCAGCAGTATCTTTTCTATTTGCTACTGCCTTTGACTGCAGGAACAGTCTGAATGAATCAGAATTAGGTCTAGTCACAGCTGAGCTGTGGAAACCTGCTGAGCCATTATAGCTAGAGCCTTGGATCTCAGAAACTGTCATAAATAAAAGCCATTATGAATAGTACCTCATGCCATTTCTGACTGTGAGCATATGGCAGCATACTCTGTACAGCCAGGAAAACAATAACTACTTTATGCACCTATTTGAATTGTTAATACAAAGAGCTTTTCTCCGACATTACACAAAAACATCAGAGTTCCTAGTTACTGAATAATATGATTTCTAAATTCTGCTTCAAACCTTCAGCACTTCTCTCTCCTCCTGTCCATGAACTGAAAAGCCAGTGTGAAGGAGAGTTTCTTTTCTATTGAAAAGCAGGCAAAAAAGTGAGTACAAATATTGCACATGACTCTACAGGGCTGAGCGAAGTGCAGGAATCTTTTTCCCCTTTTTAAAGCAAGTTTATCTCAGAAAAGTCAATCCATGTGCAGAATAAGTAATGCAAATAAATAAAATATATTTGGGCAGCTCTGGAGACGGGAGCAAGCAGAGAGGAAACAATAAAGGGGGAAGCAGTGGAGGGAATGAGGATCTCCACAATGAAGCTTGGAGCACAGGAGTGAGAGGGACATCTGCAACCTCGTGCTGTACTAGGTAACAGGGTTTAATAAACACTTCATAAAACCTCATCAACTCCTACTCTAAAACCAAGTTGCAGGAGTCATGCTACCTGTACTACAGAAATCTCTCATAACTGCTCTGCCTCTTATTTGTACGAAAATGCTGTTGTGTCAGTGCTCTCATTTCTGCTCAAAGAGGTCTTTTCCCCTCCTCCTCCCTTCTTTAGTCTGCTAAATCTGTAGATGACAGTCATATCCTTCTCAACCTTCGTTTCTTCTCACCTGAAGAAACCACACTTGTGATTTCTTTCATAAGATCAGCTGCTAAAACCATCAGAGCCTCCTCACTCATTCTATCTTGAATTATTTTTTCTGAGATTATACACAGAGAGATACACACAATATTTCAGATAAGGTCATACCAGAGTCTTCTACACAGCACGGAAGTCACTACACTAAAAGAAGAATTTAGTAGCTTATGACCCCAATGAGCTTTATCATAGCTATGTTGTAGCTGACTAAAACACATGACCTAGCTTCTTCTCTGCTCACTGCTCAAGCACCAGTTAATGCCTGAAATTCTTGTTCATGGTCCCAAAATGCATATATTTGCATTTTGCACTATAATATTCCATCACATTTATATGGTTCCTGATCATCTAATTATTTCTACATAATATGGTAATTCACATTTTTATTGTCAATATGTCCCACTTCCACACCATCAGAAAAAAAATATATAACTACACTTTGCTAGACACTTTCTAACAGTTTCCCTTTCAGCATGGCCTTTTGCCAGCCTCCTCTGGACCACCTTTCAGAGTCATTTTAAAATTTTCATACATCAATATCCATCCTAACTTAATTAAGTCCCTATAAGTTTAACTAATATTTTCCCATCTAGCACAACAGTAGACATTTTACAGAACCCTAGAACAGTGATTACACATGAATTTTTTCCCCCCTTAGCTATTCTGTGCCTTAGAAATAGGGGGAGGACTGAGCAAGGTCTGAGTAGCCTGCAATCCCACAGATGTGTTGGAGCTACACTACTAGAAATATGCAGTAGCTCAGGGGCAGGAGGCTAAGAAGAACAAAACATCATTGCTCCCTGGGCAACCAGAGTTGTACTGCAGCAGACTCAGGGTATCAACCAGGTTTGGAATTCAGCCTTCTCAGCATCCTACATTAGGTTATGATGAAAATCTTGCCCTTTCTCCTTATCACTGATGGGATGACAACAGACACCGGTACAAGAAGATGTCTTTGAATATTTCTTCTCTAAAGTCAATTTGTCTAGTAAGAGCAAGAGATGAAGGAGCTCAGCTGGAACAGGATTTCTTCCCACACATACATGTTTTTAAAGTATCTTTCTTATTGTGCACAATAGTAATTCCAGAAACATTACTCTTGAAAATTATTGGTTCAGCACAAATGCAACAAAGTCCCAAGTGCTACATTGCTGTCAATTCCTTCAGTGCTTGCAGCTTTCTTGCAGACTCTTAGGAGTCCAAATTCCTGTAGGAGTTATTCAAGATGACAGTCATACTAAAGGCCTTTGCAGCCATGTTCTTTTTTTTTCTTTCTTTCTTTTTTTTTAAGAAATGTCAGAGCTAATGCTTACCGTTTGTGCTATTTTACTGTCCTGGTTATAGTGGCCAGGACCAGTTTGTCACTGTGTGGGTGTGGCCAGGGCTTTGTATTCTACACCCTCTATGTCATTTTCTCATGGACTGCTAACAATTGATCAGTGCAGCAGCTGCCCACGGCACACCTAGCCCCTCAGGCTACAAGCTGGATATATACAACTCTGAGATAGGGAAGTTTTCCTGTTTTCACAACAATGACTCAGGTGTGATAACTCCCCTCTGGGGACTCATTAGCACCTTCACACCCAGCCTGAGGGGTCATGTCTGCTAATGGGCCGTCAAGGAGTATCCCATAACTCATAGGTGTAGTATTTCACCCATTGTGAAACTCATCTTCCTGGGGTACCGGGCACTCCCGTTTGAGCCCAAGCATATATAACCTTGGGGTTTTGGGACTTTTGGGACCACCCGTGGGATCCAGAGGAGGACCAGGACCTCAACAGGACTGTAACTGCCACCCTAGACTGTAGACATAATCCTCAGTAACAGGTTTTCTCTTTCCTTTTATGTGGTACTACGGGGTGGGCCATGTGGTGCTCAGCACAGGAGCTGGTGAGCTCCATTTTGTTCATTCCCCAGGGTGTTGGGTTCTACATCTGTATTTTGTGGGTCAAACAGATTTTTCCTCTGCATCATTCTACTTGTGATTTTTTATTAAATTTTAATTCTGACTTGCAATCTTTTTCAGAGTTGGTTTCATTTCTCCTGCTGGTTTACCTTAAAACCAGTACATTTACTCTGGTATTACACAAATTCTGTGAGATTTTCCCGTTTGACCTGATGACCAGATACTCTTAGCAATAAAATGCCTATCCATGCATGACTCAGAAACATAACTGTTGCATTTCCTGGCCTTTCTGTTAATTGTAGAATTTACACTCCTTTAGGCTTTTTATCAAAATCTGTATTAGGAGAGTGCAGTGAACGTTAAAGGGAAAATAACATATTTGGTGTATGCAAGTGCATCAGAATAAGCCCTTGCTGTATACTGCACAGTGAGCTACGGAGTTTGTGACTGCTGATTTTGATTTACCAAAACATTTAAAATTTATGGAGTTGTGTTTTATGCTCCTATCATACTTCCATCAGTGACTCAGGCTTACTGATATTCTTTATTGCAGCTAATGCTCTCATGTCAGAGCACAAAAAACCTTTAAAAATATAGCATGAAAAATTATTTTGTTCTTCAAGGTAGACTATCAGGTCCTTTAGAGTCATTTGCAGCTGAAACTTTTGAGTCTGGTGACAACCTCACGTTAGGTGTACCACTGGGGACAAAACTGATACTCTGCCAGTAAGCATTCTCATATTCCCCTTTTACCTTTCCTTTCTAGGATGACTCAAAATAATATGAAGTCCTTGAACACATCCCAGCTACACTTGATATGCCCCCAGCAAAATTTTATCCAAACTGTGAAAGGATGGGGTTTTAAGTGCCAGGGATTCGAAGAGTCTGAAAAGTTTCTGAAGTCCTTTATTCCTCTTTGTTTTATGGATGATACAATTGTAAGCATAATATAAGCTGTAATACAAGAAGTAACAGAGAAAACTGAGATGGTGGACTTAATCTCAACATCAATGCCTTTTTCATTTCATTCTTTATTAAAAAGGTCAGCTTAATTAAGGTGCTTACTTATTTAAACACCTATAGATAAGGACGAATGATCTCTCAGAGAAGTGCCATGAATTCTTACATAAAGATAAGCTAGATGTTTTCCAAGTGGCTGTGTCTGATTGAATTTCTCCTAAAATACTTTTGTAGAACTAGCTGAAGTAGTCTGAGATTTGCCAGTGGTTATCTTTGAGAATTTCTGAAAATAAACAAAGACCCAAAAGACTGCAAAAGGATAAAAACAATGCTCCTTTACTATAAGGTAGAAAAAAGAATACTACAGATCACACAATTTCAGCTCTTAAAGAACTGGTGGGGAAAAAAAAGGAAAAAAAGAAAAAAAACAGTCAAAGAATGTATAAGCAATTAAAAAAAATAAGGAAGACTGGAAACAGTCAACAAGCAGTCACTAGGAACAAAAGCTGTAAGACCAATCTAGTTTATTTCCTTGGTAGGGTAAATGGCTTGTATTTAGTGAGAAATGACAATAGATACCATATCTCTTGACTTCAGTAAGATTTCTGACCTTATTTCCTATAACATCCTTGTAAGCAACCTAAGAAACACAGTATAAACAAAACTAGAGGATGGAAACCAAAGTGTCCTGGAAAGCATCCAGACAGTCTATACACCCAGAGTGTGCATTGTCAGAGTACAATCCCATGCAATACCTTTCTGTGGAGGGATGTATCCTCTCCATGATTCATTTACAATCCAGATGATAAAATACAGAATGTGTGTTAAATTGACAGGTCTGCAAACATATTAGGTAAGAGACAAATGCAAAGTTTTACATTAGAAAGATAATTACATAAAGTAATCCTTCCCTGTTCCTTGGGGATCATAAGGCATCTGTGGGAGCAGTGCATTCAGTTTTGGGCAGCATGCTTCTTGGCAGATATAGAACACCTGGGGAGAAGTCGCAAGTGACAAAAAGATGTGTTTTCTGAAAATATTTGTGCTAGTTTGGTCTAGGGAAAATGCTAAGAGGCAGCATATAACAGTGTTCATCTATGCAAAAGAACGCTGTAAAAAGCTCTTACCCATGTCAAAGGAAGACAATAAAAAGCTAATGAACTTCAACTACAGCAAGAGTAGATATTAGAAAAAGCTTTCAGCAGTTAAGATACTTAATTATCTATGGAATTTTTAGAAATTCCATCTCTGAAGATCTTCAGTAACAGATTCAGATAAGTAGTCCATTAAAAACTTCAATTTACCCATAGAAGTTAAAAACCACTTTTCCTCTTCTTATACTTTCTTACTCCAGACTTATTCTTTCAGTGCTCATTAGATTCCCCGTGTCCACAGTTCCCCTCCCCTGACTGAAGTTCTGCTATGCTTTCATAACCCTTTCCTACAGCAACTCCCACTAACACCCCTTCATTGACCTATCTATTATAAATCTTCCATCAGATTTTTAGTATATCACATTTGTCTTTTTGCTACATTAACCCCCTTGCCTTGGCAGGACTCTACGTCTTCTTTCATCTCTATGCAAGCTTGTCATCTAGTTGGCAAGGAATGATATAGTCCCTGGCACATGTGTGACCAACTAGAACATGCACTCCTGTCAGCTGCAGCTATGGCTCACATAGCTGGATGCATTTCCTCTACATCTCTCTGGTGGAAGGAAAGCACATACATATTCCTCGGGGCAAGCCAAGCAACATGTGGCAGCTCTGAATTGTCAGTAGTCTGCCAAAATTCCCCCACAGACTGGGTTGAAAACCTACTCTTGAGCCACAGGCGTGTGACTGGACCTGGCTGGTAGGGAGATGGATTACTTGACTTTGAGCTTCCACTCACTACTTCATAGAATCACAGAATCATTTAGGTTGGAAAAGAACTTTAGGATCATCAAGACCACCTGTAAACATAACACTGACAAGTCCACCACTAAACCATGTTCATCAGTGCCACAACTGCACAAAGATGTGGCCCCCTCGTGCAGTAAAGCTCTATTCCAATTCTGCTTTCTTTACCCTCCTCACTATGTTTGCAAGAGGAAGAGGTGATAGTGAGGCAGCAGACAAATGAGGTCTTACAGTTAGATCCCAGAAGGCTTAACTAAGTCATGGAAAAACATTTTTTGAAAAGCAAAGTCCACTGCTACCTACAAAAGAGGCAGCAAAAGCCTTTAACTCCACAGCACTGGCTGAAGCTGGCATGATCAGCCCAATAAATACAACCCTACAATAAGCAAGCTGTCAGACCTATTCATAATACTCAAATGGAGGTTATCTCATCCTTATTGCATCAAAGGAACAAGACAGACCCCATGATCTTTCTTTATTGAGCAAATTTACTCAACTAATGTATTGCATGCCTTATGTCCAGGTCTTATTGCAGCTAAAACACTATTAGTTGAATAGAGAATACTGTATTGGATTTCAGTACCAACATTTCCATACAGAGTTTTCACTCATTGATTTTTATATGCCTGCACTGAGATTGAAAGGTCTGAATGTTTAGAAGCACCAAATTTTATTAATTAGCAGTTATTTTCAATGAAATCTACCCCAAATGTGCCTGAAGATTCAGTGCCAAGTTGATCACTTCTGGTTAATACAAAATCCTTTAAATGTGTATGCTTTTCTGTCCACGCCACCTCATTTCCAATACATGTCTCCAATTGCTCTAAGTTTTACAGATACAAGGCACATGCTGGAAAATCTTGTGAATATTTCACTAATTTGAAAGACATCACTAATTTGCACATTTGAATTACATAGAATGTGACTGCCAGTCAATTACTTTTTAAAAACAAACACATAAGACTTATTTGAGCCTCAAAATTACTGACACAGGTTTTGAACTTATCATCACCGACTTTAGAAGTCTGTACCTTTTGACTATGGCATATTTCATTTTGACATGTCCGTCATTTTTCAAATGGGCGTATGCTGCTATCCAAAATCCATTACTCATGCCATGAATTGAATAACACTCTATTATTTACTTCTGGCATGGTATAATCAGACACATGCATCTTTGTTGGCTTTGTTACTGGCTTTCACTTTCCAATAAAGCAACCTGAATATATTAACTTACCATTTTAATGAATCAGTAACAATAATGGGCGATTAGAGTATAGATTCATTTTGTAAAGTGCTACTGTATTGAGAAGTGCACTGAAGTGTTGTCCAATCTTTACCAAGCAGTTAAGAAAGCATGATTTATTTTGGACTAGTTTTATTAGGCAGTTATTGATAGCTATATAATGAATGATCAGTACGCAAGGAAAAACATTCGATTGATTCTTTCAAACCACTCTTGTCATGTAGCATAACCAAAATAAACAACGTCCTTTCAGTGACTGCTTAAATCACAGGAGAAATCCCTATCAGAACTCAATGAAGGACTGTTTTTTCCCCTCTTGAGGTAATTATTGTTCAAGCATATTACAAAATACTGGATATTTTTCACTCAGATGTCTATGACTCAAAATTATTCTGCTCATGTTATGAAGGTGGTAGCATCTCTATTTCTATTCTTTTCACATGAGTGCAGCACAGTGTAGCAAGACAAAAAAAACACCCAAACATACTCTCCTGATAAAAAGAATGCAGTTGTTCAAGCTGCAATGAAGCAACACTTTTGTTTCTAGCAGTGGTAATCCTCCATCACATGTTTCCACATTGTTCAAAGCCATAGTAAAACCAAAAAGGAAAAATAATCCTGTGATACCAGACTACCTGCTCTCACACCAATAGCTGCTGTCATCAGCTACAAAAATATTAATCACAGATTTATTCAAATTCATGTTTTGAACAACATCTAAGTATGTTTGCAAAATGCATCACCAAGAAACCATCTGTGCATTTTTAATGATACCATTTATATTTTATAAAACCAAGCAGCTGTTTTGCTGTTGTTTTTTCTGAGCCTTTAAAATTGGCTTTCAAGACCCAAAGCCATTGAGGTTATAGAACATAAACCAAAAAGCATCTATTTCTAAGTGTGCCTGGAAGGGTGATGATGAGAAAAACTTACAAGATGCATAAGGAAATTCTTAGTGCTGAGTTATGTCTTTACAATCTGGATTAGAATGAAAAGTAATTATCAGGATTATTTCAACCCTCCAGCCTAATTGCCCAATGTCTCCTCTTCTTTTAGAAAGGGTTTCACACTTAGGGTGGGAATGCAAACCTGAACTCCCAGTAAGGAAAGCAATCAGAGAGCACATTAAAAATAATTATTACATCTAATTCCATCAGAGTGAAAAGCTTAAGTTAATGCTGATCCTGTATAATATCGATAAATAATTGGAAGAAATGGCACTTTGTCGAGTACTGCATTTCTAAGCACAGATGAGTTGCACTTACTGAAGAGTAGCTAGTATTTATGTTGGAGGCAGAAAGTAACAATGAGTCACTGTTCTTTATCTGAGAATTTGCTCACTGTTTCTGCCTGAACCAATATAGTCACGTTGATTAAAATGGTAATGCACACCCCAGTACAGGCAAGTATAACATACACTTTAAGTTAAACACTATTCTGTGATTAGCCATTTTTCACCTAACTTTGATATGTTCCCCATTATTATAGTAAATAAACTCTCCACTATCTTTATTGTTGTTGCTTCACAAGACACCATAGGGATGCAGCTTTAAGAGATTAGATATAGGTAGGAAGATTAGGAGGAATAAAGAGGAATTGTGTCTTCTGGTAAAATCACAAAGTCACAGAGTGTCTCCAATTGGAAGAGAGCTGGGAACATCTCTAGCCTAACCTCTTGCTCGAAGAAGGATCAACACTGAATTCAGAATAAGTTGCTTAGGGCTTTGTCCAGTCAGAGCTTGAAAGCCACAGTGACCTCTCTGTGCATTGCTTGTCCACCTTTGCAGGGCAAATTAACCTACCCTAACAATCTCAGTTGCTTTCCCTAAGCTTTCTCCAGTTCACTGGTGCCTTTCTTGTACCAGAGGTCCTCAGTTTGGATGCAGTACTCTAGATGGGGTTTAATGAGTGGTACTTCCAACCACTTTCTCCTTCACATGTCCAGAAATGTCTTCTGAGAGGATTCATTCCTACAAACAAAGCAGGCCAAATTGACCTGTACTTTTCCCAAGCATCCTTTTTGCTGCTTTTAAACAGTGAGACTGGGGAGAAACAGGTGCCTCCCACAGGATCTCACCAACCAGTTTCCTAAATACATCAAACTGTGCTCCCCTTAGTTGCAGAACCTACACTGCTACTTGTCTTCTTCACTCTTGTCAGCATCTTGATCTCCACCATTACACGACCACTATACTCAAGGTTGCCACTGTTTGTCACATCCTAAACCAGTTCTTCCTTGTTTGTGAGTAGATCCAGAAGAACACCACAACTAGTTAACTTATGCAATATTTGCATCAAGAAATTACCTTACACACTTCAGACTTTTTTACCTTTTTGCCTCCCACTGTGCTGCCCTTCCAGGCAGGTAAATTAAAGTAGTCTCCTGAGGACTAGGGTCCATGATCTGCAGATTTTCTGACTGATCAGGCAGGACTTCATCCTGTCCCACATACTTGCCATCCCAACCTGTATCCTCATTTAATTGCAACATGTTATCAGCAGCCCTCACACATTTAGTTTTAAATCCTCCACACTAGGCTTCCAAGATTGCTGGCAAAGATGTCTTTACCCATTTTCTCAGCTATCTACACAGCCATTTGTAGGATGTGTCCACACTTATCCAAACTTCTCCCTCACCTATTTGATCAAGAAGGGCTAACAAGGTCCTTCATCTTTGCCCCTAAAGCTCTTCATTCCTTCTTGATGTGCTCCATGCCAACTGCAGCAGCAGCATTGCTGCCCATGGTCAAATGTGCAATACTAATAGTGCAAGGACCAGAGAATAAAATGAAGGGGGGGAACTTGCAGTCTTTAATCTCCAAGAAAACCAAGAGCAGAACACACGCAGAGAAACATGGGTCTACTGGCTCTATAGCCAAAGCTGCAATGGCTAGAGGGAGTGAAAACTTCACTCTGGCTTTCTGTAATTTTGGGCTTAATCCTGGCTTCATTAGATTGTGTCAGGAGTAGCTGGAGGTTACACCATTCCCCAAAAAGGCTGAGGCAGAGCCAGCACCGCTGGAAAGAGGCAAGCAAGTTGGAGCTCCCCAGGGTAGGCTTCGGGGCCCTTTTGTCACCAGCCTTCATTGCTCCCACCACAATCACTTTTTGGCAAGGTAAATGACTACACCTGAGGAGAGAGAATACTCAGCTAAAATTTACTTGAGGTACTTTGTCGTTTCCTTAGTCTCATACAATGTCTAGAATGGGAGCAATACCCAGGGGCCGTACAATAATGTTGAAACGATCAGGTTTATTATCTACGTGTTTTAATTAAATGCTATTTTGTCCCTAGAGGAAGAAAGTTTTTTATATTAAACAATTTAATTTGAAGTAAATGGGCCTCTAAAAGATATATCATTTACTCTGATTTGATTTACTGCGCAGAGAAGATTCCTATTCATGACTATTAATATGACTTAGCCCAATCAGATATGTTTCATTTGCGTCCTACTTCAAATCTTTAGTTTCTCCCATATGTCAAAAATGTTGGGGCTGCTGAATGATAAATCCTTGTTGCTATGGCAATTAGTTTCATTACCTAGGTGACAGTGCTGGCATGATATCACCACTAAAGTGATCTAACTCCTGGAATATTTTTAGTGTCTGCTGCAGATGAACCACAGTAAAAACACCATTTATCAATGGCCTAAAATACCAACAGGTGATGGGAAGGAAGGTGCAGCTTGACCACCATCTATACTACCTGGAGAAGTGCAGGTAGAGAGTAGATAATTCAACTGCTGAATGAATTGTATCTCTCTGCTCCCATCACATCACCCTGTCCTTAATTCACTGGGGTGATATGAAGGCATGCGCTGTAGCTGCATGTATTTGCATATTTTAAGTGCTATTAATTACTATTAGTCACAGTTTGAAACCTCAATCAGGAATCAAAGTCCCATTGTATCAGGAACTGTGTAGATAAAAGTGATGCTTGATAGCCTCTGCCCTCCCAGAGCTTTCAGAAGGTTTCAGGTGATGGTGAGGCAAGAAGCAGTTACTGCCATTTTCCTGGTTACCTACAATTTATGAAAGCTTTTATCTTCTAGTCACACCAATTCACATAGCATACAGTACAAATGAAGCCCACAGGTAGCAAATTTGGCAGTGATTAAAAGGACAATCATGGTAGCATCTGATATGTTTTGAATTTTTTTCTCCTCCCTCAGCTTTGCCTCAGATTTCTGGGGCATGCTGAAGTGCACTGGTACAGGTTGCATAGTCAGCATCCACTTACACCCGCTTTGACCAGGAAATCTGCATAAAACGTTACAGGATTTTCCTTCTACTTCTTTCTCAGATTAAAGTGCAAGTTTTGGAAATCAGCCAGAAAACCAGTAGTTACAGGAACACCCACAGAGGATTTTATTAATCTTTAAGCATTCAAACTGAACAACAAAAATGTTATTTTCACTATCATATACACTAGGTTCTTCCTTCCCCTGTTAGGCTAGCGTGTAAGCAACTGAATACATGCAAGTGAAGAGTGCGCAACAAATAACCAAGGAGGAAAATTCTCTTCCCTTTTTCTGATGAAGAACTGCTCCCAAAGCAAATAAATTATTACTTTATTTATTATTTAGAATTATGAGGCTGTGCTTAGAGCAAGTAGTCCTCGATCCATAAATCATTGGCAAACCATTAATTATACACATTCACTGCTTGCTGACTTGGTTAGTCATATTAATCATACAGCACCCTGAACAGGTAAATGATAGTTTCTAAACATTGTGGTTTGTGGCTTTTTTGTCACTTTTGCCACCTGCTCCTCTACTGGACTTTGTCAGGAACACTGCATCCCACTTGCACATCATCAGCCCCTCTTTGTTCATCCTTCCTCTCCAAATATTCATTGATACAAATCACATTTGCCAGTTCAAGATGTAGCTCATGGTCTCCTTTGTGCTCTCTACCTACCCAGCTGCCATTGTGAAGATGAAAAAACTCATAGCCATAATGCCATTGTGGGGGACAAAAAAAGGAAAGAGCTTCTCTGACAAAGATGCAGGCTGACTTCACAGCTGTAGAGATTGTACTGCCTATTCTCCAAATTGTCAACAAATCGCCAGAGGAGTCCTACATGCAGACACACTTTGACATGGTCAAAGGTCACATCACTAATTTCTCTCTCATGGGGATTCATATTTCATATTGGTCTTCTGCTGGAACATTCCAGTAATTTAATACTGGTGATGTGCCCTTTACTTGTTGGCCTTTGGACTTCATTAGAGCTGGAGAAGAACATAGTTTTCTATGAGAACCCAGAGCAAGCATCTTTTACAAACTTGTCCATGTATTATTTCTTGCAGTGTCACGCTGCTCTCTGAACATTCATTTCCCTCTTACTTTCTACTACTGTGTTCACTGACAATGAACACAGATGACAGCATCAGAAGCCCACATGGCTGTGGATCCAGGTCTGCAGTTTTGCAGCACAATTCATGAGATGAGAGAGGTCACACACAATGCTAATCCTCTGCATATGTTGAGAGCTTACATAGTTTCGGCTGTCTTTGAACTACTGAGGACTAGAACAAGGTCATTTGTTCTAGTGTCATTTGCAGTTGAGAAAGGGGGAATATTAAAGCTTGTTTATGAACAGTCACAGAATCCAACTGGAGCTACAACCAGTGTAAGAGAGTTTACCTCACCTACCTGCTCAGTTGACAATTTTCTTGCAGACACCCTACAAGATGTCCTACTTTGCATTTTGGGAACATCGGTGTTCACATAGGAGTGACAGAGTTCTTATTCTTGTGCCCCAAGATGTGTGATCTTCCAATTCATTCTGTGTAAAATCCCTGTTTTGGACTCATGTCAGACTTCACCAGATTGTATACTGACAGACAGAGTCAAATGCTCAAGTTAGACTTTTATAGAATATGTAGAGAAGGAATCTTGCTTTCTTATCAGTAGCTTTTCTCTGTTCCAAGGAGGCATCTCTAGCCTGGGTTCCTTATTATGATATTCAGTTCTGACAGTGCAACCCTGAGACAGCTATTGAGTGACTGTACATATAGGAAATAAAGTGAATGTCCCAGCAGGTGGTAAATATGTAAAACTCTTTTTCACTACACAGGAAAGTACACAGAAACATCCAGTAGAAACTGTTAAGTGAAGAATAAAGGATGAGGCCCTTTTAAGACACTCCAAATTACAACCCTTGTTCCCATCTCATTGCTTGGTCCTGAGGAAGCTGAGCAGTCTTCTCTGCTAACATATTCAGTCAAGAAAGTGCACATGTGCACGGTGAATCAGCAGCTTTCCAGAGATAATGCACAGCCTCCACCTAAGGATCATTTAACAAATGAATAACACACAGCTACCCAAGGTAGAACCAACAGGAGCATGTTATGTTGTGCAGCAGTTTAGTTTATGAGCTGAAAATTACAGCTGATGATACTGTCTAGCTCCTATCATGAGAAAGACACTGAAATGGCTGACCTTCCACAGAAGATAACCTCAATTCATTCAAAATAGTAACATGTCATAAATTAACCTCATGCATTATGGTACCTGTGTAACAGAAATAAGCACAACCAGTTTTGTGCACTGTAATTTATACATAATAGCCATAATATACCATCTATACGAAAATTCAGCTGGAACATGCTAAAACAGGAATGGAGATATTGGCCTGTACTGAGTTAAAGACAGTTCTCAATACAAAGCTTTAAAGATGTTTCTGACTTACTTTCAGCAATATTAAGATTAGGCGATGTTTTAGCTTGCCCTAAGACACATCTTAATTCGAGCTCTGCAGTTAAAATACTAGCACAGGTAAAGTGTATCAGAAGCTATTGGCTATAATATAAGCTTGCTTTATTGATATTAACTTCTGTTGACACTGGAGAGAGACCTTGGGAAATGTGGTGGTATAAATTCCTTATGAGCTGTTCCTGATGTTCAAAGATGCCAAATTCACTAATTCCTTCTTCCTTTAAAGTGATTCTCAAAACCAGAGAGTGCAAACATTATGTTGTCTAATATCAAGTGAGAGAAAATGTAAAATGTTTGCAATACCAAAGAGAAATGTCTTTAAACCCACAATTCATGTTACCCTTGGTAACCAGTGACACCGTCATGCTGTAACACACCAGTGTTGTAGGTTCTTTAGAAAACTGCAGCTCTGGTTATTCAGGACATACACACACATACACAAACCCTTTATCCTAAAAAGTACATTCTTGCCAATAGCATTTACATTTTCAACTATTACCATTTTATTTCTTACTGTCCTAGTTCAGCAGGA
>WBMV01002299.1:102218-133280 GCA_013396655.1 Campylorhamphus procurvoides | reverse complement strand
CAACACTGAAATGAGTAGATGGTGAATCAGGAAAAGCCCGGCCCTTCTTTCCCTCAGCATCACAGTGTGTTGGAATTATGATCTGAATTTCAGTGTAGTCACTTCTGATTCACACTGGGGCACAGGATGAGAGGAGGAAGCCTCATGCACAGGATTCCTGCTCCTCAGGGTTCACAAAAGCAGGCTGTACCTTCCAGACATCTCTTTAACTGCAGGTAGAGGTTGTACAGAGGAACAAAGAGAAGCAGTATGCCAACGTGCTTTACATAAGCAGTGTTTATTGCAATGTGCAGCTGAGGGTGGTTGCACCAGCTCACACATAACCAGAGAGGCTTGATCTCTGTCAGCCTCCTGAGGATCAGCAGCCCTTGTCCTTGGAGGTGTGATCTGCCATCTCCCTCTCAGGGAAGGAAAGCTGACAGAGCATATTAAGGAAGGCTGGGCAAAAAGTGCTAAGGTATAATATTAATACCAGAGGACACAATGAAGTAGTGTAGAGGGAAGACAACATGCATATAAATACACACATATTATATATATATATATTTAGACACAAGTTGTCTTGAATATAGGAAATGCTAACCCAACTTCAATCCATTCTTGAATCAATTTTCATTTTGTTTATTTCATAACCCTTTTTTTTTAGATGCTTAGACAATTTAGTTTCAAGCTTAAATGCAATAGCATTATAGATTAACAGATTATTTTTCTTTTTGTTCTGCTTGGATAATGTTCGGTTTCACCAGAAACCAGTTATTAAAAAACCAAGAGATTTCCAAGTTACTGTAGATAGTCACTGAATGCAGCCTACAAATGGAAGAACTCATCGAAAAGGACTAAAACACACCTTTTGGGATTTATTCGTTATTGCTGAAATTTTGCATCAGAATTATCAGAAGACTGTACCAGAACCTGATTTCTGTATATGTGATAGTATTTGCACACTTCTATTTTTACAAAGTGGTCCTACTGCGATGCATACTTAGTGTGATTTTACCAAGTGAAAATACTGAACTTTCCCAGTAATTCTAAGATGGAGGCAGCTGTTCTTCCTTCTTCCCAGTGAGCATCCCAGAATCAGATCCATCCCATTTACACATGTTGTGACATTCTTCTATAATCTTCCTGCATTCTGCATGAAAGGACATGAGGTCTTTTCATGCAGATCTAATTTTGTTTCTAAGGCATGAAATTATTTTCTTGAGACCCACCACCATATTTTTTTGCCTCTTGTGTTCTGGGAATTCAGATGGAAGGGGGTAAGACAGAGTCTTCTGGTGAGACCTCTGCCTAGGGGGAGATGGAGTTTCTTCCCTCCTTCACCATCATGAAGTATTTGGCTGTGTTTCTCTTTGGTGGTGAGAGGTATCTCCTCCCCAGCAAGCTGAGGTTTAGTCTGGATCAAAATACTGACTACACAGAAACTGCCAGTTAATTATCTGTCAGAAACCACTACCTTTCCCTGAACACTCTCTACATTTTTTTCACTCTTTCTCAATCTGTGTTTGTATTGGCTCACTGGAAAAATACCAGCTTTCATGCTCCTCAGCAGCAATGTTATCCTTTAAAGTGTGAGAAAGGAGAGTCAGGGGAGAACAAAAGGGATTTTCCATACAGATTTCTGCCAGGATCAGCTTGCTGCAAAAGCTGCGAACATCCCAAAGTGTGTAAATCCTCGTGCCCCAAGTGACCAACATGAGGGACCGCAGCCCTCAGGAGCAGCCAAGGAAGCCCCTTCCCTTCAGAGTTTCCATGTTGGGGGATTTGGCAGGGACGTCACAGCCCACTGCCATGGGCAGCCAATTCTGCTCTCCTAACAATCTGGGGATGCAGCAGTCTGGATATGTCTCTGAAGCCAACTCAGCAGGGTGACTGGCCATGTTGCTTCACCAACACAAGCCCATTTCTCAGAGGGTAGATGCATCCAGATGCTAACAAGCTGCAGAACTCATGTGCTGTCTGGGGACTGCTCAGGGATTGTGGAGGTGCAGGTTATGGCACTAACATACCTGGAGCAATGCTGGCCTCCCTCGTGTCACCTGCTCACGTGTGTGAAAGGCAGCCCCTCTGCTGCTCAGGGATCGCAGCACTGAGGAAACAAAAAGAGAACAGCTAGAGGGACTCAGCATGGTTCTTGTTCAGCCCTTGAACATATCAAAGGGGAGAAGAAGGAAGATGCAGTAAAACGGATCTAAGGATCAGCCACAATGGTATACTCACTGTTAGTGCTGAGAGGTCCTGAGGGTTCCTTGGGATCTGGAAGACAGACACACAGAAAAGAGTCTGCTTGTGCTGATTTAGAGTCTCCTCCTCTGCTGCACTCTGTAACTGAATCCCACCACCAACCGGCTGGGTCCAGCTTCCCCCACTTACCTAGAAGGTCTGTTTCTCTCAAAAGGGTTTTATTAACATCCACCATTTTGAGACAGACTTCATCACTAAAGCAAAATTCATCCATTATGTTTGAATTAACCTCTGAGACAGATTAAATGACACAACAAACATATAACCACTTTGGAAGCAGGAGGAAGACCTTTCTCCTTTTCCCTTCCCACCCTTGCTAAAAGTAGGGACAACTAGAACCAGGGGACCATTTGAGCAAATCCCAAATTTGAACAGAACCTGGATATAGCTCAGCATCTCCTCTCTTTTTTGGAAAAAGACATTTGCTCTGAGGAGAAATCACAACTTGTTGATAGGGACATTACCAACATGTTTCTGGCTCAGGGTTGAGATACCTGGTTCACGAGCCCTCTCAAGAGCAATTAACACACAGTATTTCTGTGTTCAGTCCTGATCTTAATCCTTAATGTCGCCTGCAGACATCCAAAAAAAGCATCCTCTAAGAGCTCCTAGCCTTGGCTCTCACACACTGCCCTATTTCACAACTTTATTTCTTCCACTATTTCACCATGATTTTTTTCAAGTGTCAGTTCCACCCAAGTCACCAGCTATTTGGCTATTTGGCATAAGTGTATTTATGGGCAGAAAAAAGACTTGAGATAAAAAACAAAGAAACAAACAAACAATCAAAACCCCAAAACAACCACACCAAAAAAAAAAAACCCAAACAAAACCCCCAAAATAAAACCTTTGTGTGAAAAGGGTTATACGTAGTTATCTTTTTAAGCAATGCATGCATTCCTTTGATTTAAAAAAAAAGTAAAATCAGGAGTTACTCCAAGCCCATTAAGCATTCTGGAATATTGTGATGACTGAAAAAAAGGCAGATAAATACTCAAGAGTGAAAAACTTAGAAAGAGACTGACAGAAGAAAAACACTGATCAAACAAAATCTATTTGCCTGTATTGACTCATGACATATCAATGCCAAGAACTGAACAGAATTTAAATCTGAACGAGGTAATTCAGGAAAACACAGACCTCTCTCCTGATCAGCTTCTGTTTTTCTGATATAAAGGGAAAACACTCATTTTTCAGATATTTCCCCTCTTCCCTCTCTCTTCATTAGCTATAGAGCTGCCACTACATTACTATCTCTTCATCATGCAGTCACCATCACTAAATCACCTCCAAATGTGATGTGCTCATTTCAATGGAACAACTCCCTGTTTTTTAAGCAGGAATAGGAAGGTTTTCCCTGTTCACACCTAGAATAATTTTTAAGACTCAACCACCAGTTTACAAATATCTTACTGTTCACAGTACCACGTGTCAACCCTATCTATTTGACCACATGCCTACATAACTCCCAGTGATGGAGCAAAACTTGAGAGTGTGTCCAGAAAAAGCATTTTCTTTTTGAGTGACCAGCTACTTCACGAGCACTGATGTCAGATCAACCTTCCCGCTGAAGAAACGGGACTGGAACCCAACCCAGCAGCCACTAAAATAGCATTGCTCTAGCCTGCCAGCATAGCTCAAGCAACCCTTTCTCTAAGCTTCAGCCCCAGAAAGAGCTCACTAAGATGAGATAAATTTTTAGAACATGAGAAAGCAGCACATAACACATAGACATTATGGAGCAATGTGAGATGATGTACTCTGCTTTGACAGTGGAAGAACTAGATAGATGCTAACAAAGTAACAGTATTCTCTATGTGCATTTCTGTAGCTGTTTCCTCACCTTAATAGAGCGTTCCCTGGGCCCCTCTAAGATCCTACAGACCACGGGTCCTCTCTGTGCTTCAGAGCAGCTCCCTGTGACTATGGCTGTTCTTAACCATCACCCATCCACACTAAGAGCATTTTCTTCTCTTCCAGCCCCCACACTTCCTGTGCATATTTTTTTTCTTCCCCAGCCAAGGCTTTTATCTTAGTGGCAAGCACGAACCCGTAATTTTCATATTTTATTTCATTTCTTTGTTCTGCATTTCATAATATGTCAAACTCAGTTTCTCTACTGAGATATTTAAACTAAAAGAGCGTAGATTCAGACTACATATAAGGAAGACGTATTTTATGATGAGGGTGGTGAGACACTGGAACAGGTTCCACAGAGAAGTTATGGATGCTCCATCTCTGGAAACATTCAAGGTCAGGTTGGATGTGGCTGGATGTGGCTCTGAGCAACCTGGTCTAGTGAAAAGTGTCCCTGCCCATGGCAGGGGCCTGGAACTAGATGATCTTTGGAGTTCCCTTCCAACCCAAACCATTCTATGATTCTGTGATTTTTAAATTAATCTTGTTCTCTTTGCAGTACTGCAGTTTTCTGCCCTGTTATCTCACTCTGAATAGAAGCCACTGAGCTCTGCTGAGTTACTATTACACCTGGTCCAAGAAGGAAATGCACCACTTATGACGAAGTAATGGGCCTACTACTCAGCAGTTTCTAAATGCTATCAAAACCTCACTCAAACATCTTCTGTTGTTCATAGAAAGATCCACAAGCTGATGAATACATATGCTGTTAACCATACTAATTTCAAAGAGATTTTAAACCAACAAATGCAATAAGTGGACTAGTAGCACTCATAACAATCCACAAGTTTTAGAGAGTTGAAGGTACAACAGCTTGACCGCATCCTGCCATGGAAACTATTTGTACACCAAAAAAACCATGTTTAGGGGAGGAGAAAATAATGATAAAACTCCCTAGATAGGGCTACCAGAGCTAAAGAAACCACTATCAAAAGGATTAGTCTCGTTATTGTGTGTTCTAATGGAAAGATGAAGAGAGATTTTGCTCTCCTCAAAGCAAAACATTTTGGCTACCAAAACATGGAAAAGGAGCATACCTATGAATGTAGTTGAGGAAAAAAAAGCAAAATCAATCTGTGTTACTGCAGGCATAAAACACGTTATGTGCTATCCACAGCACACACACTCGACAGCACTGGAGAAGAATCGGTTCCCAGAGAGTGACATGGTGTGAGCTGAGAAGCTGACCTATCTAAGGATAGGGGGAAATCACTGAAATCAAAGAGTTTTAATCAAAGTGCAGCTCCTGTAAACAGATCGAGGGAGGGGTCGGGGATCCCTTTTTCTCCAGTAGGAGCTGCTTGTGACCAGCAGCCCCCTTTGAGGCTGTCTGTGAAATGGGGAACTAACACTTAAAGAGGACTGATATAAGGTATCAATAACTGATATAAGGAACTAACAGAGGGAACTGATATAAGGTATCAATAGGGAACTAACACTGAGAGGGCTCATAGAGATAATTGTAGAGGCTTTTGCTAAAGTTTGCAAAAATAGACTGCATGGTTAAGGCCCTAATTAGCTACAAACATAAATGCAAGAAATACATTATGGTTACTATCAGTACCTGGCCTTGAGGCTTCTAAATTAGAATGGACACCATATGCAACTAAAGATAAATCAGGAAATATGTCAAGAAAATAAGATAACTATAGAAGTTTGCTCATTAGACCGGTTCAAGTTGCCAACAAAGCTGGTTTAAGNTTCCGGGAGGGAGGGAGAGAGGGAAGGCGGGGGGCCGGGCGGGTTTTGGCGGCGCACCGGGGGCGGCCCGCGGTGGTGGCGGTGGCTGCAGTGGCGGTGGTGGCCGCGGTGGCGGTGGTGGCCGGGCCGGCATGAACCTGGAGCGGCTGCGGAGGCGCGTCCGGCACTACATCGACCAGGTGCGGCGTGAGGGCCGCGGGCCTGCACACGGGGACGGGACAGGCCGCTCTCGGCGCCGCTCCCGCCGGGAGGGAGGCCGGGGCGGCGCGGGCAGCGGTGCCGGGCTGTGCAGCGGCGGAGAGGGTGGTGGTTTTTGTAATTAACGCCAATTATGCCCCGTTTTCGCTGGAAAGGGAGGAAGCGGCAGTGGAAGAGCGGTGCGGCGGGCCGGAAGCGCCGGCTGTGCGGTCTGCGGTGGGATCCGGGGCCTCCCGGTGGGTTTTCCTGCGGCCTCCCCGCGTGGAGGAGCAGGAGGAGCAGCAGGAGGCCAGCCGGCTGCAGGGCTGCTGTGGAGCCAAGGGCTGTCTGCGGGATCCTGCCCTGCCGGGCTCACCTGGGGCGACGGGGGCGGCCCCAGGTCCGGGTTGGATATTAAGAATAAAAATCGCTCCACTGAGAGAGTGGTTAAGCACTGGAACTTTCCCTAGGGAGGGTGGCGGAGTCACCTCCCTGGAGGTGTTCAAAGGCCGGGTGGACGTGGCACTTGGGGGTGTTTTTTAATTGNGAACTGATTAGAATAAGCCTGCCCATTCTAAGAAAATAATGCATATGTATAAAGAAATAGTGAATATGCATGTTTTAACTGTATTTAAACAGGCCTGTGAGCACAGACAGGTGTGCATGTCTTTGGTGTACCAATCCCCCATGCACCCAGTGCTGAATAAACGTACTTTCTCTGTAACTACCTAGTTGTGGGGTCTTTTGCGCACGTCATCTGTGCCCGTGACCCTAGGGCAGCTTTTCCCTCTCCATGGAACCGGGCAGGGGCACTGCTCTCCTTGTCCCGGCACCCGAGTTGCCTCCAGTCAGGCAGTGTAATGGTTTACAGTGCTTGGCTTTCCGTGGCGAGAGCCGACACCACGCTCGGGCGGTGGACAGTGACTCCCCAACCCGCGTGGTCCCAGATGCGGCCAGGCCTGACACCCCACACCCACCCTTCCTGCAGTCCTGAGGGAGCGCCTCCACCTCCGGGACCAGGGGAACAACTCAGAAACTGCGAGGGAACCCCCCAGAATAAATCCTTCGTGGGGCAGACCCCAGAGCAAAGCCTCAGAATGAATTAATTTAGGGAGCGGGGTGTCGCTCCCCCACTCCCCACGGGCCGCAGCGCGCCCGGAACGCCGTGCCGGGGGCGCTGTTTCCGGGAGGGAGGGAGAGAGGGAAGGCGGGGGGCCGGGCGGGTTTTGGCGGCGCACCGGGGGCGGCCCGCGGTGGTGGCGGTGGCTGCAGTGGCGGTGGTGGCCGCGGTGGCGGTGGTGGCCGGGCCGGCATGAACCTGGAGCGGCTGCGGAGGCGCGTCCGGCACTACATCGACCAGGTGCGGCGTGAGGGCCGCGGGCCTGCACACGGGGACGGGACAGGCCGCTCTCGGCGCCGCTCCCGCCGGGAGGGAGGCCGGGGCGGCGCGGGCAGCGGTGCCGGGCTGTGCAGCGGCGGAGAGGGTGGTGGTTTTTGTAATTAACGCCAATTATGCCCCGTTTTCGCTGGAAAGGGAGGAAGCGGCAGTGGAAGAGCGGTGCGGCGGGCCGGAAGCGCCGGCTGTGCGGTCTGCGGTGGGATCCGGGGCCTCCCGGTGGGTTTTCCTGCGGCCTCCCCGCGTGGAGGAGCAGGAGGAGCAGCAGGAGGCCAGCCGGCTGCAGGGCTGCTGTGGAGCCAAGGGCTGTCTGCGGGATCCTGCCCTGCCGGGCTCACCTGGGGCGACGGGGGCGGCCCCAGGTCCGGGTTGGATATTAAGAATAAAAATCGCTCCACTGAGAGAGTGGTTAAGCACTGGAACTTTCCCTAGGGAGGGTGGCGGAGTCACCTCCCTGGAGGTGTTCAAAGGCCGGGTGGACGTGGCACTTGGGGGTGTTTTTTAATTGTGGGGTTCTGTCGGCGGCTGGACTTGGTGATCTCGGAGGTCTTCTTCAGCCTTAGTGGTTGTATGATCATTGCAAGGGCGAATGGATTGGAACTAAAAGAGAGTAGGTTTAGATCAGGTATTAGGAGGAAATTCTTTACTGTGAGGGAGGTGAGGCATTGGGACAAGGTTGCCCAGAAAAGTTATGGATGCCCCATCCCTGAAAGTGTTCAAGGCCAGGTTACATGGAGCTTTGAGCAACCCGGTCTAGTCAAAATAATCCAGGAAAACTAACACGAAAGGAATACTAATTATTTCTATCATGATTTTACAGCAGCAGTATCAAAGTGCCCTGTTTTGGGCTGACAAAGTAGCTTCGCTCTCTCATGGTAAGTGGTTGCTTTCTGCTTTGGTTTTTTTGTTACCTTCTTTCTGATAGTGTTCTGGTTTCATGGTTTTGTAATAAATAATTGGATAAATATTGAACCTTTGAGTTTGGTGAAAGTTTTTTTTGTGATCTTTGGAATGCCATTTTCCCAAAATGACTAGAGCTCATCTTCCGTTTTTCCTCATCTTTCAAAGCTTTTGAGCTTTGTATTAAAATTAACATTTGGCCAAACCTTAAGGTTTGCCTACCCTAAGAAACAAGAAAAAAAGCAAGAACTACAAGAGACCATGGAGGTTTCCTACAGGGCTCACAGTTGCCCTGGATGTCAAGTAGGCTGCTGATGTACAAAGGGATTTGATGCTGGTTGCCTGTGTCTGCCTATGACCATGGGCCACAAATGATTCCAGGGGCTTGCTCCTACAGAAGCTTTGGTTGTCTATAAAGTAGGGGGATACTAAGCTATGCTTCTGCAGTCGTAACTTCAAGCTGCAGAAGTCTAGTACTTTCACTGTTGTTAGATTCCCACTGATTTTTTTTTTGTTTTTTTTTGAGAAAGACAATTTTGGCTTGTTTTTTTCTGCCCTGTGTCCTAGGGCAGGGTAACTTGCAACCGGTGCTTTATCAGATCTGTGTCATTGTATCACTACCTCCTTATCGTGTCACACCTCTAGGATGACATTCTTTGTATTCACTGTCTAGTGCACTATCCGATGTCTTTAGAGTTAAAATCTGTTTTTTCATTTGACTCTCTCAATGATAGATAGGTTTATACATATTTATATATAAAAATAAAACTTTATTATTCAATAGGATGCTAGAACAGAGGAAAAAAACTTTAGTGAAGCAAAAGTGAATATTCTGTGTGAAAGTATTTAAAGACATATTGTAAATTAATGGGTTTTAATTTGTTCTTTTATTTTAGAGGAACCACAAGATATCTACTGGTTGGCCCAATGTCTTTACCTGACAGCTCAGTATCACAGGGCAGCACATGCCCTTCGATCACGCAAGTTGGATAAGGTAAGTCATTTTAGTCAGATTGTTAGCTCTCTTCTTAACCTCTGCTGCTAACCGCAGGGACTTCGCCATCAGAGGGTAATGTTTGTGGGAAAAGTAATGAAAAAGCCTACATGATGTAGTTTATAGGGCCCTGTGTTCAGTCGGTCAGATGGAAAGTGTTGTCCCCAGGTAGGGTCACAGAAGAGAGAAGGGGGTCCAAGGATGTACAGCAGGTATGGGAAGGTGGAGTGCAACTTCACATGTAGTTGTTTCAATTGCCCTTCCACTTTGATAATGAGTGGTGAAGGGAAGAGTTTTTTGACAGTTTAGTTATTGAGAAAATGTTACAGATTTAGTCCTGTCGCTCAGGGAAGACTTTTTTTTGGTGGTGAAATGGGTGAAGAAACCATAGAAGTGAAAAACGAGAAAGGAAAACGGAGTCTAGTGGTGTAAGCAAACATGCTCTCTCTTTGTAACTGTTATGTATGAAACTTCTCTTCCAGTTATATGAAGCCTGTCGCTACCTTGCAGCTAGATGTCATGTGAGTACACATTGTAATCACTACAGGAAACAAACCAAACTAAATAAAAGACACATTTTGGGAAGATTTCCTGACAGGCAGAGTAGATGTTTATGTTCGTTGGAATAACGGGTTTAAATTTTGTGACGGTAAAGATTTCATTCTTTAACTTTCAGTAAGGTTACTGTGGTATCCATTCTGGTACTACTCTGAAGAAATCCAACTAACCTTTTTCCAGGAAGTACTCCTCTAGTGTTTTGTGAGGGAAGAATGTGAATTGTTTGTCTCATGTCTTTGTGTTTACACTTTTAATTGGTTGGTTTTAATCTGACCAGAGGAGATGTGATTTATGGTTGTATAACTATAGTTAGCAGCTTTATACTTCTATATGAAATGTGATACATAAAAAGTGAAATGCAGTGCTTTCACAGAGACAGCTGAATCAATTGGTAGATTAAATATGGAAATTTCAACTAGAATAATGTGCAGCTTATAGAATAAGGTGATGGTAGTTTATTAAACCTGTATTAACTATTTTTAGGAGCATATCTGTTTCTCCAATTGCATAATGCTGAATAATAGATTTTTCTGTAGGTGCTTATTATATAATTTTTTGCATATTATAGGTGATCAGTAAAAGGTTGACTGCAATTATAAAGTGACATGTGGCCAAATAAGAATATGCATGCATGAAAAACTTGCTGATAAAATTATAACTTGTTGTTATAATCCATGCCTTTGAAACATGGTGCTGTGTTTATTGGTGCTTTATGTATGGATTTTTCAAAACCCAACCTTGTTTTTCACATGTACCTGTTTGGTTAGTATGCTGCAAAAGAGCATCAACAGGCCCTGGATATTCTTGATATGGAGGAACCAATCAACAAACGACTTTTTGAAAAGTACTTGAAGGATGAAAGTGGGTTGAAAGATTCTGCCACAGACTGGGAGATGTCACAATCATCTGTAAGTGACATTATTTAAACAAATATGGTTATAACTGAGAAAAAAAAAATATGTGAAGTTAGAAAGTGATTTTACAGCTGTATGAATCTGAAACTGCATTTAAGCTTTCTTTTTTGGATAACATAATTTTCAAAAATGCTGAGTTCTTTCAGTCACAAGTCATGTGTTAACTCATCTCTCTGAAAGTAAATTGGTTTGCAAAAATGAAGGTGCTTTTCAACAACTTTCCATAAATTATTTGCAGACACTTGAGGAACTTCATGGTCTAGCATTGTTTTTTAGTCTTTTATCTCTGTGCTGCAATTTCGGTCTTGATAATGTCAGCTATCATTTCTTTCAATTGGGCTGCAGATTCTGAGATAACAAAGCAAGTTTTCTTCTCCTCTGGTTATTTCTAATGAAATACTTCATAATCACTGAAGTGTTCTCAGTGGAACATTTTTGGATCACACTTGTGAAAATTATGTGACGTGAAGGTGAAGTTTTTGAAGCTCAGTGAAAAAGGAGAAAACTACTGAAAGGGGTTACTGCCAAAAGAAATAGTAGATTGAACTTCTCCCTAGTTTGCAGTGGGGCAGGTTCCAGGCTGAGTGACTCAAATCGGAGCTGGTTACAGTGTTACTGCCTTAGCAGCCTCCCTGAGGTTTATTAGTTGGTGATGCGTCTCAGTTTCTCGTGCAGGGGCTCCTGAGAGAGTTGGGTCTGTGTGTTTGGTCTGGTACTAGAGATGGGTGATGTGCTCTTTCTCTTTGGCTGACACTTCTGTCACCTTCTGACTGAACAGAATACACTTCTAGGGAATTTTGAAAGATGATGTTATTAGACATTTTAGCACAATTGTGCTAATAATAATCCTTCACTGCTTTCATTTCTGGAACATCTGTGTTTTGGATTGAAAGGAGAGATATATTTTTCTGCTCAGAAGAGTTGAATCTGTTGATTTGGCCTTTTTAATTTCTACTGTGGTCATTGTTGTCTTGCATTAAATATATAGTTTAATGGTCGACAAAGAAGTGTATTGCTTTTGGAAATGACAATGAAGGAAAGTATGAAGGACATTCAGTATAATTAGCTCACAACTCAGTATCAGAGAGCTGGGTGCCAGAATTAGAAAAGTTAAACTTTATCCTCCTATTGCTTATTTCAAACATGTGTTTGTTTGGCAGTAGATAACCTGACAGAGCGTTCTTTTGAAATCTTTTGAGATAGCAGAGGCAATTTTTTATTTAAAGGCAGCACTAGAAAACCAGGTTCTATCACGCATGAAATGCTTTCTGCTTTCCAGAGAGCCTATCTGATTAGTGCTCCAAACCAAATTGCAAACACTGATTCAGTCTTTGACCTCCAGTCCTGCTTTTCCATCAGATCAAGAGCTCTATATGCCTTTTGCGAGGGAAGATCTACGATGCTTTGGATAATAGAACCCTGGCAACTTACAGCTACAAAGAGGCCTTGAAGCTTGATGTTTACTGCTTTGAAGCATTTGATCTTTTAACGTCACACCATATGCTGACAGCACAAGAAGGTCTGGATAGAAGTATTTCTCAAGTACAAGTAAAATTTACTTGCTGTCTCAATATGCGTTTTCCTAGATAAAAATTAAAGCAATAAGACAAGTAACAGACTTCAAAATAATAATTCAAATAATAGAAAATGTATGAAATGAATGAAAATTTCTATCTGTGCAAATTTGCATTTGAACTTTTTTATTTTTCAGTCTTGCTGTGCTGAAAGAAACAAAGTAGCCCAGCTGTCCTGTTTGATAGCTCCCAAAGCTCCCGTGCTCTTTGCCCAGCCTAAACAATGTTTTTTCCTGTATTCTCAACTTCATAGGCCTTCAATCCGTGAAAGCCTACAGATGTTTGTTTAGTTATAGTAGGCATTGGTTAACAGAGCACTCTGAGTGATAAAATTTGACATGCAGAGTACGTGAAAACAGTGGAGTGTTATCTTTATTAAATTTTATTAAAAAGTGTGGAAGGAAAAACAAAGATTTCAATCTTAATTTCCTTAATTAATAGTATTATCTATTTCAGTGTACCTGTGCTGTTATCTTCCTTGGTTTTGGGATGAGCATTAAGAAATTCTTTGCATCTTTAAGTTCTTAAAATGTGAGGTCTTGCTGTTTCTTCTGTAATATGACCACTTGATTTTTTTTTAATTCTTATAGAAAAAGAACTTCTTGAATCTCTACCTCTTAGTAGACAATGTACAGAAGAAGAACAGGAACTGCTTCACTTTTTGTTTGAGAATAAATTGAAAAAGGTAAATCCCAAAACTGTCCAGACAGCTGGAGAACTGATTGAAAGTCTTGACTTTGGATGTAAATTTTCTTGTATCCCATTTGTTCTGAACTTCAAAATAAATAAGGGCTTTGTAATTTAAGCTGTTATAAAATTTTTCATACTGTAGATACCACACTATGAAGTAGTATAACAGTTTTCTGTAGCCTTGTTTTCTGGTGTGGTGACAACTTGAAATTCTCATTTATGTTTTTTAAGCTTTTTTTCTTGAGAAACTTCTAGGTAGGGAAAAAGAACATTAATAATGTAGACAAAATGTCAGTTACCTGAAAATATTAAGATATAGCAACATCATTCCTGACTATTTTTTCCAAAGATAATGTGAGAGTACTGCAAACCAAGTATATATTGCTCAGTATTAACTTCTACAACCTGTGCTTGAGATACTGACCATGAATCTTTCATGTTCTAAACGAGCTTTTAAGTACATTATAAAGAAGCATTTTACCAAACACTTGATTTATGGACTTTCAGTTTAAAAATAAGGATTTTAAGGACTTTAATGCTTCTTAAATATTCTTTTAGCACTAAAAATATTAATACTTACACCATCTGATTTTTAGATTGGTTTTTGTTTCATGTGATGTTTCTTTTGTCTTTCAGTATAATAAGCCCAGTGAAACACTGATTCCTGAATCAGTAGATGGTCTTCAGGAAAACCTAGATGTGGTAGTATCCTTAGCTGAAAGACATTATTATAACTGTGATTTCAAAATGTGTTACAAGCTTACTTCAGTGTAAGTATACAAAGGAACTTTGAGGCTTTTTTCTCATATGGTGAAGTGTAATGATTTTGCCTAGACTTACTGCCGATATTGTTATTCAATGGATTGACATACATAACAATTTTATATGTATTTCAGTATATATGTTATATGTGTTTCAGGTATTTAAAACATGTAGTTTGTGTCTGGCAAGACATATTATTTTTATAATATGTAGCAGAAGTATCCAAAGCAAAACTCCACTTAATCAACAACTGTGGAGTTAACCCTCTACCTACTTCTTGTTTGGCCTTCAGAATGAACAGGTTTGAATCCATTAGTTAGTTAGGAAATACGATTTCTCTGGCTGATTAAAAGTTATCATGTTATCAATAATAATAAAAAGATACTATTTGAAAAGTTAGCATGTTATTTCTAATTTTGATGGGCCAACTGTTGTTTATCAATTGTTGTATAGCCTGGGCATACACTGCTGCTCGGCTATTAGGTGGGTCAGAACACCACCTTGGTTTCCTTCTGAGCTACGGTAAATCTGAACACAGGGTTGTGTTTCTGAATGCCACAGGAAATGAAATTCTACAGCTGAGCAAAATGTGATTCCTAAGGCACACTGCCTAGTGCTGAGCTCAGGAAGTTGAGGACTTACTTCAAAGTTGCTGTCACTATATATGGAAAAGAGGAACATAAAACTTGTTGCTTGCTGTCAACTGGTTAAAATTGAAGTGACCTGCAAGTAAAAGTGCATTGTATTCTAATTTTCTAGTTGTATATTCAGCTTGACAGAATTTTCTGTCGTCCTCTTTTGTTAAGCTAAATTAATTGTTGTTTTTCTGGTCTGAAGAGAGCCTTTATTATGCTGTTAATAGCTTTCTACTGCCTGAAGTGGTAATTAACTGCAACATTACGTACTATAAAAGCAGCTTCTGTATAATACATTAAATTTTTTAAAATGTGCGTTGCAAATTTTGGTTTGATTTTTTTTTTTTTTCCTTTTTCAGAGTGATGGAAAAAGATCCTTTCCATGCAAATTGTTTACCTGTACATATAGGGACACTTGTGGAGCTTAATAAAGCAAATGGTAAGAAACTCAACATTTTAATATGTGTCAACAGGGTACTGTAAAGCCTCAATGTTAATAAGGAATTAAAGATGCCAAGAAACTCCCTTTTTTACCATCTGAAACATTACATATATTTTTCCTCCTACCTTCAGTTTCAAGAAAACAGTAACTGGAAAAGAAGGGAATTTCAGAGGTGGCAGTGGGATCAGGGGGAAATAGTTGTGCAAAGAGTCCTAATTCATTCATGGTCATGAGTGTCGCTACCTCTTAACCCCTGGACTGTGTAGCCAGGAGGCTAGTGAGCTACACTGCCTCATTCCTGTGGTTTGATTTCTGTTTCCAGGTGATCTTTGCAAAGTATCTAGCTGTACTTTTTCTGCTCAACAGTAGATTATATTAACTTAAACCAGAAAGCATTCTTCAGCAGTTGTGTTTGCTTAGGTGAACATGCTTATTCTGTGTTAGAAAAAATTCTGGACTCTCCTTGCCTTTGTTGTCGTGAAGGCCTCTCTTTAGTTCAAAAAGTTAATAATCAGGCAACACCTTTGTTGGAATTACAATAATAGTTTATTTGCAGCTGAGGTGTTTTTTTCTTATTTCAGATTGCATATAAACATCCAAATCAAAGCCAATTGGAAAATACAATAAATAGAGCTCATACGATGTGCAGGCTCGCAGAGGATGGTGCATTAAATGTATGCAAATAGGTCATTGGGTGTACTAGTAATTCATGGTGATTAGTGAATGTACTTCGCAGTTATTTTACAGTTAACTTTAAATGTCTGAAAATCGGGCTGTGATCTGATTGTTTCTCTAAGTCTGCCTCAAGAAGCATTTTTTAAATAAGTTGGTATTTTGTAAACCAGTTTTAATATTTGATTTTTCTGGTGCTCAGAATTGATGCAAAGTGCTCCAGGACAATCTCATCGGTTTAAGAGCACTATGCTCTTAAACAGAAATTTTACGCACCAGAGTGCTATTTCTTTTGAACTTGCATAGACAATAGAATTTTTACCCTGTATCTGATTACTGCTGCTATTGTTAGAAAATCTGTATTAAGTTATTCCAATAAGTAGAATTATTTTTATTAGAAAAGTAAGCACTTAGAATTATTCTAAATAATATAATAATTTATTTGCTTTTGTCCTATTTTCAGCATATTAATGCACAGGACTCTACTTTGAAATGGAGCTAGCCAGTATGTTATACCTTTTAGATGTAGGAAGTTCAATAGTGTTTTACCTTGACAAGGTACATTCAAGTGTAATACTACAGGCATTTATTTTAATGTATGTTAATGACCTAAGTTGTTGCAGAATTCTTAAGGGGTGGGAAGTATAGCTGCTTCTGTGTGTACTGTGAAGACTTATGGGTTGTTCTGGCTGGGTTTTTTTAGTTAATTGCAAAACTGAATCTATTTTGAGTCAGTTTTAAGCATTACCACTAAACAAAACATTTTTGTTTACTTGTGGATTAATAAGTTTGGAAATTATGGATATTTTGTATGGAAAGCTAAAAGACTTGAAATATCTTGTTTTAATGCTTTTCTTGTTTCTTCCCACTATGTAGAGCTTTTCTATCTTTCTCACAAACTGGTGGACTTGTACCCAAATAATCCTGTAAGTCGTTCTAAGCCTCCATTGCCAGGTAGTTTTTCTAGATGAAAGCACATAAAAGTTGTAATGTAATAGCCAGTTCGAGCAATAGCATGCAAAATCTGTTTCTGGATGAAGCTTGTAAAAATGGCTCACTCCTTTTATTTTCTATGCATTGAAATTTTCTTATACTGAGGTTCTTTTTTTAAAATGAAATACCTGTAAAAGGTATTCATTGTGAGTTATTTCCTCTGAATAATAATTTAAAACAAATGCTACAGTAATAAAAATCTATGTGTCTCTGAGAAACCTTTTCCAGTGTTTGATCACCTTCACAGTGAAAATTGGTTTTCCTTGACTCAGTGTGAAGTTCTTGTGTTACAAGTTGTACCCATTGCTTCCCAACCTACCAGTGCACACCTGAGAAGAGTCTGGTTCTGTCTTCTGTATTCCCTATCATTAGATAAATGGACACAGCAATAAGCTTTCCACTTAGTTCTCTCTTTGTAAGGCTGAACAAGCCCCAGTTAGAGTTACATGCCAGCAGTTCTAGTTTGTCCGTTATCAAATAATTTGAAGAGCTGAATGCTATTGCAGTGAAAATGTTCTCCTTTAATTATTATCTGTTCCTCTCTTTTGATGTTTCAATAAAATGACTGTGATATATCTAATAATACTCTATTTTGATTTTAATGTGTAGGTGTCATGGTTTGCAGTAGGATGCTACTATCTCATGGTGGGCCACAAAAATGAACACGCTAGAAGATATCTCAGGTAATTTTTTTTTTCTGTTGCTCATTTGCTAAATAAATATTTAATATTCATATTGTTTGTAAGCTCATAAACAGAACCCTCAGTAAACGGATTACTAGTACAATACTCCTTTTGTTGCCACCCTTTTTCTGATATAGCAATTTAGGTCTCATTCATCTAGGTACTTGTAAAATGATGCAGACTTCTGTGGTATCTCTTTTGGCAGTCACCTGTCTGTTATGGGCAGGTCTAGTCCCTGCCAAGCTAACTTCGGCTAGGTAATCAGGCCTCAGTTCTTAGTTTAAGGAGACTCAGGTGTTCTCCCATGCTCATGTTTTGTATCTCAGAGGGAAGAATTAGATAGAAAATTGTGACATTTGGCTGTCTAGTTTTTTTCTGTGCACAAGCAACCATGGACTTCCTAAGATTGGTCAGTGCTCTTTTCTCTATGTCTCTGTATGTAGTGAATATCAACACTGGAGGGCAGGACTTTGCTGTGAAGTAGGGCATTTGTTTTGGTGCTGTAAGCTTAAACTGAGAAGGCATAAATCAACCTGTAAGACTTTCATTTTTCTTCTTAAGATTTTTATAGACAATAAAGGTGAAGGTGGGTTAGTAGTTTAGACTTTTTAAATGCCTGGTTATTATTGTTTAAATTCTTTAAGAATTCTTTAAGAATCTGTCCTGAGTGATATAGGTGGTTTTGGTGATGAAATAAAAAAATATCTTTAAATCTATGAGCATCCTTAGCCAGGAAGAAAGGGTCTATATGTGTGTTGAAGAGGAAAAACAAAAAACCTCGCAAACCAAACAAACATCAGAATTCAGAGTAGTTCTGGCAAAAAAAAAGTGTTGTAAAACTGAAATAGTAACAAGAAACTTAAATTTCTTGGAAGAGAATGATACTGTACAGCTCGCAAGGCTAGGGACAAGTGTGGGCTATGTAGTGGTTTTCAGAAAAGAAACTCGAAGACACGCTCGAGTACCCAAGTCTCTTTCATTGCCTTCATGGGTAGCAAGATGCAAATGTCTGAATATGTGAAATTTTGTCCCAAGAGACAGAGAACAAAACCTTTTCTAGGAACTGTGATGAGAAATAATGAGTTTAACTGTGACAAACAAAATTTAGATTAAATTTTAGGAAAAAGTGAAGTGTTTAAGGATAATAAGCAGTAGAATGGATTACTTGTGAAACACGTAGGATCTCCATGTCAGAAGCTTTTAAGAAGTGACTCATTTGTCATGAGCTGTTTAGTTACAAATGCCCTTGCCTTCAGATTCAGAAAATAATCTACACAGCTTTCTAATACTCCTGTCAAGTCCGTCTTTCTGTAAAGACTCCAGATTGTAGTCTTGATGCTTAGGTTGCAGTTTTCAGCTCAAGACTTGAGTCACATTTTGTATACTTCTCTGGTACATGGGCCTGTGATTTGACAAATACTCCTCTTCTTCAAGACTAGCACAATTATATGCAAAACACAATTCGGCCTGAGTGTGTTCATTTACTATTGTCATATCCTGCTTGTGAAACTTAGATTTTCTAGAATACACTTATTTTGAAATGTATAGCTAGGAATTTGCAATACATTATGATGTTTTCTGTATTTTACTCAATTCACCTACTATATCGGTGTTTCTGATCAATAGGATCAAAGAATTCTGCGGTCCATGAACAGTAGTAGAAATAATACAATAATGAAATCATGAAAATATGTGAAACCTCTAAGTGCTAAATAGTTTGAACTTTTAAAATTAACTTTGTTCACCATTGATCATTACAGGTGATTTCTTAACAGATACCTAACTGTGTGGCATAGCCTTGCTGTCAAAGCAGGCAGCTGAAGCAGATGAAATTTAATTTAAAATGTGTTTGCTTGTGTTTTAGCAAAGCCACTACACTTGAGCGAACCTATGGGCCTGCATGGATAGCATATGGGCATTCATTTGCAGTTGAGAGTGAGCATGACCAAGCAATGGCTGCATACTTCACAGCAGCACAGCTCATGAAAGGGTATGTGTAATTTGTCGTATTCAGGAATATCTATATCCATAGATAGTGTAGAATACTGACTTACGACATAGTAGCAATGCATTTGCAATAATTATCTGTTAGAGAACAAGGGGGAAAAAAAACCCCAATAATTTAATAATCTGCCTTTAGCTGTATTATTTGTGATTAGTGTTGTGATTGTGTGAGTTCTAAAGTCAAGATTTATATTTAGGTAATCTGTGTTCTACCTGACAGTTCTCTGAAATTTGTGAATCATAGTTATCACACCAGGTCATCAACTGCTGTATAGCAGTATCTTGAACAGTTCTTTCATGCTGTGGGGGAAGGTTGCAAAATGAGTCGTGGACTAACCATGTCATGCTGCATGTAAAACTATTGTATTTGATTGTGGTTATTGCCAAATGTAATCCCTTTATTGCTTCTTCCATATTCTATTTGTAAATTAAATGTATGAAGTAAACTTGGGGAAAAAAGCCTCAGAACTAACTTAAGCATTGAGAAAATACATATAATTCCAGAGCAGGTTATAATTATGTATTGGAGTTCAAATTCTTGTCAATAACTAACAGGAATGTAAAATCTTTTAAACTTCCCCATAGGTTAATAAATAATCCATTTAAATCAGCTTTTACTTAGATGTACATAAACATAGGCAAACACAATTGGCATTTCTTTATAGTTTGTGCCTCCATTCCTGGTAACCACACAAAAACAAACATGCAGTTTGTTTTATGGTTTTTTAGGTGTCATTTGCCTATGCTCTATATTGGACTGGAATACGGTTTGACCAACAACTCCAAGTTAGCTGAACGGTTTTTCAGCCAAGCTTTAAGCATTGCACCTGAAGATCCTTTTGTCATGCATGAAGTTGGAGTGGTAGCATTTCAAAATGGAGAGTAAGCTTGCAAAATAGGATTAAATACTTTCTTAAGCATGTATTATTCTGAAGTGTAATGTGCCAATATAAGTACTAAAGTACTTACTTTCAACCTACTTTTGGCTCTAGGTGGTGTTTACCCTAAGCCCTTGCTTTCTACATTGTTCTTCTTGTTTATGATTGACGAAAGACAGAATTTAATACTTGAGGAGCACGCAGAATCAGTATTATCTTCTGTGTGCCTGTCATTGTGTAGTTGCATGCCTGAAAAGGCATCTGTCTGCACACACACTAAAAATTTTGTACAACAAAACATTTTGTGAGCTTAGAAAGTTCCAAATATACTCTGGGGAAAAGATTAACACATATATGAAGGGTTTGGTCAATATTTTGATTTTTCTAATTTTGTCATATTAGCTCTTAGGACCACAATGCAAAATATAGCCAAACGTAAATTACTGTGTTTTACATCCAATTCCATTCATATGATGAAATAACATCAAAGAAATTTTCCTTGTACTACAGTTTTCTCAATACTGCTAATGAAAACTCTTCACTAATTTACTTTTCTTTCTTCCCATCCCCTCAATTCTTAGCTGGAAAACTGCAGAAAAGTGGTTCCTTGATGCACTGGAAAAAATCAAAGCTATTGGAAATGAGGTATTTTTCCTAATAACATACAGGATTATAAATTTGTAAAACCTCAAGGAATTTTGTGATATCTTGTGACAACATATGTTGTGCTTATTTTAAGATAAAAGCAATACAATCTAAATTTGACTTTAAAACTTGGACCATCCACTTGTAATTGGGTGTGTTGGGTTTTTAGATGAGAATCGTAACACATCATCTTCAGTGCTACAGGAAAAGACAAAAAGGATGTTTCTGTATGAAATTAAAATTAAAATAAGCATTGACTGGGAAGTGAAATCTAGATCTTATTCTCAGTTTTGGGTCTTAGCAGAACAATGGCTCTTGACCTGAGGGTGGAACTGGGTACACATGTGAAGGTGATTTCTGCTACCCTACGTATTAGTCATTTCTTCAATGATTTCTGCTTTTGTGTGATCATAATCCTGTAGGTATGGAGTTGTTTTCTTTCTGCTGGGTAGAGACACTGAGTACCAATGGACTCAGGGGTGCTTAACTAACTTTCCTTATATTACCCAAAATAATAACTGGCAAAAAGTTTGTTGTGAAGTGTAGTTCAGGTGCTTTTGTGAACCAAAAGTCAACCATTACAACCCTGATTCCTCATGCTGGAACACACAAATAACTGTGTACCTATTGGCAGTGCTGGTTATTTGTGTGACATCATCTTGTCTAAAGATACATGCTGTACTAGAGAAACTCCAGATACCTTAATGAAAGCAGTACCACCTTGTGGCAGGCTTTGTGTGAATTTTAAGATAGGTTTTCTCAATTTTTAGCTTAAATTTAGTGAATGGGGACACCAACTCATGCTTCTGTGTTAACAAAGTATCTCATATCAAGATAAGAAAATTGCTTCTAAACCCCCAAAATCTTCCTGTGGATAAGGGATGTGTTTACTAAAACTGCACAGACACTAATTTATATGCTCATAAATGTATAAAAGGGCTTGTTCTGCTTTAGTTAAAGCTGTAATGTTGTTCGTGGAAATGCCATAAGTTTTGTAGACCAGACTTAAATTTATGTGTATGCATAAATACTTTTCTATGTGGCATTTTTCTTCTTTACTGACAAGTAATAAATACCAGCAATCTGTAAACACACGAACATTTAGAATTTGAGTGAGAAACACCTAAAATAACTAGGGATGCAGAAGATAGTATTATGTTATTATAAATCTCAAATTCTTAATGCAAAAGCCCAAATTATTTTTAATTTCAGTAAAAAGCATTTTAAGGACTTTGTTGGCTCAGATTATATTCTGTGTTCCTCATAAATGAGCTAATTTATTTAGAGCAGATGAAGTTAGACCATGGAGAAGACTGCAAAAAGACCTTCAGTATTTATGATTATTTTACAAATACCTAATCTGGAGGAGTCTTCAGTGCTCCTAATGGAGACTTGACATAATTTTTTTTTTACTTAAGTAGAAGACAAGATGTTTTATTTATATCCAAGTTTTAATATCACTGACCTTTTAAAGAAATTTAATTGGCTTTGGGGAGTGGAAAAAATAGAAAAATGAATTACTGAATAAAGGTTTTGAGTTTAAATGTGTGTTTTGTAAAGAAAAATCTGATCCTTTTCTTGACCATAAATAAAATGCTGTATTCATTTGTATGTTTGGGGTTTTTTAAGTAGAGAAAATTTAGGTAAAGTCTGAGCAGCTGTGAGTATTGAATTGTTGCATTATTTTGCAGGTAACAGTTGATAAGTGGGAGCCTTTATTGAACAACTTAGGACATGTCTGCAGAAAACTCAAGTAAGCAGAGACTACTAAAAGCTACATTTTTCTGTAATGCTGCACAAATTTCTCTCTCATTTATATCATGTACCACATGAGAGCAGTGTAGAAGTGCCCTGCATAAAGAAGATTCCCTAAATCAGCTTGTGAACATAAGTGCATTAATTGCCCCTTATATCCCATTTACTACACGCAAGTTAAAATCCTTAATATAAAAGCCTTTCCTTAATTATTGATTGTTATTAGAGAATTAATCATAGACATTTAGATCTTTGTATCCGTATGAATTTTAACTGTCTACTGTCCCAGTCCTCACATACTGGAATATGTCCACTGATTTAATTAACATAAAAGTGGTTTTGTGCTAATTGATTGCTTGGTTTAATACTTACTTTTCTTTATTGAAGTGAAATATTCAGTGACATTAACACAGCAAGGAAATAATAATTTATGGTTTTTTTAGAACAAAACTATTTCATTTCATATTTCCATTCCATGAGCAGAAAAAGTGCAAAGCTTTAACAGTTTTAACATAGAGATGTGTTTTGTTGTTAATTACCTTAATCTGGCTTTAACCAGTGTTTTCTTTTATTCAAACAATGCCATATTTTTGTTGCTGCTTTTTAGTGACACAGTTTTAATTGCCCAGTTGGTGTATACTGTAATTTTTTTTTAAAAACTGCTAATGAGAGTGTGATTATGATAGATGAAAGTTGTACTTCTGCTTTGGCTTTGGTAGTAATTGCTTTGTGCTCGAATTGTCAATTAATCTTCATTATGAAATAAGGACATGAAATAGTTACTCCTTGTGCCAAGATCAGACAAAAGGCACTGCTTCTGGAATCTGTTTATAATTGCAGGCTTTGTTCAAATACTTGTTTTGTTTATAATTACTTTTCGGGTTTTTTTTTAATTTCTGCAGTTAGTTAGTAACTGCTTACATCACACGTTGTTCAGAAATCAAACCTAATATTTTTGCATTCTTGTAAACCATCTTTCAAGACAATCAAGTTGAGAATTTAGGCAGCTGTACATATGCCTTGAAAACTTAAAAAATTCTGTCATAATTTAGTAGTGTTTGTAATACATGATATGGCTGTCATGAAAAATCTTACTGGATATATGTCTACTCACTGGTATTATGTGGGTGAAATTTGAAAGCAGCATATTAGAATACAGTGGTTGTCACTTGGACATGCAAATACTATCACTGAAAATAAAGTTGCAATCATGTGAAAGGTTTGTGCAGCAAGGAAACAGTTGCATAATTTTTCTGCCTCAGTTGTTACTTGATGCCTTCTAACAACTTCCTGTGTTGCTGTTTACCTGATTTCATTACTACTATAGTCATCAAAATCTGTTGTGAGTAAGCGATTGCTATTTTCTTTTTAACAACGTGGAACTAGGATGTCAAATGTAACAATTTAATTTCTCAGAGTAATGTCATAGTGTACAATTAATCCGTGTTTTATAAAATAACAAATATAATAGTCTGTCTAATTAATAGATAATTTTCAAAGAAAGGGTGACTGGTATTTGAAAGAAATTATGAGTGTGTGTAAACCTCCTCTTCTGATAGAGAGTACAGCAAAATGGAATTGACAAAAGTACCAGTGTATGCAGCACAGGCTTGTGAAATTTCTGCCCAGAAAGCTTTTCTCAGTTTGACTGATGCGTGATTTAGTCTCGTATTGCTCCATTGCTCCCCTAGGGAGGCAAATGAAAGCTACAGAATGCAAGCCAATGTTATAATGAGCAGCATTAAGCATGTAAAGCAATGTACCATATCAAATGGCTAAGATCATCTCCAAATGGGGCCTCCTGTAGGCAGCTGTTTTGCTACATAAGGAGAACAATGATTTGTCAATTACAATGGGGAAGAAAATTGTCAATATCCATGAATCTTTTGTACGTTCTATTATGTTCAGAGTGTAAAGCAATAATTTTTAAGTTCTGGCACAATTGTGTTCCACTTACTAATCAATCTTCTGTATTTAACCCTAACAGGAAGTATGAAGAAGCACTGGAATACCATCGCCAGGCTCTAGTATTAATTCCTCAGAATGCTTCCACTTACTCAGCCATTGGCTACATACATAGCCTAATGGGCAACTTTGAAAGTGCAATCGACTATTTTCATACGGTATGTAACTGGCTTTGATTTAAGTGCTGGTCACAGCTTCTGTTATTTACTTATTTCATTCTGGCTTGGGTTTGGAGCAGAGAACTAGCATTTTTTCCAGCCTCCAAATTAGAGTTTATTTTTTAATATTTTATTTCTTTTACTATCTTCTTAAGTTTTCTATTGATTAGGTAAAATACGGCCTCTTTGGCAAACTTTGACAGTCACAATTGCAAATTACATTTTACATACATAAGCTTGTTATGCAGCTGAAATAATTTTAAATACTTCCAACCAGTGCCTTGAAGGAGAAATTTTACACTAAGTGAACAGCAACATATGTTGTATCTCATGATTTGTGAATGCTTCTCTGTCTGTATTTATACGCTTTTCTGGTTTTGTGTTAGTGCTTTGTTTGCTTACTACTTCAGCCAGTTCATGTGACAGTGTTATTTGAGTTGTGCCATGTTTTGCTTTTACAGTGTACTGTGGAACAACTAAGCAACGTACTGAACTATTGCAGACTTAAGATGTAAATTTGCTACTGTTTTATTTGCTACTAAGTACTTTTTACTGTTTTGGGTTTTTTTTTAACAGGCCCTTGGTCTCAGGAGGGATGACACATTTTCAGTCACAATGCTTGGGCATTGCATAGAAATGTACATTGGAGATTCTGAAGCCTACATTGGTAAGTCTTTAACTTACATGACTCTTAAAGTCATTGAGTCCTCTGAGAGGAGTGTTACGCTTATGGCAAGAAAGACTGGCTACCACAACCTTGTTAACTTACAAAGTAGAGTATGCTTTTGTTTGGGTTTTCTGTTGTTTTTCAATGGTTAAATGATTCAGAATTTAACAGCAATTTTAGATGACCACTGTTTTTTGTGAGCATTGTAACAGTAAATTCACCAGCATAAAGGAAACACTTTGTCATTGAAGGTGTTGATGGTTTCTTTTATAGAAAATATTGATTTGTGGCAGCTTAGACAGCAGATGTGAAAGAGATCAAATAGAGATATGGATTTAGGAAATCAGAGCACTAATACCAATGCTGCTCTAGAGCAAGGCATTTTCACCATGTCAAAACTTGGCTCTATGGAGACAGAATAAATTCTTCTGACTCCAAAAATACAGCTTCACGTAGGGTTTAAAAAAAAAAAAGGGTTTTGTAACACTAATACATTATTTTGCCATAGTTCTAAATTTTCTGTGGACGTTTTCTGCCCCTCCAAAACAACTTTATAGTGACAGATTTGTGCTTCGTTGAACTTAGTGTTTTATCTGTAGTGAACACAGTTGCTGTCCTGTCAAGCATGTTCAGAAGGCTGAAGCCTTAATAGTAAAAGCCATCTGTGTGTTCTAGTGCTTTTCCTGCAGATTTTTTGCAAAATTGAAGCAGATGTTTCTTCTCAATATTGTCTTGCTCCATATGTAGTCATTTAACACATCTGGAAGAACCATGCAGCCATGTGATACGCATTAATGCAAACCAAGCTGTGTGTAACTTAAAAAAGAAAAAAAGCCCCTTGGAGAATTGGGAAGGGAATTGGCAATTACTTCTCATAACAGACTTTTGAATCTAAGTTATGCTGCTTGTATTGTGCTTTATTGAAAAAGGAGGCTGCTGGATTTTTTCAGAGCAACTCTATTCATCTTTAGTCATTAAGCAGCGACAGTTCCCTGATGATCTGAAAGCAAAGAATTATAGTAGTTTCTTTGAGATACATTTTTGGGAGTGTTCATTTGGAATAAACTAATGGTTTGTCTGCTTTCCTAGGAACAGAGATCAAAGACAAATTAAGATGTTATGACTTTGATGTACACACAGTGAAGACATTAAAGAACATAATTTCACCTCCCTGGGACTTCAGAGAATTCGACATAGAAAGACAAACTGTGGATGAAAGTGGCATAGTAACATTAGAGGCGTCAAATCAAAGGAAAAGTACTGATACCGGTCGCCCATTGGAAGAAACATTTGAGATTGAAATGAATGAAAGTGATATGATGTTAGAAACGTCAATGTCAGACCATAGTACGTGACCATAAATACTGGTAGAGAGTTCATTTTGTCTAAGTGTAGTATTTGTTTTAGCATTTTTGTTTTGGTGTTATACTTTCAAGAATTTGCTATTTTTTATATGAATTCGAACGACTATGTACTTAACACCGGGACTCTTATAGTTTCTACATTATAAATATTCCTTTCCTGATAGCACTGTCATGAATCCCCATCTGGATCAAGAAGACTTCACTGCATCGATGCAGTCCACATACATAGTACTGTAGTATACAGGGTACTGGCTATTTTACACGTCTGTGCATTACTGAACGTGAGTTCAGGTTTTAGACACAACTACACTTTAAAATGCAAGGGTATCGAGTGTGGAAAAGCTCGGGGAGGAGTCTCTCTTTTAACAGCAATTGCACATGCTCTCATTCTTGAAATCTGCTTGGGTTCAGGCAATCCCATCACTTTCTTATGAGCACAAACACAGTAGCATAGAGAAGTCTGGTTCTGTCCCAGTGACAGGGAGAATTGTACTATGGCTTCACAGAGGGAATTGGAGGTGCCCCAGTTTTCCATCCATATATTAAAACATTGTGTCAAGTGCAGAATTCCATACCAATCCCATATATTCTTAGACATTAGAAAGTAAGGTGAACAAAAAATGTGTTGCTTCCTAGTTCCAAAGTACTTCACCCAAAGTTACACATTCTCCTGAAAAAAATATGGGATAAGCCATGAGTCTTAAGTGGAAAAATATCCAAGCAGAGTGTTAGAAAAATTAATCATTTAGGAAGCATATGCATTTCCTGGCTGCAGTCAGGTCTGCAAAAAAGTTTACACAGAGGAGTTTCTTTTCTTTTGGAACCTGGTAGTTTGTGTGTGGTTCAGCTGACTTATTTGAGGTAAACTGGGGATTTTTCCTGGATACTCTTGAAGACTTTATAATGAATGTGTCTCAACAGGTACTCTATTAGGCAGGTATCATCCTTTAAATGATCTTTTGTTGGTTATTTTTACATTTGTGTTTACATATCCTGAATGATTGTAGCCAAGACCACCTCATACATAAAGTGACAGCAAGGCTTGTTGCTGCACACAGAGCAGCTGGAAGGATATTGTCAATAGATTCTCAAAGAGCCAAACTCATTTTTCTCTAGAACATTATTATTTTTAATCCAGCACATGTGAATCTAGTTTTCTAATAAGGCATCATGGCAATTTTTACATGGAAGTTGGCAAAACAGTCTTCTTGCCAATCAAGCCTTTTGCCTACTTTCAGACACAGCTATAAATCTTGTGTTGTTTCCTTTTTTCTATGTTATACTATTTTTGTTGACAAAATAGTTTTAAAGATTGATAAAAATTAATATTTCTTCCTGCACTCTCCAGTTATGATCTGATGGTATGTCATCTGTGAGGACAATACTGTTTTATGGTGTTCCTGCCCTGCCTGTAGGAATCTACTTACCCCTGTGCTGCTTCCTCAATTGTGGTAATACAAATGTTTGTGTGGTTATGTTGTTAATGAAATCAGGGAACCAGACCAGCATTTTAAAATATTTTCTAGATCTGATCAATTCTGAGATTCAAAGACAGCAAGCCTCTGCTGTGTTACTTATCATTAGTGGAGCAGAATGGTAGGAGTGAGAAGAAACAGATGGAATAGTGAGAATGGGCATTGCAATAAAGGCAACGTATCATGACACTGTGCTTGGCAGGTATCTGCTAGAGGTTTTTTGGCTGGCTGTTGCTAGCCTTCATTTATTTGTATTAAAAGTTAGAAAGAAATGTATGCAAAGTGCCCTAGATTGTGACTTTTTTGGACATCAGAGGAATTCTTGAGATGGCTTGGCTTAGGTCTCAGCTCTTTAGGCAGCTACAGTTAGCTTAGAGCTTTTGGTTCCTGATGTGTGTCTCAGACAGGACTTTATGGAAAGTTGCTCTCCTCATTTCTTGTCTGTTCAATGTTTTGATTTGCTCTTGTTCTGTCTAAATCCCTGCTTTTGTACTGGCAGCTCCTGCTTGCTCTAGTCTTCTGCACCTCCCAGCACCTGTCTTGCTACAATCCCACTCTTGCCTGGACTCTGCTTCCTAGATCATGCTTGGTGCCTTTCTGAGTTATGACATTCACACTGGCTCTAGTTAAATTGAGCATTGTCATTGTTTTCATGAGGTCTTTGGTCATTAATTTTGACCTGACTTGACCTTAGATTCTTGATTCTTGCGTCAAGTCATTGTCTCACTTGGCTTTAGCTGCCAGGTACAAGAGTCCAGGATTATCAGGTTGAGTGTCTTATCAGTATGCCCCCAAAAGAGACATCCTTACTCTGTCCCGTAACTTCATCTCTCTCGTGCAACAATCAGTCTGGTCCTGGACTGGGGAGACCTGGCTGTTGCCTTCAAGGTTTTCACAACAGATATGAAAACCCACAACATAGTTCTGCTGCAAATGGCTCCCAAGGATTTGAGGAGGAATAACACATTAGCTCAGTTGGTTAGAGCACAGTGCTAGTAACACCAAGGGTGCATGTTCAATCCCCATATGGGCCATTCACTTACAAGTTGAACTCAATGATCCTTGTGGGTCCCACCAACTTAGAAGATTCTATGATTTCAGTTTCCTCAGCCAATGCTACCTGTTTTTATTATTCCACATCAGATCATGTATTTCCTTCATGCTGTGGACAGCCACTTGAGGACCAACAATGCAGTGGGATCTGAGGAGTCACAATGACCCTTTGTATTCTGATTAGATTGCAGGCATTTTTGTTCCTTCCATTTAGTTTCCCTAACTCTAGATGAGTCTGTCCTTACTTTGGAGCTTGCCATACCTCTGCCATCAAGTCTAGGAGATGTAGTCCAAGATACTCTTAGCTCACATAGGAATTTCAAGAAACTTTTTGAATCTAGACATTGCAAAATTTGTTAATTGCTGTCTAGGATTGAATAAGCCTTGGTCTGATTGATGGGTCTGATAGAATGGTTTAGGTTGGAAGGGTCTTTAAAAATCATCTAGTTCCACCTCCCTGCTGTGGGCAGGGACACCTTCAACTAGCCCCATCATCCTGGCCTTGAAACTTCCAGGGATGGGGTATCCACAACTCTGGGCAACCTGTTCCAGTGTCTCACCACCCTCACAGTAAATAATTTCATTCTTGTATCTCATCTAAACCTACCCTCCTTCAGTTTGAATTTATTCCCCCTTGTCCTTGTCCCCCTATATGCCCTTATAAAAAGTCCCTCTCCAGCTTTCTTGTAGGCTCTCATCAGACACTGCAAGGCTGCAATTAGATAACCCTGAAGCTTTCTCTTTTCCAGGCTGAACAATCCCAATGTTCTTAGCCTTTCCTCACTTTCAGGCCAGTCACTGGGGAGGCCAGTTTCCCCTGGAAAATGTCAATTCAGAGACACGTTCCAGGTGAGAGATTCTTCTAAAGCTGTATTGGTGTATATTTCCCACGTTTTTGCCCCTGTTCTGCTTGTTACAGGTGACCTCCCCAGTGACTTGCCACTGCCAGAGACTCTGAGTCTGCAACTATTCATATGGCCTTATTTGATATGTTTCTCTTATTTGTTAAGATAAATGGGATGTCAGACATCTACCAGGAATTGACAAAAGGTGTTTGACAAAAGCCATTGGGGTTGATGCAGAAGACCACAGAGGCTCTGTAGGAGCAAAAGCAGCAGCTGAAATTTGGGAGTCATAGAATGCTAAGGGTTGCAAGGGCCCTTAAAGATCATCAAGTCCCAACCTTGCCCTGCCATGGGTAGGGCCACCTCCCACTAGACCAGGTTGCTTCAAGGCCTCATCCAACCTGGGCAGGGATGGGACATCCACAGCCTCCCTCGGCAACCTGTTCCAGTGCCTCACCACCGTCGCAGTGAAGAATTTCTTCCGATTACCTAGCCTAAATGCCCCCGTTTCCGTCTGCCCCGCTTCCTCCGTGTCCCCACGGTTCTGGATGAAGCCGCTCAGGAGGCCGGGGACCCGAACCTGCGGCACGGCCTGCGGGCTGAGGCCGGGGCAGGGGCTGTGGCTGGGGCAGGGGCTGGGGTGCAGTGCCTGCTGCGGGCGCTGCCCCGTCGTTTGGACTGAGGCTCCGCAGTGCTGGGCTGAGGCTGGTACCGAGTCGCGGCCTCTCTGCCCGCTCTCCTCCCCAGGCCGTGGCCACCGCTCCGCCCCTGCCCCCAGGCCGGTCTGTGGGCAGCACACCCGGGCACCCCCAGCTCGGGGCGGGAAGCGCGCTCATTCCCGCGTCCTCCCGTGTACCCCCGGCACAGCGAGAGCCCCGTGTGGCCCCGGGAAGCTCGGGGGTGTTGATGAAGGTAGGAATGTGCGCAGGAATGCCGGCAGGAACACCAGCGGGCCTCTCCGCCCCGCCGCTGCCGCTGGGGGCCGGGGGAGCCCGCCCAGC
>WBMV01002299.1:70344-102136 GCA_013396655.1 Campylorhamphus procurvoides | reverse complement strand
GCCGCCTCAGCCGCCTCAGCCTCAGCCGGGCAAGCAGCGGGAGGAGAAGAGAACGGCGCTGAGTAAAGTGAGGGGGCGCGGGGGCTGCGGCGGCGCCGGGGGAGGCGAGCGGGGCCTGCGGGAGGAGCGGGGACAGCCCCGGGCGCTCGGCCGTGTCCGCAGGGCCGGGAGAACACCCCAGCTCAGCGCTGGGAATCATCGCGCCTTCCATCCCACAGCCCAGGCGGGACAGGCTGTGGCAGAGCAGGTCCTGCGAGGCCCAGGGCACGGCCTTGGCTGCATTCGAGCATTTTCCAGATAATGCTTGCAGGCTGCACAGGGCGGTGGGGGAGCCCCTTCTGCGGAGACATTCCGCAGCCACCCGGGTGCCTGGCTGTGCAGCCTGCTCCAGGTGACCGTGCCTCGGCAGGGAGCTTGGACTGGGGGATCGCCAGGGGCCCTTCCAACCCGAGCAGTTCTGTGAGTAGCTTGAGATTTGATTTACTCGCATTTTCTTAAATTGGAAAGCTGAAGCACTGAAAATCACTATAACTTAAAGCTAAGTCAAGTTAAATTCAGATATTAAAATATTCAAAAATTGAAATAAATTGCCTGAGCATGTAGCGAGGGGGGATGGCAAACCTGAGGCCATTGATGGCCATGCTTTGTGTGCTGGCGTTGTTCTCCCAGAGGTTTCTGTGCGGTTTCCTGGTGTTTATTATTGGGCAGTTTCCCCGGGCGTGGAGGGTTCACCCTGGGTGGCTGCTGGACCCCCAGCCAGCTGCTCTTGCACTCCTTCCTCAGCAGGACAGAGGAAGATGATGGGGAAAGCTCGTGGGGTTGAGATAAAGGCAGGGAGATCACTTACAGCGTGCCATCATAGCGAAAACAGACACCGGTCGGGAGGCCTCAGGAGATTCCTATAGCTTCCTCATGAAGGGACATGGGATGGCGGGCACTGATCCCTTCCCTCTGGTGACCTGTGACAGGATCTGAGGGAATGGCCTGAGGCTGTGTCAGGGGATATTTAGATCGGATATTAGGAAAGTTTTTCAATCAGAGGGTGATCGGGCACTGGAACAGGCTCCCCTGGGAAGTGCTCACAGCACCAAGCCTGACAGAGTTCAAAAAGCATTTGGACAATGCTCCCAGGCACACACTCTTGGGAGTGTCCTCTGCAGGTCTAGGAGTTGGACTCAGTGATCCTTATGGGTCCCTTCCAACTCGGGATAGTCTATGATTCTAACTTGCTGAAAATTAGTTTACTTTATAGCCAGTTGAAAAAAAATAGAATCAAATGGTGAGGAACAGAGATTAAAACACCTTCCTTCCCACCCTCCCCCCTTCCTTCCGAGGCACTACCTCTTCTGCTGTGAGCTGCTCCTTTCTCCTCATGCTCTTTCCCTCCATCATGGGCCTCTGGCATAGGATATAGTGGGATGCAATCCTTCATGAGTTGTTCCAGGGGTGTCCCCCTGCATGCTGCAGTTGTTCATGACCTGCTGCAGCATGAGTCTTCTTTGTGGGCTGCAGTTCTTCAGGATAAACCTGCTCCAGTGTGGCCTTCTCTCCATGCACTGCACATTCCTTCAGGGCATCTCCATGTGCTGTGGAATGAGGTCCGCCATAGGCTGTGGGGGGACTGCATGCTTCACCATGATGTCCTGTGTAGGAATCTCTGCTTTGGCACTTGGAGCTGCTCCTCCCCTCCTTCTCCTTCTCGTTGGTGTCTGCAGGACTGTTTGTCACACATTTTACCCCTTACTCCTTTGTATCACCCACTGCTGTGCAGCCGTTTCTGCCCCTTTTTAAATACGTTTCCCAGAGTCATCACCATCTTGGCTGAGAGGCTCAGCTGTGCCCTGGGGTGGATCCTATGGAACTGGCTGTGCCAAGCATGGGGCAGTCCCAGGATCCCCTGAGGGTTTGCCCTGGAGCACCTGGACACAGAGATCTAATACACTAAAATACTGCTGTAATAAAAGACTTAAAAGCTAGTTAAAATAATTTTTAAAAGAGGTACTGCAAAAATTTTGTGTAATCAATATCTATTTTTTTGTTTGTCTAAATCCTTTGTTATTAGCTAATTTGCAGTGGTTCTCAGACTCTTCATCAGAATATGTCAGTCATCCTACAATTTTACAATGCTTGCAGAAGCTGAGGGAACTTGTTCCATCTCTTTGTACAGTATTTAGATAAAATATAAATCTCCACGTTCTTTTACATATGCAGGTGGTTATTCGAAGGCTTCCTCCTTGTCTAACCAAGGAGCAACTGGAGGAACAGCTACATCCTCTACCTGCCCATGACTATTTTGAGTTTTGCACTGCTGATCCCAGGTGAGGATGAGCTGTTTCTGTATGTTTTCAGGTGTTCAAAATCTAATAGAGGCATCTGGACCGTTCCAAATCACATTTTTTTCCCTTTTATTATGTTTGTTGGGCAACTTCAGATATTTCTGAAAAGCAGCTATGTATGCAGAGACAGCATTCCTGGCCATTCGTTTTACACTGGTGATTTTAAACTGGAAATTTTTTAAATACAAATGGGGCATAATTAGACTTGAAACTGATGTTTCTTTCAATCTTCATTGGTAAACTTCAGCAAACTGTTTTATTGGCTGTGAACAAATTCAGTCCAGGTCAAACAATCACACAATGTTTTCTTGAGTGCCGTTTGAGCTTAGTTTCCTCGTTTGCTTACATGTTTCTATACAATTTTTCAGATAATCCAATTTTATTCATTTTTGTGTCTTGCAAAAATAAAAGGCAATAGTAGTTGATTTAAAATAAATTAGAATTGCTGGTATATTTTTATAATTTACTCTCTATCACAGTGATAAAATAAAATTCCCTTTCAAATAAATCAATTTCCAGAAGAGAAGGAACTTAGCCACTAAAGTCAATAAAACACCATGTATGCTACATCTGCATGTGTTCTGAAAAACTAAAGTATAAGATCCATCTTGTTGTATCTTAGTGTGCAATGAATCGTCCTCCACTGGCAGCAGATGCTTTCCACTGACTGCAGAGGGATCCTGGAAGTTTATTGCTGACCAACATTTGAAGTTAGGAGTTCTCTCAGAGTGAGTTCCACAGTCAGGAACAAACAAGTGTTTATTTAGCGAAACTATGACAGTTCCCAACCTACCTGAATAGTTGAACATAAATGCAGAAACAAAATATTAGGTGCTTCAGCTGTTCTGTTAAAACCACACAGGATATACAGTTCAGAAAGGGGAGTATTTAGTCGGATTGAAAGTCTTTGTAGTTCTTTATATTTCTCTTCTGAACTTGGGTCTCTTTAAGGCTTCTGTCCCAGCTGTTCATTTGATAAGGGGAAAATGCCAAATCCAAACCAAAAATTCTCTGAAGAGCACCAGTTCTCAGTGTGTTTAGCTGCACAAATTCTGTAAAACAGTTAAAAAATTTACTATTTTAATTTTCCAGAAAAATTGTTGACATAAGAGTTTAGGGAGTTGACCACCTTAGAAAAGAGAAGGCGCTGACAACAGTTGTGCGTATAAAGTTTCATTTTCTCTCTCACTTTAGTGTGATGGAATTTGGAGTAATCAAAAATATCGCTGTCCACTCATTTAATTGCATCCATGTCAGGCTACCAATGAAATATACCGTGTCTTTTCTCTCATAATGTGTTATTTGTCATGTTATTCTCTTCTGTCTTCACAAATTTAAACTCACTAAAAAATAAGGTTTCCATATAAGTTTGAATTTTTCAAAATGAACTGTTTCATGTTCCCTCTTTTTTTCTTTATCTTGCTTCATTAAAAATGTATTTTTATACAAAAGATGTATTTTTTTAAGAATGAGTTTATCTTTACAAGGTTTGTATGGCTACAGCTTCTTCCAGCAGACGACGCAGCTTAAATAGGCATTTCACTGCAGTTCTGCAGTCTTGGTCTGGCTGATTTTTTGTCCTTTACGTGGCCCAGGATCACCTTGTCTCCTTTGTCCCCTTTGTTTGGATACTGACATATGCCATGTTTATATGTTTGTGATTCAACACTTTACATGCTCACACACTCTAGAATGTACAGTAAACTTTCAGAAATTAAAAGTTAGAGACAAGATTAATACAGTGACTCTCGGTCTCCTCTTACCCAGCAGAGAACTCTATTGTGAGTATAAAGCATTGTGTTGCAGTAACCTATCATATTATGGACAGTTCACAAAATTTCAGCAAACTGTGGATGTGTCTTCATGTCATTCCAGCTAACAGGAAGGGCTACAGGAAAAGGTGGGCATGTTCTCTCTGTCTTTTACTGAATAGCTTTATTCTAGATCCTGTACCATGTGCACAGTGGCAACCAATCCGGATAATTCAGAAAACAGATAATAAAAATAATGGGAAGATGAGAAGAAATTTTATGTTGCCTAATGAAAAGGATTTGGAGAAGCTACTCAGTGAAGAGGATCTGCTTGTTGGAAAGGGGCATACAGATATTTTGGTGTGGAACCAGATGAATTTGCCTTAAAAGCTGTAACATGTCAGTTTAACCACATCCTGTGTAACTCCAGGTCACAGAAGTTTCTAAGAGCTCGTTCATATTTCTGTAGACTTTTTTTTCCCACACAGCACTCTGTCAAACTGCAGAACTTTTCAGAAATTCATGTCACAAATGATGGATGTTGAAGAAGGTTCAGGACCAGTTAGACAAGTACTTATTAGACAAATATTTATCTATTAAAACCTATTAAGCACAAGGCACAAGTTTGGTTTTACAGAGTCCCTGGGCTGCAAGTAACTGAAATTATGTACTGGATGAAGTGTCAGTGTATACTTTCCCCTTTTTAATAAAATTTCTCTAAACAACCTCTGTTAGTTGCTGTTGGAAAGAAGACTAGAGAGGTCTAACTGTAGCTGTTTCTACATGTTTATTTCCAAGGTCATCTCACCTGAGAGGTGAAGACAAGATAGGCATATCAACTACAGTTTCTCTGTTACTAGTAGACTTATCTTTCTAATATCTCTAATATCTTTATATCATAAATGTTGAAGTTTACCATGTCCTATTATAGGCAAAATATAAAACATCGTAAAATTTCCTGTGATTAGTGTCATTAATAATGTATATTGCTTTTTCAGTTACATCCATTTCAGTAAAATCATTTCAGAAAGTGACTTGTGTTTTGTTCATTTTTCATATTCATCTGATTCACTGCATTACATTTATTCTCTCTTACACGTTGATGTCCAAATACAAACAAAACACTGTTCATAGCTAATGGTAAAGACTGCCTTCCTGACAGACTGTCTTGTACTCAGACTCCAAATATTAACTATTTTTTTCCCAATACTCTTCGTCTGCTTGTAAATGTTTCTGAGTCTTTTAAAACTTGAGTCAAGTGATTGAGTTCTGTCCCTGCAGAATTTGGGTTGTCCCTCAAGACTGGCACTGAGTGCTGTGAGTCATTAATAGCATTGTGAGGTTATAAAAGTAAAAAGATCTGAACAGGAGCTTGGCTTACACGAGAACTGGTCCAATAGTCAGAGCCATGCCAGGAATCAGAGAGAGTGAGAAAGCTTCTTGCAAAGCACCCTCATTTTTTCCCTCCATAACTTCTTCAGAATATTTTGCTCAGGGTTATTGTAGGTAAGTAGCATTAACACTGTAAGGTGAAGGTTTGCACCCAGCAACTGCAGTGTTGAAGGGGCAGTGCCTTTAGAGCTTCAAGGGAACCACCACTGTTGTGCTCTGGATAGAATAATTGACAGGCTTTGGTTGACACAATTCTGTAATGTTTCTGCTGCTCTGTCAGGCAAGTTACGTTCATTAATAACTGTAAAAAGGAAAGACTAAGTTAATTTAAAATTATACCGGTTCCATCCACCATGGAAGGTGACAAGGCTGAAGGCCAGTGGATTTTAGCTTGACAGGGCAATGTAGATGATGAGTTACCTCATCAATTACGAGTGGATGGAGGAGTTACTTGACACTCCAAAATTTAGATGTAGGCATCTATATTTATATACATGTAAGTATATATGTTTATATATAGATAACCACCGTGATTGATAAGTATTTTACTAAGATGTGATAGCTGTTTTTAGTTGCTATTTATACTCTAGATAACTATTTAAAATTGCTTTTCTGTGTATCAGTCTTTTTACACAATTGTGTTAAAATATACTTTGTAGAAGTAAACAAATAGAATGTGTTTCTTCGTAAAGTTACCAGACAAATAAAGGCTTAAAGACATGATAGACTTAAGTATTATAGAAATACATGTAACCTGAAAGATTGAATACCCTTGAGTGCAGAGCCGAAAGCAAACAAACAGTGTGTTGGACTGAAGAAATTTGTATGGTCAGACTCATCTGGATTGTTTCCATAGAGATTGCTCTAAGTGATATCTGAGGGATGCCAGCATGTGCAGTGCATCTGTCCTGAACATTATATGGATGGAAAGCAGCATCATAGACAGCAAACATATGGCAAAATAGAACCAGCTGTCTGGATATAAAACTGAATATCAGATCATGAATGAAATCTATGCTGGTAGATGCTTGAAAATAGGAGACACACAGTGTTCATTGGCCCTTCTGTAGAACTCAGCCAGTAGGCAAAATCCGGAAGAGTGAAAGCAGTATTTTAGCCAATAACTGCTGAATACAAAGTACAAAAGTAAAGCAGGAGTGTTTCTTCCTAGGAGAGGTCATTAGCCTTGGAGTGCCTGTGGCCCCGAGAAGACCCTCTATGCATTCTTTGGTGCATGGTCATGCTGTTGCGTTCTCAGTGGAGAGGTGAAGAGTGAATTCAGGGTGGGCAGCAGCAGCTGGAAGTCAGATGTCTGAAACCCAGAGAAAGCATTCTATATGCAGGCCAATACTAAGTATTTCAGGTTTGCTAGGTTTAGTTAGCTTCCCGCTTAGAATGTTAATTTTAGGCACTTTTTTAGGCACACTGCACACTTTGCTGGGTAAGAACTCTTAGACAAGGGTTTGTAACAGTCGATGGTGAGATTTTTACATACCAAACACTGACACCTAGCTTGCATGCATGTGAGAGGCAATTCTCTACTTGGAGAAGTTGCTCCATCAGAGAAGGAATCTGTAATTGCTAAGCATTGTCACAGCTTTGTGTTTGCAACCTTCTACCCTGATACATGGCAACAGTAATGGACAGAGAGTTTTGTTTTCTTGTGCTGTGGTGCACATCAGTATTCTGCTGTGCACCAGCATGCTTTCATATTTTTGTATGTTTCTGCTGATGTGTATGAAGTTCTCAAAGGTGTTAAGAACATTCAGCAATAACACTGGATCCCTTATTTGCAAGGTATATGTTAAATCTCTGCTTTTCAGAGTCCCATTTATACATTTCAGATTCTGGTTTTTTTGTTAGTAAATGCTTAGTAACCATGTAAAATGTTCCTCTGTTTTGAAAGATACTCTGATTAAGCCAAAGAAGCTAGGAAAATACGTTGTGTACTAGGAAATTAATATGTTGCCAAAACAGATAAAAGAGATGGTGCTGATATACCAGCTAAAGGGAACAAGGAAGAAAAAGCTCTTGTGTTTTTTTTCAGTTTTGTTTCATCATGATTATGTGTGCAACCACAAGATTCTAAGTTACTATAGGAAAGAGAAAATCCAACTATATGATGAAGCTGTTTGCTGTGCACTGAGGCAGAGAAGTGGCTGAAAATTATTGCTGCCTCAAGATTCCTGGTTTTGTCTGGTGAATCTTGAAGTATTAATTGCATCAGTCTCTAATATCAGGCCTTGTTTAAGCATCAAAGAACACACATCATAAGAACAGTCCTGTAAATATGACAGAGAAGGAAGTTTACCTCTTTCTGGGAGCTGCCAGTTACCAGAGAGGCAGGTAGTTCTTCACTGTTGCAACCATTAGGCAGCGCAGACACATTTCTTCCAGTGCAATAAAATACTTTCTTACACTTGTATGGCTTTTTAAAATACATATTTTTTAACCATATGTAATAATTATGAAAAGTGTTAAATTTATTTTTTTTTTCTTCTTTGAAACTGATGAGAAGGAATCTGGCTTGTTACATCTGGTTTGTGTCTTGGTAACTCCACAACCACCCTGTGTCATCTTTCAGCCCTGGCCATGCCCAAACAGGCATTTTTGGAGTTAATCTGCTTACAGTTCACTCAGTGCTGTTCCCATCCTAGAATGTCAAAATATAGTGGGTATATATGGATACGTGAGCTCTTCCTTAGAAACAGAAAGTTCATACTTTTCATGCTGTAGAAACACTCCTTATTTGCAAGACATCCGAATAAAAAAAGCTCTCTAGTTTTTTTAGACATTTCCCCTGGCTGCAGGAGCAAACACAGATTTGGTGGGTTTACAAAATCATTGGTTATTGTCAGTGCTGCTCTTTATGGTCTCCTTCTTACACTGGAAGTAGAATCCATATGGATGCGGATTTTAAAAAGAAAAAATTCCTTGGGAACCGCGTTGCTTTGAGCTGCCACATGCATGGATCCTTTGATCCAACCCATGGTTTTGTTCTTTCTCACTCATTGTGAAATCTAATTCTGAAATAGGTATGGGATTGAAATACAGTTGCAACTGGTGAGTTGTGCATGACAATAATATATAAACATAGGTATTTTAGAGTTATGGGCTTGTGTTAAGATTTGTTCAAAAATCTGACATAATATGTAGCCATCACTAGAGCCGTTTAAAACAACTCTTTTATATCACAGTTTTAGGGGTTTCAAGTATGTAAATGCCATGGCTCACAATAACTTAGCTGGTGGGTGCTGATTCATTAAATTACTTCAGTTTCATTGTGGTTGTGATGTGCCAGCCCTGAAGTTTTTATCAGGCATGTTAAACATTTACCCTTGGAGTGGGATCTATGCCACTTTATTCTCTCTTGAAGAATCAAAATTATTTTGAGTAAGTACCGGTTTCTTTTGCTAGAAATGCTTTGGATTTTCACAGTAGGTGTTCTTCACAACTAGTCAGTGCATGTATTTTGATAACACATGGAGTTTATTTATTTGTATGTAGTTCAGTGGATTTATCTTGCCAACTATTAGGTTATTTATTCTTTCTTAAAGGTGGAAATATCTTTAAAAACAGGTGGCAGCTTGGAAATTGCCTCTTCACTGCAGTCTTTTACTTACCTTTTCCTGTTTCAGTGACAGAAGACTTTTCTTAACATGCCCAAGAAGTTCCCCAAAAGCACTGCTGTTACTCATATCTCTTAAATCATGAAATAGTAAAGTTTTGATCCTGCACAATTGGAAGTGTATGCTCTGGAATTTAGGGCAACAAAACAAACTAGAAATATTTCAGTTCAGAATAAATTTCGCAGTTGCATACGGAACTCACTTGTTCAGTTACTCTTTGTTATAAAGACCGCTTAAGGTAGCAGTTTCTCAAAGATGAAAATTACATTGTAATCCTTCTAGTTTTACTTCTTCCCTAGCCCGGAACAGAATAATAAATAACAGAAAATAAAATTGTTTCTTGTTGCAGCCTTTATCCTCATCTCTACTCAAGAGCATACATTAACTTTAGAAATCCTGAGGACATCCTTCTTTTTAGAGATCGCTTTGATGGCTATGTCTTCATTGATAATAAAGGTTGGACTATTTGTAAGATATTAAGTGTGTATATATATATATACATATATCATTTTGGAACATTACTTTACTTCCTTTTTGCTCATTATGCCCATTTTTTTCCTTCATATGCTGTTAATTAAAATATGTTAAAATTTAGCACTTACAGATAATAAAGTGCAAAATGTATTTGTCCATGCAGTCTTGCTTGTCTATGTGGTGTGCATGCTTTATGTGCATTTGTGTGCATTCTTGTGCCTTAGGCAGTACACTGTCAAGATCCTGTACTTACCTTATGAAAGCTTCACAATTCACCTCAACAGTACCTGAACACATTGTGAGCATAAATTGCTGCATCTTCAGTGTGTGTTTTCATGGTAAACTTGTGCCACTTACTCCTGTTTTGAAAAAGGAAGAGGAAACCTTCAACATTTTGGTTGCCCACTTTTAAGACCTGTTGCGCTTGAATTTTTAGGGCCTTTGCAGACATCTTGAGTTGAGTTCCGAGAACAAGAACAACAAAGTTGATTGCCAGCTGTAAAATGTTCAGTCGGCAAAAGTTGTCCCAATAGTGGAGAAAAAGTCTGCAATGTAGGTGTGAATAAATCCAGGTGTCCTATAGTAGTGTGAAACTGCCATCAACAAGAAGTGACTTGGCAGAACTTTAGTGGTTCCTTGCCTCACTCAGTCATACCTTCTGTAAAAAATTGCATAGGCTGTATAAAACAGACATAGATTGTGGGTCTCTTGTACAGACATTGTCTATTCTGTGTGCTCAGTGTGTTGCAGAGCTCTTGGGAAAAGTAGTCCTGCCCACTCTTACTAGAGATTGATCTCTAAAGAAACTCTCTGTCAAATTTTCTAATTCCTCTTCAGCATTTCCTACCTGAGATATTTTATGTGCTTCTAACATCCATCGGATTTGGATTGTTTTTGTAGAGGTGGAGAACAAAACATTCCTCACAGTGTGTGATTCCCCAGTTTCAAATTCTGGATGTTCTAAGATTGAAAACCAGAAGGAATTTGTGATTCTGTTAAGACTTCACTTTGCAGGTTTTTCAGTCTTATGCTGTATTGAAGTCAAAATACTCAGTCCTGGATATTCTGGGAAATAAAACACAGCTTGGACCCAGCTGGTCAGTTTGGCACGATCATTTCTGCAAATGAAGAGCACAGGGTTTGATCACAGGTGCCCTCTGGTGAGGCTTGTGGCTGCATTGCTCTTATGAGGCTAAAACTGAAAAAAGCATTAGCAGGTTCAATATGGTTAACAAATGTTCTAGCAGATTTAAGACAAAGTTTCAGTGGACTTGAGCTAAGTGTAATCTTGAACCTGCTGCGAGTGGAAACCAGGTGAAATTCAAAAACTACACACGGTTCTGACTCCAGTCTGAAGAAAAATCCAGTATTTAAGGCAGAATTCAAAGCGAAGAATCCCTGCAAGTAAACACAGGCAGGAAGTTGCACAGTCCATCATAAACAGAAAAAAAGGAAGTTTCACACAATTCTACATGCTGAGTTTTACAGTTCTGGTTCTGAAAGGAGATGCTATCTTGCTTTATTGCATATTACCCAGCATTTATGTACTTCTAAAGCTTTTAGGCAACAAAGCTTTAGGAAACCACTGAACAGTTTCAGATTCCTTTCCCAGTAGGACTTAATCACTTGTCAGATTGAGATTTTGCGGTAGATGTTTCTAATCAATATCTGTGAATAATTAAAAGGGAATTGTAAATGGTAAAACAAGAATTTTGTTGTGCAACAATAGTCATCTTCATTTTGATAGTCTTGTTAGCATATCCAAAAATATTTAATGTTTATGTGTATCATTAAAATATAAATGTATTTTGGTTTGAATTTAAAATCCTTCTACACGTAACTTTTCATTAGAAGTTCAGGAGTTGTAGAAACATTCACCATTGATTTCAATTAAAACTGTCCAACACATGTTTCAAGAGTTTTCAAAATCTTGCCTGAAATTAAGGAATGTTTCTCCCCCTCAAAAAATTATGGTTTGATCTCTTTTAAGGTTTGGAGTATCCTGCAGTGGTTGAATTTGCTCCATTCCAGAAGATTTCAAAAAAGAAGCTGAAGAAGAAAGATGCCAAAGCTGGGAGCATTGAAGATGGTAAACATATTTTTTTTTTGGCATCACAGTGCAAAATAGATTCTGTTTCTGCTATGCATTGCAAAGTGTTAACATAATTCAAAAATTTTTCTTCACAGATCCAGAATATAAGAAATTTTTAGAGAGTTACTGTGCTGATGAAGAGAAAATCTGTGCCAATCCTGAGATTCTTTTGGGAGAGATTGAGGCCAAAACAAGGGAACTTATTGGTCTGTTTTCTTGATTTTTCTTACTATTGAGAGTATTAAATATCTTACTTTTATATCTTTATATTATCTGAGAGAGCTGACCTGTTCAGTCTAGCGGATTTAGATTACCATGGTTAAATTTTTGTTACCCAGCCAAGCAGTAGAACTGTTTACCTGTTCTCTTAAGTCTCTATGCATGGAATCACTTGGCTTCACCTGAACTTTTGCATACACAGTGGCTTCAGAAATAGGTCCTTAATAATTCTGAATAATTACAGACATATTAATAGGTGGACAATTTATTTTTACAATATAAAATAGCTGAATACTTAACAATTTATCCCTGATATTAGCTGCTTTTATTAAGAAACATGAAATGATCTCTCTTTGTTCTCACGGCCAAGATTCTGGAAAAGCTCTGAAAGTAAGGCAACACCTTGTTTTCTGTATGCATGCAGCATGCCTTCCGCAGTCCCGCGGGGAATTTTAAGTAAGGTCAGCACTGAAATCTTCAGTGCTGGTATGCAGCTTTCAGGATGACATGGAATATTGATGTGCTGTATCTTCAAGTGGCAACATGCAGAACACTTAGTTTTTCCCTAGGTGTGACAACTGAGTAGGAAAAAAAAGACCTTTGCTGGTACTTCTTAAGTGTAAAAGTAGCTACTTCTTTTGATTAGAATCGTAGAATTGTTTAGGTTGGAAAAGACTTTTGAGAACATCAGGTGCAACCATTAACTGAGCAGTGCCAAGTCTTCCACTAAACTGTGTCTCTAAGTGCCACAGCTATGTGTCTTTTAAATACCATCAGGGACAATGGCTCCACTATTTCCCTGGGCAGCCTGTTTGAGTGCTTGCAATCTTTTAGGGGAGAAATTTTTCCTAATATCCAATGTAAACCTGCTCTGGTACAACTTGAGGATATTTTGTCTTGTTCTGTCACTTGTTACTGCTGTTTGAGAGTTGACTGGAGAGACTTGGAACTTAAACAGTTTAGAGGAAATGGAAATGTTAGTAGTATGGACATTTGGATAATAAAACTTGTTTGTTGCTGTTCTAGATAGGAAAGTTACACAACAACATTTGTTTACCCCAAATCTTCCTTAGTATTTGACAGGAGAGTCGAAATTTTCTAAGAAATTTACAATTTCAAAAAAGTTACTGATCTCAAGAAAGATTTATTAACTTAAAAATATTCTATCAGTGAAAATTCCTAGTCTTGAGACTTGCAGATTTCAGAGTAGCAATATTGGCTGAAGGCAGATTCACATTAAGAGTTTTAGTGTTTTCTTTCTGTTAAATCTCAGGAAATCAAATTGTTTGCTTTATTTTTTTCTGCCATTCAAAGCTGTAGCCATTGCTATCCATATAAAAACAAATATTTCTTCAGTGAGTGACATGCTGATAGCAAAATTATGTAAGGGTTTAGTTGTGTGTCCACTTGCAAAGATGTTACTCCTACTGATGTCAACAGAGGACATGCTCAGCATTTCTCCATGTAGAGTTACTATGAACCAACATATTTTATGCATCATGTTAGATGTGCTGGCTGATCAGTTTCAGACGATGAAAATAAGCTCATTTTTCTTCTTGTTTGTAGACAGCAAGATAAAATGTAAAAACTTTTGCAGACACAGGTCTTCATTTAGCAATTTATTTTCTGCAGAAATTTCTTAAACATTTTAAGAAAACTCTCCTAGGTTTTTATTTGCATTAGGGCCCATAAATAAAATGGGTAAGATTCAGATTTGATAAGCATTCTTTTTTCCCCTCCTCTTTTGATAGTACTCATCACACTGCCTCTCTCCCTTGAACTTCAAGTTACAATTTCTCATTAAAGCTCTTGTACCATAGCCTTAGTCATGGCTAGGGTGAAGTTCTGGACTCTCAGTGTGGTTTATCCTTTCCCCAGACCTTCCAGTTATAATTTGTGGTCTCTTTCAGCATGTAAAAGTGCCCAGAGGCAGACACTGCTCAGACAAGGGAACTTAGAGGGGCAGGAGAGAGAGGCAAAGCTGCAGATCTGAGCATGTGGGTAGGGTGGGGCAGCATGGGAAATCCAGGGACAGAGAGAGGAAAATGGAAAATCAACAATCTTTCTAGGTTGTTGCTTTGAACACTGATATTTGTTAAAGATAAATACTGAATCAGCCTTCCTATCAGTCTTTTCAGAACTTCATAACCAAGTTTATTATTAATGAATGGGTTGCCTCCAGCATATTCGGACTTTGAAGGCCACAAGATTTAAATGTTTTTGGGATATGAATTGTGTCTTAGATTTTGGTTATACCATTTCAAATTTGTTGAAAACTTTTTTTTTAATTTCTTCCTTTTATCTTTTACTTTGTCATTTTTCTTCCAAATCCTGTCATGCATCCCACTAGTGAATATTTTTTCTGGTTTGAGGAAGGATCCTATACATAACTATAGAGCAATTTCAAGTAGCAAACATTTTCTGCCCTGGGACATCTAAGACTCACAAAGTTTTTGTAACTAGTCACAGCTGCAAGTACATGAATTCAAGTCTGAATTCAGTACTGACAGTCATGAATGCTATGTATGATAAAAAAATTGATGATGTTCTTCAAGATGTTGTAGAATTTGGGGTTTTCAGAGGCAAGTGATTTCAGAGTATGGAGACAGCTCTGTAACATAAGAATGGCTCTGTGATCCAGTAGATGAAAACATTTTCCTTGTTATTTGGGAAGCCAGAGTTTCATTGAATCTGCTGATACTTTGCTATGTGACCTGGGGCAGACTACTTAATGTCTTATTCCTCCTGTTATCCTATGGAGAGGTGAATGTTAATGTCAGGTAAATGGAAATTTATATGAGACTGAAAATGTTTACTTCGTGATGCACTTTGACATCTGGGATTGAAAAATGCTGAGATTACAGTAATGTGGGCTGTATATGAACAACAGTATAGCTAGGTTTTGATGTACAAAGTAAAAAGTAGGAGTAGATTCTGCACACATTTTTTTCCATTTTGGTGAAATAACCATTCAGTGAGCAAGAGAGTAAAGCCATTCTCTTGAACTGAAAAGATAGGATCTTTAATTAAACATTAAATAACCATGCAATGTATTTCTGTTGCTTCTAACGCTAACAACAAAAAAAGCAACAAAGTGTTTCTAAAGCAGAGTGATGGGAATGCTTTCAAAAATAAATGAAACAAATAGATTTATCAATGATTTAGCTCCCTTTCAGATAAAACTAGAAAAAAAGAGGTTAGTACAAAAGTAAAGAAATGAGTACATATTTTAGGAGTTGAACACTATATCACAAATTTTTTGTGTTTTAGCTAGAAGAACAACACCCCTTTTGGAATATATTAAAAATAGAAAATTAGAAAAGCAGGTACGTTCAGACTTTTGCCTGAAGTTCAACATTTATGTTTCATGTGGTTTTCTGTTGGACAATTTACAATTAATCATTTTGGACTCTTCAGAGAATACGAGAAGAGAAAAGAGAAGAACGAAGGCGGAGAGAATTGGAGAAGAAACGTCTGCGAGAGGAAGAGAAAAGGAAGCGCAGAGAAGAAGAAAGACGTAAAAGAAAAGAAGTGGAGAAGCAAAAGAAAATCTCTGAAAAAGAAATAAGGATCAAGGTACTGTAATGAAAAAAAGATTATTCTTCTTTTTGAAGTTATCCAGAAGTTCTTTGGTATCTCAATGTTTATTTAATGTACAACAGCACAGTGTGGAGATACCAAACCAGTTTTGACTGCAAGGGAAGGTAATGTGGGGCTTTGACTAAGTAGTGTTGTTTGAGTGTGTGCCTAATGGGCTTAGGTACAGGGATGTGCTGGTGCAGTTACAGCAGGTAACTCAGACAGTTTTATACAACGCTGCTGCATTCTGTGCCATCATTACCTGACAGAACCAAATTTTTCTGTGTCAGCATCTTAGAAGATTGTCACAGCTTTGATTGCTGTATGGGCCATTCATTTAAGAGTTGGACTTGATGATCCCTGTGCATCCCTTCCAACTCAGAATATTCTGTGATTCTGTGTTTCTGTGAAATGTGGCTTTAACACTTTCTGTCATGTAAATCTCGATGTGGCCACATGTGCAGAGAGTTTTTTGTGTTTATGCAAAGAACTAATGTATTTCAATAGTATTAAAGCGTTAAGCAAGTTATAACAAAGTCTTGCTAACTTCAGGCTGCACCACCTTGCAACAATATGATTTGATTTTAATAACATCATTTAGGAGGATGTGTCTTGTGCTACGAAGCTGGAACATATAAAACCTTATTTGTGTGAGATGACATAGATAAAAACTGCTCATCTGAACTAAATATTGTGGTATTGGAAGAGCTTTATAGACTGTTTTGCAGAGGGAAATTGGTGTAAGAGTCTGTAGCATAACTCAAGGACACAGACTGATTCCAGATCTTGTTGTGGTCAGCAGATCTGTGGTCAGAAGCCACTGAACTGTGGATTTCTTTTCTCTTTTCTTCTTGGAAAACAGTTTCCTTCACTTGGAAGTACAAATCAAATAAATTCTGAAGCTGAATTACATATTTTTCATATAGGTATAAAAAAAACCCTCTAGAATTTCAGAAGAAAAGGAACTTAATCCTTTAAATATGTTACTCAAAATTGGTTGTCCAAAAAGCCCAGTATTTATGACATATCAGTGGTGATATGACTGTGAAAGCTAGTTCTGTCTCTGAAAGAGAAGGAAAATATTTCCTGAGATAAACATTATAGAAGTTTTAAATATTGGAGGAAAATAATTCTGTGTTTGTTGCAGAAAATCTGGTGAATGAAAAGATTGAGGAGATGTTCTGCTTAGTCCTGATATGTTAGGCCAATAGTTTGAGACAGTTGGTCCTTCTATAAAAATTGTTCCTGTAATGCAAGACAGTGCTCAAGCCCTGTGTGAGTTATTATGAAAGGAACAGACTTCTTGAAAATCCTAATCTTCAAGGTGAAAATGTAATGAGATCTTTTCTGCTAGCATCAAGTTTTTCCTCAGTCTGTATTTGTGTCAGGGTGTACTAAGCACCTACTTCTACATGCCAGTCTATCCCAAGTAGTTCATGTGACACACATTTTATATATAATATTTCAAGGAGTGAAGTATTAATCCTGCTCTGTTTGTAGTATTGTAAGGGTTTTGCTTCTTATTTTAGCAGCAATGACATTGAGCTGTATTACATGATTTCTAAGAAACCATAGACCATAATAATGTCTTTATACATAAAACTCAGGAGAGAAGAGTAGGTAAGTGCTTTCTTCAGTATTCTCAACATACTTAAAAGTGTGCAGTTGAATGCCTGTTAATGACTGTCACTCCTTAACAAAAGTAAACTTCCCTTTCTAAATAACTTCAAATTTCATACTTTGTAAAATGCATTCCTAGCATTTAAATAAAATATCTCCGATCTGTTCACATTACTGATATATTTAATACTTTTAAAATGTCTATTGCAACAGAGGAGAACAATTTGACATCATAATATAAACAAATATTTCTTAGCTTCTCAAGAAGCCTGAAAAAGGAGATGAACTGGCCAGTGAAAAGCACAAAGAAAAAGGTGAAGAAGCTGACATTGAGGAAAACAAATGGGATAAATCACCGGGATCTGGGAGTATAAAATCCAAGTCTTTGGAGAGTTCACTTAAAGACCTTAAGGAAAAGTAAGTAATATTTATATTTTAGACTTCAATTTAGATCATAAATGCTTTCATCTCAAGACAAGTGGTGCATTGACAAGATGTTCTGTTCCCAAACAACCAATTTTATTATTCGTGTGAACAAATCTCTTATTATCCTTTTGGTAAAAGGGGTTTTGTAACAATTTCCTGACCTGATGGCAGTATTAGTGGATGCAATTTGTTATTTGTGAAATCTTAAGAAATCCCAGATTGGAAGGATTTCTGTGTGAAAAGTCATACAGTGTTTCATTGTTATTTCACCTGATCCCCATCAAGAGCTCAGGTAAGGTCCTACTTCCATTACTGATGTCAAAGACTAAATAGATTAGCATGCTGTACCCTTCCTTCACACATGGGTTTGCTGCAATAAACACATAACTGTGTTTGATAAATGAGCTGATGGCAGAAGAGTTGTGATGTGAATGATATAGCCTTCTGACAGTACATGCAGAAGGCTGTCTCTGTCTCCCACTGCCTTCTGTGTTACATTTGTACTAGTAGGAACAAGGGACGTAGCTCAGCTCTATTACTGCTGTAACTTGGGAATGTATCATCTTACAAGTGTTCTCAGCAGCTGGCTCTCTCTCTTGTCCTCTGGTATGTGTGTCTCATTGCAAGCAGGATTCACCCATAGGGTATGTAAGATACATAACTAATAAGTTGCTGCTGAGATAAATAGTCCTTTGCCTTTCATTTGAGTTTTGTGGCTAAGCTCTCAAAAGTGCTTTGCAGCACAGAAGGACAAGCTTTAGCATTTTAATAAGTTACCTAAGGTATGACATATAAAATATGAGAGAAAGTTTGGGATTGTTCTTTGGGAGCCTTGTAGGTTACCTGCTTATTCTGAGTAGTTTAAATTTTACTTTTGCCAAAATAGGTTCTCAGTTTTTTTGAGACATATGTAGGAGCTGCAAATGTTCTTCTAATGGCAAATAGAACAATAAAGAAACTTTGAACACTGGAAAATAAAATAACTGAATTTACTAATTGAATAAACAGGTCCTCAGTAATATCTTACATGCATTATTCTTCATTTTTTTGTTTCTGACAAAGGACCTCAAGCATGGGCTCAGTGTTTCAATATATTGAGTATGTTCTGAAAGTTCCTGAAAACTTCTATGTCCTGTTCTCTAATGGAAATTGAAAATATTCAGAAACTCCTTTGTTGATGTTCTTCAACAAAGGAAGCAGAACAGGGTCAACAGAAACAGTTTCAGGGGCAAGTCAGTTGTTTGCTAATCTAAGAATTGGTTAGAGTAGAAAAGACCCTTAAGATCATTGAGTCCAACTGTTAACCTGGTACTGCCAAATCCACCACTAAAACATGTCTAAGTGCCACGTCTGCACGTCTTTTAAAGACCTCCAGGGATGATGAATCCACCATTGCCCTGTCTTTTTATGCAGTAAGCTTTTGGTGGTGCCGTATAACATTGTTTACTATTGGTCCTAGAAGTTTAATAAGGCATTTAATGTAGATTCTACAGGTGTTAAACAGAATCATTCTGGCTGCACAGGTACAGTAACCTTGTGTTACCTTGTGCTACAGTTACCTTGTGTTTCCAAGTGCTCATTTCAGTGTGATTATTAGTGGGTAGGTAGCAAGCTATGAGCTATTTTCAGATGGATCAAGGTTTAAAGTTGAAACTACTCTGTCACCAATTCATAAATCAGTAATAAACTGTAATTTCCAACCCTACATGCAGAAGACTGAATTGTATGTTTGAAACCACCTTTAAGGCTCAGTAGCAATAGTTTTCTACCACAGAGCAAAATCTCAGTAGATGCATAAGTGTACATGGTCACATATGGGTTTGAAACTATACCAAAAAGAAGTATGCTCCCATTCCCCTTATTTCCATTAATTTCTGCTTTCTCTGGCTGTGTAACTTTCTCTTCTACCTATACTTTGTAATTGCTCATCCTGCTGTTTCCATTCTTGCCTCTCTATTTACTGTGACTGAATTTCAGGCAGCTCCTTTAGCCACTCTTGAACTGGAGTCCCTAAGACTTGCCTACCTCCAAGGGCATCCATTCCTTCCTCACCCACAGGAACAGGCAAGGGAAGAGATAAGTACCAGACAATGCTACAGCAACAAATCAAGGGCGTCTTTCTGGTCTTCTGGCAGGTTATGCCCTGAACCTTTCTAGGATCAAGAGTTAATGTCTAGAAAAGCATATTAAACATGAAACAAAGCAACTTACACCCATGTACCCCTTGAGAGTTAACACAATATTTTATGTATATGAATGTATGCTACAGGTACAGTATCTCTGTAATTGTGATTGATTCAGGTGTTTGTGACAGCTGGGACATTGCTTCCACTGGGTAAATGTGTTATGCTGACACAAGCTCAGTCTTCTGAAATACTGAATAACTTGCCTCTCATTCAGGTTTTGTTGTGACCTCCAGCTCTTCCTGAGATAGGGCCCCTTGTCTTAGCAGCCCCACCAATGCCCAAGTTCATGGCAGATGCTAACAATTTTCACAGTTCTGTTACTTAAAAAGTGATATAGAAAGATACACTTTTACTGATATTAAATAATTCTAAATGAGAAGCATATTGTTATTTGATCACTGCACCATTACAAAATCTTCATCCTCAAGTAACTCACTTTTTCAATTTTAAGTATTTACACATAGATAGTATATAAAAAGAAACTGCCTGTATTTGTTCCTTTTAAAGTTCATTCTATTCTGTAATCTTTCTTCATTATTTGCAGTTTGGCTATGTGAGAGAAGCACCTGCTTGCTGAACTGGAACAATGAAGTGAATAAGAGAGCTGGGAATTTTATCAGACAGGCAGCAAAATGTTACAAATAGTCTTTATAATATAGACCCACTGCAGCATAGCAGAAATTAAGTATTATGTTCTGGTAATGTAATGGTCTTTCACCTAAATAAAATTTGCAGAGGCAGGCTAGATTACTTGGAGGCACAATAAACAAAAGCCTAGAACTTAAGTACTCACTTTCACAAATGTCCTCTGCAAGTTGCAATGTCAGTGAATAATTTTTGCTAAGAGTTAAACTTTACAAGATGATACATGATATCTGCGCAGTTCCTTTGGGCCTTCAATGTTCCTGTCCAAGGGATTACTTATATGCATGACTCACCTCAAGACCAGGCCACAAGAGCTAACAATGCAGCATGTGTTTATGCAAAGGGTATTGGGGAACTATTGACAGGATTTCAAAGAGGGATAGAAGGTGAAGAGTGGGCCTTCCACAACAGTTGCACAGAAGTCTGATTTTGCTTGCAAACCTTTGTCTTCTATTTGTACTGAATGCGTGGTCAAGGGCTGGACATACATGGATGAAACATTCAGCAAAATAGCATATAACCCCTCTTTAGTGAGAAGAAAACAACCTTGCCATATAACTTGTCTATTTACTGTTAAAGAAGGCTTTGTATTGTATCCTTCAGAAGCTCCTTTTTACTGTTAATTGCTTGGATTTTCTTTCTTTTCATACATACTTGTAGGTCACAAAATGATAGTGACAAAGAGCAAAGAGATTTGGAGAGAAGATTTCGAGAAAAAGAACCTGAAAGACAAAGGTATCGATTGGATGATGGCAGAAAGCATAGAACTCACTATGAGTTTGACAAGTTTATGAGAAGGAATGAAGAAGAGCTGAAATGGGGGAAAGGATACAACCAAGACAGAGGAAAGAAAGGGAACTACAACTACAGCTTCACTGTGGAGGCAGTAGACAAACTGGGTAAAGAGGACAAGTGTGATGACATGGCATCCAAAAAGGAGCGCATAAGAAATAAGGTTCTTTTATTCATTTAGGATAATCTTTCATTAGTTAAATATGCTTCAAGATCACAGGTTTTAACTTTGCAAACTCAGTGTAAAGCTGCTTTTTCAGAAAAAAATTCTTTATCTCATTTTCAGTAAAACCCAGACTTCTTTTTGGGTTGTTGTCAGAGGACAACAGTTAAAATGAATTAAGGTTACAGGTCTGTGCTGATTCATATTCACAATGTATAGAAGACTTTCAAGCCTGTCTTTTTTAGGACACTATTCTTGGAGCCTTGCATTTTATAAGTGTATTAAAAAATGTTACACTTCTGATCTGTAATTAAATTTAAAAACTGTGGCATGTTAGTATTTTAAAAATGTACTTCCGTTATCCAGCTCATAAAGTAATTATATTATGGATTTGCCAGGTATTGCTTGTTAGAGCAGCTATAAGGACTTAAATAGCTAATTCAGAGACCATTGTATTTAGAGGGTGTAAATGGATGGATTCTTCAGTATTGCATAGTGCCAGTACGAAAAGGCTGTCATTTCCTTAGGATAAATTTATCCTCATAGCTGTTGTCAGAGAAAGAGCAGATGCAAAACCAGTGCAAGTGGGGCCCATGGCATGGTTTCTAGTAGAGCTGTCCCTAATTGTCTCCCAGAGATACGGGCATTGTTTTTCTCAGGCTGTCTGATTTCACGGATGTGCCAGATTCTTTTCAGGGTGTGGCTCTTCTTGTTACCCTCATTCTCTCTTCCTTGTGATCCTGGATTTTCCACAAAAGATGACCAAAACGCTGTGTTGGGTAGAAATTTATTTCGCATGTGAAACTGTTCTTTCAAACCAAGTGACTGATCTGTGATGTGGGCTAAGGCTGACAAGTCACATGCAGAGTGAGTCTGTATGGAGTGTGCACAGAGCAAGTGCAAGTGGATTCACTGTGTGTGTCAAGGAAGTCACCTGGTGCAAACACAGACAGCCTGGTGTGTCCCACTTCTTGTTTATGCAAATGTCAGCTGGCCAGGATGGCTGAGATTTATCTTCATATGCACATTAGCCACTTTGCACATACATCAGAGGCTCAAACTGTAGAACAATCAGAAAAATGGCTAGTTCAGAAATGGGAAAATGGGAAAAACAGTTTTCCGTATGCTTGCCAGGCTCTTCTTGAAACCTGACAAATTAATCTGCAACCTTGGAACTGAATGGTGGGCCTTGGGGGCCTTTTGTCAAGTGTTAAGAAGCTGCCTGCTTTTTATTTCTTCGCAGCATTCTTCTGGTAGCTTGCTGAGTCTCTGGATTGGTATACACTTCAGGTGCTGGATTTGTTCCCTAAAAAAAGAAAAGCACTATCAGTGAAGTATTTTGCAGTCTGGTGACTTTTTTGTTTAGAGTATTTATCACATAAGTAAGATTAGGGGCTGAGTTTTACAACTTAGGTATAGAATTGACAATGCCAACACAAATTTTTACTCAGAGATAAAGCTTCTTTCTGAAGTTTGTAAGAACTGATGAGTGAATGGGAAATTTGTAGTGTAAGTAATGTTGTGCCAGCTTTCATCATGCAAACTGTGGGGTACGGAGTCTGTGGTAAGAAGAGTCATTTCAACCCTTTATCATGAACTTTCTAATGGGTACTGCTTGTCAGAAGGTCTAGTTTTATGCAGCTGTTTGGGATATAGGAAAGTGTTGTGTTATGCAATTTGTACCACACTACAAAGCACTAACTAGAATAATGTAGTCGTAAGGCCCAATAGTGAATCTTGACAACTGGACTAAAGAGAAGGAGACAAAAAGTTGAGCAAAAAAGACAAAGGTGAAGGAAAAAGAAAGGAAAAGGGAGAATGTGTGCTGGGGATAAGAAAAAAGAATGAAAAAACAAAACACCAGAATTACTTAAAATTATGATGGCAGTTGAAAATTACTATAGTTTAATGTAGGACAATTTCAGTGCTCAGCCCCTGTCTACAAATAGGGTGTTTACTAAACTTAACATGAGACATCAATAAAAAGGCTCAGGTTTTGGTGAGCTTCCCTTCCTACAAAACATTAAAAATTGGTATTTGTGAGAGTAAAATACTTTTACTAGTAAAAGGCTTCTTAAGCAAATTTTCTAAACAATATGTTTCAAGGATAAAAAGTGCTCTCAAGAGCTATGAAGTATCACGATTTGCAAGTTTGAGGTGTCTGTTCCTTGTAAACTGTCTCCTTTTTCCATTTTCCCCATGATCAGATCAGCATGTGTTTGATTTGGTCACTCTCAGGGCCTGCCCATGCTCAAATTGTACTTACTTTGTTTATAATCAGTGCATGAATTCCCTGCTCTCACACTCAGTGTCGAAGGCATGATGAAGTAGGGCAATAACTGCAATTTTTATTTTGATGTGTATAATTCAAATGTGTGTCTCGTGTTTAAATTGTGCTAATATTTGATGATCAGCTGAGGATCATTTTCTAGCTGCTACCTGCTAAACTGTTGTCTGGTTTATCTTTGGCTTTTATGCTTATATTTAATATTTGTTGTTCATCTGCAGAGTTGCAAGTGCACAGGCTATTGTTGTTCTCAGTTGATGTTAGAGAAGGTAGCTACATTCTTGTTTTACTTGTAATACCATGTTTGGTAATTGTGTGCATATTTCTTCTTGTTTATGTCAAATATATCATAGGGTCTTTAATTTTTACAGCTTTCAGCATTGACTCAAAAAGCTTGGTTCCCAAGAATAGTGTTATAAAACAATACAAATATCCAATATTCATTCAATTTTCATTACACTCCATTTTTTTTCCTGGGTCTTATGAACTGTAACACAAAATCTACTTTTCTTCATAAAGATTCAAAACTTTAAAATCCCACATATGTGCCTCACACAGGTTTCTCAGAGTGTTAACCCCATCTCCTTCCTTCTAGGATCGCCCAGCCATGCAGTTATACCAGCCAGGAGCTCGCATCCGAACACATATGGGACCTACAAGTAAAATCTATGACTGCAGTGGGAAATCCTTTGAAGATACTCTTGATAAAAAGTATGAGGCAGATAATTTAGCTGGAGCTGGTTCTGAGAAGACTGAAGAAGGAGAATAAAACAAACTGGAGGAAAGTCTTTGAAAAGGGGTGAATTTAAGATTCAGTGTCATCACAAAAAATCCATTGGGCTGTGTCAGAACTCCACAGGCAATTGCACCAACAAAATTACAATAGCTCTGCCTTTTACTTTCCATGAAATAAAGGGAAGAGTGACTGGTGATATCCAAAATATCTTACAGCAAAGGATTATTGTTGCTTTTTTACAAAAAGCAGCACAAACACTATTTGCCTACTTTCAAAGCAGTTCAAATATTTTATTAGATTTACCTTGGAATAGAAAACCTCTAACAGTTTTAAAGCAGTATTTATATAAGACTTTACATACTTTATGTCTTTTGAGCTCTAAAGAAATGAAATGTAAATTTGCATCAGTTTGAAATCTGAGGCACTTTAAATGTATTTGGTGCATGACATGAGGGTCACAGGACCCCTTCCTGCAAGTGGCAGTGGCAGGGGCTGCTGCAGAGGGTTCGGTCGGACTCGGTGTGACTGGCCCTGGAGGAAGCTTTGGAGACGGTGGTCCTTGCAGGATGATGCCCACAGTTTACACAGTTGTGAGGAATGTCCATAGGTATCTGTACCTCATTGTGTTTACATTGTTTTTCAATTAACTATAGCATCAGATAAGTGTTAGTAAAGCTACAAGTATGTTGTTAGAGACTTTGTCATTTTCTGAGCCACTTTTGCCTTTTAGTTCTTAATCTATTTCTTGTGCTTAAAAGAGAAGAAAGCTAATGCAAACTTCAGCACTTAAACAATATATCTGGTTTTAATGAATCAGCTGTTTTTTATGGTTTTGACACTGACTTTTGAAAAAAAAAGTGGTTGTACAGTGATGACGTTTTATATGCTAATGTTTCATATAAGTTGCAGTTACAGGATTTGGAAAATGTATGATATGTGAACATTCTGCAGCTCTGTTTGTTCAGAAATTAAACACACATGAATGTCCATTGCAGACTACCATTTTGTAAGATTTAGGACAAATTCTGCCCTCTGATGCAGGCACATATACATATATATATATATGTGTGTGTGTGTGTGTGTGTATGTGTGCACATATCTTCCATTGGTTTCAATGATAGCCACATGTTTATGAAAGGGCAGAATATATTCATTTATCTTTTCATGGCTGAAAATTTCTCAGTTGTCTAAAACAGACCTGCTTTGTCATTGAAGTTAAATAGTAAGATATTAATTTATTTTTACATCCTGTTTGAACATTTTACTATTAAGCGTAACATCTAAGTGTTCTAGACTGAAAAATTATTTATTGTATTTTCCCAGATATTAAACATTAAATACAATAAAAGCAAAAAAGAATTTGGCTATGATTTTGAGATGCGATATTCTTCTATTTTTTCATCTATTACTCCAAAAAAATTAAGTAAGTTGCTATTATGCTGCTTTGTATGCTTCAGAAGCAGATAAAAGTACAGTTGAGGGGAATTTTAATAGCAAGCTATGTACGTGAGCTGCCAAGTAAAATTACTTCAGGATTAAGTAAAACTGCTGCTAGAGAATCATTTGGGTTTAGTTCCATCTAAAGTTTTATCTCGTTTGCCAAGTTTATTCTGACTGCAGAGAAAGGATTTTGTCTTGGTGTCCTGCCTGAGCCAGACAGTGTCAGCACTGGGAGGACAGGCTTCCCCTCAGCAAAAAGGCCCAGCTTGATCCAAGGATTCTTGACAGGGAGTTCTCCTGCAGTAGACCTGGGCAGAGCTGGGTTCTTCACCAGATGAAGGTCTGCTCAAAAGTACTTCCCACCTTTCTGGAGGCCCTGTGGAGGCCTCCACCTGGACCTGAGCACCTCTTGATAGCATTATAGGTGATTAACTAAGAACTAAACACAGTTTGCTCAGCACTTGTTTGCCATTTGGGACTTCTTGTTCAAACCTCAATTCAGTAAATACTGTCAGAGTGTAAACATCCGTGTCTGTCGGGTCAAGCTGGGATGTCCTCCGTTACAGAGATTCCTGTAGCCTTTTGACGAATTTTTGTATTCTTGTGAATGCAGACTCCTGCCCATGGGGGCAGAGAGCCTGTCCTTTGACTTCTGTATTCCCGTGGAAGAAATGGTCAGGACATTGGAATTTGCACATGGAAAGTACACTAGACAAGGATCTGCCTGAGCCACATCCCAAGGAGCCCCAGCTGCTTGATGGCATAGAAGTACCGCTTAAGGAACTCTTGGGACAACCTCTCTTATTCAGCAGGTACTGGCATCTATTCCTTCCACATCAGCGGGGGGCAGTAGAAAGTACTGGCCACGAGCATTTCTATAGCCAACCAACACCTGCCACAAGTAGCTCAGGAGGGATGGGAACAGCAAGGCAGCCCCGGGGACACCAGGAGCCCAGGGTGCATGGAAATGGTGCCTGCAGGCTCTCTGCTAAAGTGTGACCCTGAGTCGACAAGAAATGCATCCTGCCGACAGAGGACATGCCACTGCTGAGCTTCCCCTCTCCGTGCTGATGGCCATCTTGTGCGGTGCCAGCAGGATAGCCTGTGTCTGTGGGAACAGGGATCAGCTTTGGGATGGGAGCTTGCACAGCTGGCCATATCTTCAGGGAAGACTGCCTGTTGGAATCAAGCATGTATCTCATGATAATACTGCAAAATACAATGACTAAAGAAGTAGAACACGTTTCCAAGTCCGTGGTCCAGTCTCTCCTGCACAGGAATGCAGCAGGGCCTGAGCCTGCTTCCCTTGATGGGGCAGCTGGGCGGGAGGAGCTGCCACCTGCTCTATGCTTGCTCCTTGCTTTATGCTTCTTCCGATGACACCAAATAAATGCAGGCTCACTGCCCGCCTTTGTGCAAGCGCAGCATGCTGTGAGAGCTTCATCGCCACAATAGTAACTTTGTTTTGCAAATTCAGCTTAGCTGAAAGTAGAGACATCCCCTCAGAATGGGAATTGTGTCTGGTTACATCCCAGCTGACTTGAGTGCCATCTGTTTTCTTGCCTTTAAAATATAATGTTCTACAATTAATAATTTAATAATTTTAAATATAATGTTCTGCATTTAATATTACCTACTGGATAGCTTCACTGAATTTCTGTTGCCCTGTTTCTTATTGAGTCCCAAAGTCACTGACACTTAGGAATATGGAAATCATACTGTTTGCCAAATGGAGATTGGGCTCTATTCTGTCATGAGCTATGATGTGGAATGTCAATATTCAGTAAATAAACCTGCATTTGTGCCTGTTGCGGTTTTAAATAGAAGCTTATTCAACTGCGAAACATTGTACTTACAACGTTACATTCAGTTTTTAAACTTCATTTAAAACCAAATGGCTCTAAGTTGTTTTGGGAGAGTCTTTAGAGGTCAGTGGCTCATCTCACCAGCCTTGGTTAAGCCAACACTGATTTTTGTGCTACAGGCAGTTTCCCTGCCGGCCTCTACTTGCAGCACTAGTCCTGAACAGCACAAACAAAAGCCTGAAATATTAACATGACAAACCCCACTTACTATGCACAAAATTATACTGAGCATCAGAATAAAACAGGTTTAAAAAGGAAAAAAAATACTTTCCTCCCCAAACCTGATGGGAAATATGACTTGTGAGTTGGTGGTTCTCTTCGAGTCTTAAATGATGAGAGGAGAAACTTTGGATACTTATTTTTTACTTATTTCATTTAAAAGGAAGAATATGTGAAACAAATGGGAAACCTATTGAGTATTTTCTGATAATTTCCAAGTGACTTAAAGGCATGCACTCTCTTTCCTCCATCCACTTTGGCCTTTTCACTGAAGTTCTTCTTGAAGACTGAAAATGTCATCTTCTTATTGTCAGGTGTTGGTTTCTCTCTTAACAGTTTAACTCTCCTAAACCTCTCAACTGCTACATAACTAAAAAATAAATATTTTCCAGATATATTTTGTGGTTTATACTTCATTAGGCCACATCCCAATCTCCTGAATATGTCCCATTTGCATATCTCATCTACAATTAGGTAAATACTATCAGAGGCTCATTACTGTTACATATATAAATATTATAGTTTTGATTCAAATTGATACAAACACAAGAGACATTGGACTGCAGTGTTCCTTGCTCAATTCCAACTAGCAGCCTTGATTTGAAAAAAATAACTACTCTCCTAGAGGGTAAAGACTAACTTCAGAGAGGTTTTACATGCTGGCACAAAAATGGCAGATTGACTCATGGTTCAATACAGGATCCATAAACACCTCCCAGTGTGTGCAGAAGGCAGGAGATATAAAAGCATGCAGAAATTGAAGGTTCTTTATTTCCTTATCTTTAAAAATCTTTATATACTCTAAAGTCAAATAGGAATATTCTGCATAAACTTGAAGTGGGTTTTTTTGGGGGGGGGTCTTACAGCATGAGGGGCCTGGCCTGTTACTACTGATCTGTGCCCAGGTCTCTGTGTTGTGCTGCTTTTCATCTCTGGTTATGCAGAAATGTAGATGGTTCTACTGAATGAAACTGAAGGGAGGTTGCACCTCACATTGTTTCTTAACAGTGAACTTGAATATGGGCACTGATACCTGATATTACCTGCTGGAAGTTCTTGCATGTTTTTGGCATCTGTTGAAGGTCGTCAGCATCCAGAAGCAACAGTAGGTATATAATTATGTTCTAAGGCATTCAGACAAGAAAATCGGGATAACAAAGCAAAGATGGAAACACTTCCAAAGATGAATAGAGTCAGTGTTGTATCCTTAACTTAGAAAACTATCTTGCAATACAAACGTTAAAGTTGATTGTGTATTGAAAACTTTTAAGTTCCTTAAATAAAGATCAAATAGAGAGGAAGAAAACACTTGGGAATATGTTACATAAGGCAGAAACGTATTCAGAGGGTATTTAAGACATACCACCAATGAATTGTGAGCTCTCCATAGCTACAGTGCTAGGTAACAGGTTTGTTCTCTATCAGTTACAGTCACTACTATAGAATAAGAACAAAAAGGCAGTTTCAGAAAGTAATTTAGAGGCCTAAGGAAAAGAATTAAATGAAACAAAACAGCTGTCTTGTATAATTATACTCCAAGTCTTCAAACTGCTGACATTTTCACTGAGAGACTTCACAGGTGAATATGATCTTTTTTCACAATTTGCTTACGCAAAAAAAAAGATAATCTAGACCTGCAAGCTATATTCAGGTGTCTTTCAGAGTAATGTTAACTGAAAGAGAGCAGACCTATGGAATTTTAGCATGATTTCCTAAATCAAATGAAATCCCTAGGTGTCAAGAGAAAAAAAGTTCTTAAGTTAGGAAAAAGTTTAGCCATACAGTACAGAAACAGTATATATACATATATATGTTATTCATGGGGGCTGAGGTGGCTTCTAACACTTTGTGTGTTTTCTATCAGTTTTCTAGTGCAATACTTGTTCTTTAACTGCTAATCTATCAAAAAAATCTGCATGAAGTTTCTTCACCTTCTTTGGGAAGTCCTCTTGGCTAGGTTAAAAGGACATCCTCCAAGTACTCCAAATCACATACAGATATCAACAGCAAGGAAAAAGGAGTTTACCAAGTTTGGCCAAGAAGAAATGTAACAAATCGGGTACACCTGATTTATTTGGAATTTAATTACATGTTTGAGTCCATGTTAAATGGAAATTATTAGATTAACTACAGAAGCTAGAAATTAAAAAACCTGTGAGCTGGGTGAAAGAGGAGGCAAACCAGAAAAAGAATAAAAGCTCAGTATGAAATGAGAACAGCAGTGAAAACAGGTTATTAGCTGGCTTTGGATTGACTTTACACACTATTTCTGTGCATTACCAAGGCAGGAGTCAGCTAGTGCCATTCTGAGTAATAATACACAGATAAAACACAAGTACAGGAGGAATGAGTAGCAAGAGTGCTCTGAACTGAAGACTTGGATGGAAACAAGCAGCCTTTAAGTCATGGGAAAACCACAATAAGTTGATGTTCTGGCTAAGTCAATTACTGTCTTCAAGTGTGTAAGGCAGGAGAAGTCACAGAGATATAGGAAAAACCTACACCTTCACAGCACACCCCTGAGGCCTCCCCCAGGGCACCTGAAGATATTTTCAAGGTGTCAGGAAGGAGCAGATCAAAGAGGGAGGAAAGACTGAACAAGCTCCTGTTCCCCAAGAGCACATCACACAGGAGATGGCTGAAACCAGGGAACAAGGAAGGTAGGTTTGAACTAAAGGACATGGCAACAATGCATATATAACCTATAGTCAAAGGGAGATGAGCCTGGGACATGACTACACAGGAGAATAGGCAGGTACCCAGCCTGTGGTGCTGGATTTCTCCATGGGATTTAGAGGTGGAATAAAGAAAAAAATGCCTCATCAGACAGTAATTGTGGTTGATCACTACACTTTCACTGCATTTTCACAACATGTGTGGGGCAACAGATCACTGATAAGTGCTGCCTGACACAGAGGCTGATCAGAGACCACTGTCTCAGTAAGGAAATGCTACCAAATGTCCAGTCTGAACCTCCCTGGGGCAGCTCTGAGCCTTTCCCATGCATCCTATCACTGGGTACCAGCGGGAAGAGCTCAGCACCGTCCTTTCCGCTTCTACTCCTTGGGAAACTTTAGAGAGCAGTGAGGTCACCCCTCGGGCTCCAGGGGATTTTTCTGTCCCTGGACGTGTTTTAAGGAAAGACTGGACATGGTACATGTTGTCCTGGTCTAGCTGATGTGGTGATCTTCGGTTGTAGAGTGCAGTAGATGATCTCAGAGGTCTTTTCCAGCCTCATTGATTGTGTGCTTCTCTCCACACTGGACAAAAAGCACTGCAGAAAATCCCAAAAGACAAAGAAGCAGTTCCTGAGCGGAGGGGCCCAGAACTGGGCAGAGTACCCGAGGTGTGGCACACCCAGCACTGGTGAGGGCACGGCTGGAGTCCTGTGCCCAGCCCCGGGCCCCGGGTTCGGGAGGGACACCGGGGTGGCTGAGGGGGGTCCCGGGGAGGGCAGTGGAGCCGGGGAAGGGTCCGGAGCACAGGTCCTGCGAGGAGCGGCTGAGGGCGCTGGGGGTGCTCAGCCCGGGGAGCAGGAGGCTGAGGGGTGTTATATCGCTCTGTACAAACACCGGACAAGAGGGCTCTTCTCCCGGGCACACAGGGGCAGCCTGAGAGGGTACAGTCCCAACCAGCACCAGCGGAGGGCTCGGTTGGACTTTAGGCAGATATTCCTCACAGAGAAGGTGCTCATACGCCGCAGTGGCTGCCCGGGGAGGCGGCGGAGCCACCGTTCCTGGGGGTGTTTAGGGACAGCCTGGGGGCGGCAGTGAGTGCCGTGGTTCGGCTGACAGGGCGGTGTTGGGTCCCCGGCCGGGCTGGGCGATCCCGGGGGTGCTTCCTCCCCTGTGCACCGAGTCTGTGTATCGCCTCCCTCAGCGTTGTGAACCCCCCACACCGCCCCCCTCCCCTGGTCCCGGAGCGGCACCGCCCCCTGCCGG
>WBMV01002299.1:17316-70310 GCA_013396655.1 Campylorhamphus procurvoides | reverse complement strand
GGGGAAGGGAAGGCATGAATGGGCGGGCGGCGCGGCCCCCGGCCCCGGCAGGGCGGGTCAGCGCAGGGCCGGGGGCCGGGGGAGCGCCGGGCCCGCAGGCACCCCCTGATCATGGGCACCCCTGCCCGGAGGAAACCCCTGCCCGGAGGCACCCCCTGCTCCGGAGGCACCCCCTGATCATGGGCACCCCTGCCCCGCAGGCACCCCCTGCCCGCATGAAAGTTGCGGCCGCACCGGCAGATCGGAGAGCAGCACCGACAGGGTGCCGTCCCCGCTGCCCCGGGAGAGCGAGCCGGGCAGGGGCCCGAGTTCTGCCCCCTGACAGAAGTCGGTGCCGGGAGCGGCTGTGTCGCACGTGGGAGCGGGGAGGCAGGTGCAGAGCAGGGGATCCCGGCGTGCACGGCTCTGGAGCACATGTCCCGGGAGGAGCGGCGGAGGGAGCCGCGGGTGCTTAGCCTGGAGAAGAGCAGGCTCAGGGGTGAGTGAGGTTATGACTCTCTGGGACCACCTGAAAGGAGGTTGTAGCCAGGTGGGAGCCGGCCTCTTGTCTCAGACAGCTAGTGCAGGATGAGAGGACATAGTCTCAAGCAGCACCAGCGGAGGTTTAGGTTGGACATCAGGAGGAATTTCTTAACAGAAGGGGTGACGAGGTGCTGGAATGGCCTGCCCAGGGAGGTGATGGAGGCACCGTCCCTGGAGGTGTTTAATGAAAGACTAGATGTGGCACCCAGTGCCATGCTTTGGTTGATAGAGTGGTGTTCAGTCACATGTTGGACTCGATGATCTCAGAGGTCTTTTCCAGCCCGGTTGATTCTCTGTTTTTTTTAATTGTTTATAAGTGAGGAATATAGAAACTTGGGGTTTCATTTTTCTCTTCCATAATCTCCCCTTGGACCCCACTTGCTCTCAGGAATGTAAATGGAATTGTAAGCCTGGTGTCACCAAGTTTCTCAACCTTAATTCACAGTTCCTGACTAGATGGAATGGTGAGTCCAGTGGCACTTCATTAGCTCAGGTTCAGCACTGCAGCAATAATGTTTCTGGGGCCGTTTTTGGAAGCCATCTGTGTGGAATTGTGAACTTGCAGTTAGAAAGCCTTGTCAGAAGTATATGGAATGAATTTTTTTCTATCCTGAATATGTCATAGGTACATTGATTTTACTCTGCAGTTTAGACTGTTATTAGATCTTGTATTGAGAACTAGTGTTGTTATTCTCTTAGCAAGAGAATTGTCATTCTCTTGACAAAGATTGAAATCTTGCAAAATAGCAAAATAGTTCTGGCCACTATGATGTGCATGTGCATCAAATGTTGTCACTTTGCAACTCTTTTTTGACTTGAACCTTTCCTGAAAACATGGAACCTCGTAATACAGCCATTTCCTTCCTGGATCTGGTGTCTCCCGTGTTCTCAGCATATCTCAAAATTTCAGTGTCTGGTTGGGTCAGGGTGTTTGTGGCCTCTTTATGTGTGTAATTTTAAAGACCTGGTTTAGCAGTTGTTGCTCATGGAACTTAGCCTGGCTGGTGCCTGGGAGTTCAGATGTGAAGGTGCAGTCAGATTCCTGTGGACACTTCTGGATTAGCAGGAGCATAGTGCTGCTTGTCTTGTTCATGGCTTGTTGGAAATGACCCCCTTAACCTGCAATGTGTGTTGTGAAGCGCCTGCTCTGCCACGCTGTGGGGATGTTTGTGTGCAGCTTCCTCTAGAAGCTAAACTTCTGTTGGTCAGTCACAACACAAGGATGTAGCTTCAAGAGAAGCATCATGCTGCCACCAGACTGCCATTTACTTTCTGGCGGTGCAAAGACATGTCACTTTTCCTTTTGCTTAAACACAGCGATAGTCTGGATCTGCTCCTGCTAGCAGAGACAGTGAAGCAACTGTTTCCAGCTTTCGTGTGCTGGGAACACACCACTGACCCTCTTCACTGATAGAGGATATAGCTGATCTGTTTCTCTGGAAGAAACTTACGAGGCTGATGACAACAAACAGTGATCCATCCTGTGCAGTGACTGATAGAGGGAATCCAATGTGGTTGTAGGACATTGCAGAAAATTATAGGGGTTTTTTTTCGGGAGGGCTTTCCCAGCTGTGTTGGTGTGTCATTGATGTGTGTTGCATGTCCTTGATCTGCTTGAGTCTTATCAGGCTTGATTGTTTATTGAGAGAAAAAGAACTATAGATCCTTCTGCCACTGAGAACCAAGACAGCTTGATTTTGAACAATGATGTGACAGAGTATTGGTTCCTGTGTTCTGAAATTCTTTGTGGAATGTTAAAAGTAACCTGTAATTTTCTGTGCTCACAGGCAGTCTAGATCTTTAGCTCTGAGCCCTTCGTTGCTTCCCTCTGGTGCTGCCTCGTGACAGTTACAGCTTAACTTCTGTAGAGGAAAAATGCAGGTATGTAGTATATATTAAATGTTGCAACACTGAATATAGATTGTGTTTATTAAAAAAATACCAGGAATTATTGCTAATCTTGTAGCTATGAAATTAGAATGGAGTTGGGAAGAGGAGACAGGTTGTTTGCTGCCACAGTTGGTGTTGTGCCGTCATCCCCTGTGTGGATTCCTTCTTATATGTAATATCTCCTGTGTATTTCTTTTTTTCCACTGGGAAGTTTTTGAGAGTCTGCAGGAATTATGGCTTAATCTTTAGTGGGATCCTCATGGAACATAGAATGCGGAATCCAGGAGCTGTCTCTGAAGTGCCTGCATGTGTTGGCTGGGAAGACATCATGAAGTCTCTCCACTCTGTGCATTAGCTTAGGACAATCCTATTGCTCAGTCTAACATGAGCTCAGCAGAGTTTTCTGATGCTTTTGACTCTGCTCTGTGGTTGCCCTGCAATATATGTAACCAGTGTTTGGTTGAATTTGCAGTTATCTCATTGCCTCTGACTTCTTGGGTGCTTTTTCTCTCTGCCAAATCATGACTTTAAACTCTTGGGTGCTGAAGGGTGTTTCCTCAAGGAGGAAATTAGTGATGGTTGTTCTTCTCTCAGGAAGATATGTGTCCTCATTACCAATCCTTTCCCCCTTCTTTTTTTCTGTTCTTTCTGTGGTGGAGGAGATTATGGCCAGGACTGCAGCATAGGGGGCAAGGAACTGGTGTAAGGATCTTCAGCATCTCTGTGGAGAGATGAGAGAGCTGGTGGGAGGAACCTTTGTATGTAGGTTCTAGACGTGTGAAAGAAGAGGAGTGGGGAGAGGTGGCTGATGGAGCAGCAAAGACTGGTGGTCCCACTGCTGAGACTTCTGTGCCTCTTCAGCTCTTAACACGAGTGATGGGCATTGATCTGTGTCACTTCAGGCTGTCTAAGAGCAGAGCTGGTGCTGATGCTGTTACTGTGCTTGATATCTATGGATATAGTGAGCTTGTAGACAGAAGTACTTACCTGTTCAGGTAGATTTCAGTGGAAAACTTCATGTCTTAGGAAGACCCTGAAAGAGGTTTGGCTGCCTAAAGTTAAAGTTTAGTATTGCAAACTTCAGAATCTTAGTTGAATTATAGTGTTTAGTCTTGAAGGGGAGCCAGGCTGCAGACACGGGACAGGCATAGCTGCTGGGCTTCAGTCTTCTGCTTCGATTGTAATGTGTTCTCAGAACAGATAGTTCTGTTTGGCTGCATCTGTATTTGTTTTCTCAGTGGTGCAGCCATGAAAAGGGAGAAAAGTAGGAGGGATTGCAGAAAGAGCAATTAAGGAATGCATTGTGCTTTGTAGTGTTAAAGTGGCATGGAGCCTCAGCTGTAGCCACTGCTGCACAGCACATCCTGTAACTGAGAGTTTGAGTAGGGGTGATGCTCAAGTGTCCTTTCTACAAAACAGGTATGGCCTGGCAGAGTGTTCAGCAAAACAGAGCGGCCTGGGGCCTGCACAGCAGTTATCTGTACATGCATGGGTGGCAGCTTCTTTGTCACTCCCAGGAGTATTCAAGCAGGCCTGAGACGTACTCTAGTGGCCGTCTCCCTTCTGATTTGTTTCACGGGGGACCTGTTGCTCAGGACAATTTGATCTTCATCCTGGAATTCATACTCTTCCTCAAAAGGCTTTAGAGGATTAAAATGAAGTTTGGATTTAGTACTTAGTCCAGTTCTCTCCTTACCCTTTTTATGGGTTTGAGTTGGAGTGGTGCAGATCTAGTCTTCTTTAATGACTGTAATAATCAATTTACACTGAGGGAGCGTGGTCCATCTCTCTTAGTATTGCCAAAAAGATGTCGCTGTGCACAGATTGCATAAGAATTCATGCAGGTCCAAAGCCAAGGGGACCCGGTTACTGATCATATGGTTTCTAGACTGGCTGGCTCTGCTGGTGTGGGACTGTTTAGAAAACAGTGATATGTTGTTCCTTAGCCTTTCACTCAAATAGAGGACCCAGTGCAGAACAAGTTCTGGTGCAGGAGTTGATGGCAAAGAGCAATGTGAAGCAGAAGTTACCTGTGTGATAAACCTGAGTACAGAGGAGGGCAGCAACCAAAGCTGTGTAGAGACAGTGGCATTGGAGCTCAAAGTGAAAAGGGATCAGGGGCGATTGACAGGGGAATTTTTCAGACTAGCTATTTAGATATGTGCTAAGTGAACCACCAACATCTCAGAGTTTACTGCTTCAGAAGTGTTTCAACAAATTTAAACTGGCAGCATGAGTTAGTAGTGGTTCAGCACTGTTGAAATTTGTTACTGATTTCACAGTAACTATTCTAAAACTAGATTTACTGTTCCATGGACTCGTGGCCTAAGGTGCAGCAATAACAAAAAGTTGACTTGCTCAGTAGTATGCCTCAATTAATTAGAGATTTCAGCAGAAGAAACAGTTTCTTCAGTGACTGCCTGCTACAGTGGGCTGACGTTACTAAAGTGCAAATGCTGGAAGATAGCAGTGTGAGAGCTCTTTAAAATTATTTCTTATGCCAAAGACTTGAATGTCAAGACCTTTGGATGTCTGGACTGTGCCTGTAACTTCTTTGGTTTCAAAATAATCTCATGGTCGAAGAAAGTTAGCAGCAACTTGGACAATTTGTGGAAGGGAGCCAGGGCCTTTTTCTCATTGTTGTATTGGAAAGAAAATGGAAATGTTTGTCATAAAGTAAGATAGAACTGAATAAAGGGAGAGGATGGGAGGTGGGATGAAGTGTAGTTGAGGGAATTACAGAAAGCTGCAGAAAGGGCAAAAGTTACGTAGTGTGCAACGGGGAGGGAAGTTATGAAGAGGGTGGAAAAGATTGGTAAACTTTGTTGTAAGCTGTGATAAATTCAATTTGGAAAAGCCTTTTTTGGTTTTCTAGAAAAAAGAATGGATAATTCAGGATTACCACCAGTTTTGGAATTAGCAAATTCCCTTTCACGTCTGAAAATGGGATTAGTGCAGTATGTCCTAATTGTCCTAATTATATTCTGCTGTGATTTGGTAAAAGAGCCCTCATTTATTTAGCTTACATGAGCACTTCAGAATTTTTGGCTTTCAAATTGAAATCTTCCTTTCCTCCCATCGTGCCAAATCCCCTGAACAAAACATAAACTGTAATTCATAAAGACTTGAAGGTCTTTTGGAGTGTTAAGTAAGACATGATGTGCTTTGAGTTTTTACAATTGGCACGTTATTTGCTGTTTCAGAGATACAGACCGCTGAGCAGTACTGTTATCTTTCTGTGTTGTTTTAATCTTTCACAGGAATAAAAAGTTTTGTTTAAGATGTTGGGAAGTGTTTCACGGCCAGCACTGAATGTGGCATTGACTACATTTTTGGTACATACATCTTTTGTATGGCTGCCAGTAGTGTGGGAAGCTGCAAATTATACCCTAAAGGTCTTTCCACTTCAGTGTTTGTAGAGCAGTGCCCTTACTTCTCATGTGTAGCTGGACTTGGAAAGTCAGATGCTGTGTATTTGTCTCATAATTGTAAAGCAGGATCCTTCTTAAAGGTCTGTCTGTGGTCCTACCGTGCTTCCTGATTGGAAACCTACCTGCTCCTGTGGCTTAATGTGAAGTGTATATGCACAGTGTATGCAAAGAAGTTGTTCCGTGAGCAGCTGAGCTAATGAACCTTGATTTCTTAGGGATTTGTACCCTCTGTTTCTCAGCCTGTCCCTCTTCCTTGTTTTTTTTGCTGTATCCATCTCATCCTTTAGCAGCACTGCTAATTTGCTTTCATTCTTTCTTTGCTCCAAACCAAAAGCATCTCACTGCTGTAGGATTTTTAACTCTGTCTCTCTTTCCCTAATTACAACCTGAATCAGACACTGCTTGTTCTGCGTGTTTTTGCATACGGACCATTTGTGTAGAGACTAAACAGAACCAGGCACTGTTAAGTGATATATCTGCCATAGCCTCAGTGGAGCATTGCTTTCATTCCCTACTGGTTCCTGATTTTCATGAAATGTGTAGAAATGTAAAACAAGGCTGGATTGCTTTGTCTGGTTTGATTGACATTGACTGTAGGGCAATGTGTTTGTGTAAGCCTCATTTCCATGAGAAACACCAGTAAAAATGCTTTAGGAATAAATTAAGAAAACTTGCTTGAATGCATATTTTTAGATTTGTTGTAAGTCTAATATATATTTAGACAAGAAAATTAATGTTAAAATGACACAAAAATTTTGAGTGTTTTGAAGCACACAAGACCCCCGAAAATTGCAATGATAGCTTAACATGATAATCATGTAACAACTGTTTAATTTCAACCTACAAGCTGTGCATTTACCTTAAATTTTCTGCTTATTGCAGTAGCTAGTCCAGGTGAATTCTGTTGGACATAGTGGAATCTAGCCAAATCATTAAAAGATACTTGCAGTTCAGCTGCTGGATTTCTGGTTGTGGGGGGGGGTTGTGTGTTTATTTTTGGGGTGCTTGTTTGTTTTGGTTTTGGGGTTATTTTGTTGTTAGTTTGGTTTCTTAAGGTCTTGCTAAAACAGTAATTTTGAGAAATTTCCATCTTTCTCTTTGGAGCAAGGCAAAAAATGCATTGAATACAGAGGACTGTCAACTACACCAACTGGAAAAAAAACCCTGTTGTCTTTTTTAAATAGTGCTTTTGTTGTTATGAGGGCAGCAGTTTAAATAACGGAATGGGGAAAATTCTTTTCATAATGGATAGAGTTTTCATGATCAGTAGCATTTGTTTTTCATGTGATTAGTGAAAGGAAAACTGTGATTAACAGATGAAGACAAGGCCTAGGATGTAGGCTGCTGTTTTCTGGAATATTTTGGGGGTGGGGTTTGTCTATGTCAAAAACTGCTAATTTGTTTCAAAATATAATGATGAAGATGTGTTTTTGAAATGTCTTACCTCAGTGACAGTATTTCAAAGTACTTTTTGTTTTCAGTTTATATATGTGATAGAGAAAGCAAGTCACATTTATCAAATGAAATGCAAACTTTGCTCTTTATCACCTGGATTGTTTTTTACCTTTTGCTTCCAGATCTTTTTGCATAGGTAGGAAGGCCTATTGTTAAATATAAGCTTTGTTTTTTCAAGTTCCACTGATCTAAAATGACTTTCAGAAGTTGGAGACACCTATGTTTAAATATAAGTTGTTAGTACCTGTGCAAAACTTATGCTTTCTAAAAAAGGAGAGGTGGGGCAGGGACCTGCTGGTGATTGTTCAGGAATGACAAAGAGCTGAAATTAACATGGACAGCTAACTATACAGATTTTTTTTGTTTATTGCAGGAACTGAAACTTCCTTTTTAAAAGGTGCAGCGCTGTGAAAACTGTTACTGACCATAGAAAAATGGACATGTTGCAGATTCTACGTAAAACCACAGAACACTTAGAGTGTGACCACTGCAGCTTCAGAGGAACAGACTATGAAAACATACAAATTCATATGGGTACCGTTCACCCAGAGTATTGTGACGAAATGGATGCTGCTGGTTTGGGTAAACTTATATTTTATCAAAAAAGTGCAAAACTGTTTCACTGCCACAAATGTTTCTTTACCAGCAAGATGTACTGCAATGTGTATTATCACATCAAAGCACAGCATGCAGCACCTGAGAAGTGGAATGAGGAGCGCAAAGAACAACAGGTAGAAGAAGATTCAGATTCATCCAAAAAAAGTGTCACGTTGGAGTCACAGAAACCTGCCCTTTCCCCTGAGTCGCACAAACCTGCCCTTTCTCCTGAACTCCCCAAATTTGAACCTGCTGTTTCCCCCAAGCTTCAGAAATCTTTGTCTCCAGAGCCCCAGAAGTCTGCTCAGGTGACTTCCTCAGAGGCAGAGAAGTCAGCTCAGACTGTATCCCCAGATCCAGAAAAATGTGTCCAGGCTACATCTCCAGACGCAGAGAAATTAGCCTCAGCTGTGTTCCCTGACCCAGAGAAGCCATCTCCTGCTGTGTCCCCTGACTCAGAGAAGCCATCTCCTGCCATGTCCCCTGACCCACAGAAGCCATCTCCTGCCGTGTCCCCCGACCCACAGAAGCCAGCCCCAGCTGTGTCTCCAGAGCCCCGTCGGCATTCCCCAGCTGTATCCCCAGAGCCCCGACGCCATTCCCCCGCTGTGTCTCCAGAACCCCGCAGATACTCCCCAGCTGTGTCACCAGAGCCAAAGAAACCTACTCCAGCAGTATCCCCTGAACCACGGAGGTATGCCCCGGGAGGGTCTCCTGAGCCACGGAGGCATCCCTCTCAAATGCGTAGGCCTGCTTCTGCTTCTCCTCCTGAAACCCGGAGGCCTGCTTCTGCAGTTTCACCAGAGTCATGGAGACCTGGTCCCACTGTTTCCCCTGAGCCCTGGAGGTCTCACGAGGTGCAGAAGTCTCCCACAATTTCTCCCTGGGCTCCAAAACCTGCCATGTCAGTGTCCCTAGAATCCCGGAGGTCTGCCCCTGAGCCCCGAAGGCCTGGCCCTGTTTGTCTGCCAGAACCTCGGAGGCTTGTTTCTGACTCGTGTAAGTCTACGTCCTTTTCTGAATCCCAGAAGTCTACTCTTGTTTCTTCTGAGCCATGGAAACCCATCTCATCTGTGTACCCTGAAGGCTGGAAACCTGTTCTGTCCCCTGACACGTGGAAGCATTCCCCCCCTGTTTCTCCTGAGCTTCGAAAGTCTAGTCACGCTGTTTCCTCTGACTCTTGGAAGCCACCTTTCTTTCCCGAGGTTCGTAAGCCTAGTGTTTCAGTATCCCCTGAATCTTGGAAACTCTCTGAGTCACGGAAATCTATGTATTTTTCTGAAACTCAGAAATCCACCTCTACTGCTTCATCTGAGATTCAGAAACGGGCTCATTTCCCTGAACCTCGGAAAAGAGTGCTGTTCCCAGAGTCTCGTAAATCTAATCCTACTGCTTCTACTGATGTCCAGAAACGTGCTGTCTTTTCTGAGCCCCAGAATCAGATATCTACTTCTGCTGTTTCTGCTGAAGGTCAAAAACAAGCCCTGTGTTCTGAAGCCCAGAAATCAGCTCTTGTTTCTTCTGAAGTCCAGAAGCACACTGTATTTCCTGAAGCCCAGAAACTTGCTCCTATTTCCTCTGAATGTCAGGAGTCTGCTTCCTTTCCAGAGTCTCAGAAATCCACGTCCCCTGAAACTCAGAAACATGGCCTCTTTAATGAGTCCCCGAAACCTGCTCCTGTTTCTCCTGAGACACCCAAACAAGTTCTTTTCACTGACTCTCAGAAGTCTGCTCTTTCCCCTGATGTTCAAAAGCATGCTGTATTTTCTGAGATGCAGAAGCCTGCTGCTGCTTTATCCTCTGATGTCCAGAGACATGCTGAAACTACTGTATCTTCTGAAATCCAGAAGAACATCCTGTTTTCCGACCCTCACAGGTCTGCTTCAGGCTTTTTCTCTGAGCCCCAAACACCTAGTGAGTCCAGTGAAAGTGACTTTCTCTCTCACGCTTTAGATGATCAGAAACCACTGGATGATTTATTCTCACAGGATGAACAATCATTATTAGCCAAAGAATCACCAGAAGACATGTTATATTCATGCCCAAAAAAGAAGCCCAAGAAGGATAGTCAGGAGAATTCAGATTCTGAACTAAATATCAGTGAGTGTGGAAAAACAGAGATGGACTCAATGGAGATAAAGGAACAGGAATCCAACAGTGACCAAGAGCAATATGATATGGAGTCATCTGATTATGGCAAAGAGAGCAAAATGGATGCAACTACTCCCACGCAGCCACAGTGTGTGCTGCAGTTTACTGAAGAGAAAGAGGCTTTCATCTCCGAGGAAGAAATAGCAAAATACATGAAGCGTGGCAAGGGAAAATATTACTGCAAAATTTGTTGCTGTCGTGCAATGAAAAAAGGTGCTGTCTTGCACCATTTAGTTAACAAGCATAATGTTCAAAGCCCATACAAATGTAAAATATGTGGCAAAGCTTTTCTCTTGGAGTCTCTTCTTAAAAACCATGTTGCCGCTCATGGTCAAAGTTTGTTGAAGTGTCCCCGTTGTAATTTTGAATCAAATTTCCCCCGAGGCTTTAAGAAACATTTAACCCATTGCCAAAGCCGTCATAGTGATGATGTACCTAAAAAACACTTGGACAGCCTTGAACCACTTGAAGAACAAATTTAATCTGGTTTTTTTTCCTTGTGCTAGAAAAGCTGACTTTACAGAAGTGTTCAAAGTGTTATTGTATGTTAACCAAGTAGTTTAGCTGATCTGACAAGTCAGAAGATGCATGGTTTATTGTGCTGTGTTTGCCTTGTCTTTTATAGCTGTATTACTGAAGAGATTTACTTTTGAAAGTAATTTTAAATACATGTTCATGTCTTTGTATTACCCATCAGTAGAGTCATATTTTATTTTTCAGATGTACTATGTTTTTGAAACCAAAATGGATACAAAATAGTTTTGTAAAGATTTGTAAAACATATAGGCAATTAAGGACTGGAGTGGCAGGCAATCCATATTTTCCTGTGAAGGCATCTTGTTTTTTCACATTTGTTAAATGTTGTATTTTTCAAAATGTTTTTATCAAGTTCTCAAATATAAAATTCTCACTTGATTGAATGTGAAAGAGCCAGGGTATGAGAACCTACTAATATCCTGGAATCATTGTGCCCTGAGGTTGTAATTGAGTGTATACTCATTTGTTGGAAATTTATTGCACTCAATTCTCCAACTTACTTGTCTCAGATTTAGAAGCATCAAGGTACTTATTTTGTGATTCTGTATTTTGGCCATGTTTTAAGCATGTACTAATATACATTAAATTGATAGAATAACGTCAGGCTATGTATAGCTCAACACTTTCTCTTGATGACTCAGATGTTTGTAATGTCAGACAACCCCTAAATTTCTTGTATTTGGTGAAATGTTATGCTTTAATGTTTTAACAATAAAAAGAAACCCAACCTGGTGTTGGCCATTTTTTTTCCCCCAAATCAGGAATAAAATCTTTCATGTTCAACATGCTCTCTTTTAAGTATCTTTGGCAACAAGAGATGCAGAATTACCTAGGAGTTCTGCTCTGAGTGCTTCAAGTTCCCAGTCGTCAGTCTGTGAAAGAAAGGTTAGTCTAAATTTCACATCTATTTCAGGAAAATGCATCAGATGTATATGAGGGAAAACATGCAGAACAAGAATTTGTGCATTGTTGTTTAACATGCTGGTCTTTGTGTGATTTGTGTATTATCTGTTAAAAAAACCTGTAAGTGCTTTATAATTCAGAAGGAATATGGATTTTAAGTGGAAGTAGCACAAGGAAGGTTTGATTCTTCTCACGCTAAATTATGCACAGACTTAAGCTGTTGTAAATTGGCTTAGAATATGAAGGTGTTAGTGTTAAAATAAATAATAATAAAAAAGTCTGGAAGTGTAAGCTCCAACCAAAGATCTCTTAGGTTGGTTTGATTGAAGCCTGTACTTTGTCTCTTTTGTCTTTCAAGAGGGTTCTGGAAGGAACAGAAAAGGCTTATCGTAACTCAGAAACTGCACCCTCCATCGCAGATGTGCTAGCTAAGTTGCTCATCTGTGATGTCCTGACAACTCAGTTGCGTTATTTCCTCATATCTTCCTCTTATCTGTCCGTTGTCTGCTGGGTTGATATTTTCTTTCGCTGCCTCTCTACCTTTTTTGGTCTGTATTCCTGAATGCTCCAGGCAAGATTCTTATACCTTGTGAGAGAGTGCCAAAGCCACAGGGGCTAACCCTCAACCAAAAGGGTAAATTGTTTATATGTGCTTAGTGTTTCATTAGGTAAGCTCGGAGCCTTGGAGCCATAGCTGAGACCTGCTGTGCTGCTGAAGCTGTGGGGTAGCCCTCATTGTACCCATGTACCATTCATGACTGCAACGGAGGTTTGTATAGATACTGAAATCGGGTGTTCTGATTCCCTGTCTCAAATGCTTATATTAACTTCAAAGTGCACAAACTTCTGAAACCCAAAGCCTCAAGCTCCACAATTTAAGCAAAACTCGGTGGAGAAGCAGGCATCGAATCCCAGTGGCTTCCTCCACTGCTGAAAGAGAAAATTTAAAAATAGTTGTTTTCTCTTTGTACACACAGCATTTAGTTTTATTCCTTATTCTCCTTCCATGCACGTCTGTAGAATTTGAAACATACCGAGGATAAACAATTCCTTTTAAGTAACTTCCAAACTTCTTGCATTTTAAAAGTAAAAAGAAAAATAGGTCATGTAAATGTAATGGGGGAAAATTAAATCCTTGTATTAGGAATAAAGGTGCCTAACATATGTACCTGTCATCCTGACTCTGTAGAAGACTAGAAGTTTTATCAGTTACAGCATCCATGCTGTGTACGTCTAGTTAGGAATAGTCAGATGTTCACAGACACAGAAGGGGGAAGCTTCTGGCAGCTTCTCAGGGGAGCCACTCATTCCTCCGTAGCCCCCCACTACCGAAACCTGGCCATCCAAAGCCAACACATAAATGCTGCATTAGTGGAAAAAGCCTGAACAAAGAAAACGTGGGACTGTCGCTGAGTGGGATGAGTGGATTGGTGACTGCAGACACACAGAGGTCTGAGGTACCCAGTGCCACCTTTGTCTTGTCCTCACCAGTAAGGTCTCACAGGCCTCTGATTAGTCAAAGGGTTGAAGGAGTGGAACAACTATCATCAGAGAGGGCTGAGTCAGGAGTTACTCAACTCATACAAGTCTATGGGACCCTATGGGTGGTTTCACAGGTGGTGTGAGAATTGGCTGACATCTAAGGCAATTGTATATTAACTTTGATGGAGTTACCACTGGCATTCTATAAACATCAATACTTATGGTGACTGAGGACAGAATCTTTCTGAAAATTAAAGCAGGGGACATACACGGAAGAAATCTTAATGCTCCTTCATTCTCCCTCCTCCTGCAGAGTTTCCAAATATGTGACATTATAAAGGTTCAGCATTGCAGTGGCTACAGACATAAGTTGGCTCGGTGATACCCTGTGCTGTTTTGCTATGGAGAACAGGAAGGCTGGTAATGACCAAAGGAAGAGTTTGGAGAAAATGGGCTCTGCAGTTGAAATGATGTCTCAGCAGGTCAATAACACACATACCAGTACAGCGATCTCACAGATGGGACAGAAGGTTTTTACACCAAGACCATATGTGCACTAAAGAGATAATGTAATGACCTACCTGATGCAGCTCTGTCTTAAGGGGTTACTGCTTTCAGCTGTCCAACTCTGTCTGTGTGCTGTTTCTTAGCCCCTTTTTGCTAAACTGTTCACCTGTGTGATTTCTAAAGCAGAAACCATTCTCTTAAAATGTCTTGACTGTAAATATTTTTTTCAAAGACCAGAATACTTTGTAAGTGCCTCCATTTATCCCACTGTGATATGGATGGTGTATTAATATCCAGAAGGGGCAGAAAAAGTCAGGTGGGGCTGAATGGTAGGTAGTGATTACATATTTCTTAGCAAAAGAGTGTGCACATAATAGGAAAAATTTCTTCACCAATAGGGGTGTCAAGCCAGACAGGCTAGACCAGGCAACTCAGGATAATGGTGGAGTCACCATCCTGGAGGTATTTCAAAGACATGTAGATGTGGTACTTGAGAACACGGTTCAGTGAGGAACCTGGCAGTTCTACATTAACAGTTGGACTTGATGATTTTAGAGGTATTTCCAACCTAAACAGTTCTATGAATCTGTGATTCTATGTGTAGCCTATGGGGACCAAAATATTCCTGTGTGAATGAGTCCTTCAGTGCATGTGACCTTAGGTTCCTTCCAAGACCCTGTCACTGAGCACTCTGGGACTTGTTTCAACTGAGCCACAGGCCTCCCGGGTTAATAAAATGCTTTCTACGTCATTGTGAGGCAAATCATTGTGTATTAGAATGGCAAATGGTATTCCTTAAAGTTAAAATATTTCGCTGCATAAATTATTTATGTAGGAATTATACCCAATGAATTGTGAAATACTGATTTCCTCATTTCCAGATGCTGTTCTGCTCTCTACCCAGACTACTGTCCATTAATACTCTTCCTCTGTACTCTGAAACTAGTATCTTCATTTAAAAGCATTAGAAATGTGACAATTAGAAACGTGACAATATAGAATATTACCTTCTCCTAAAAAAAAAATTGCTATGGCTAAAAGCAGGTTGGAGTTGACAAAAATAAACCCTTAAACAAACTAAATGTTCCTGGTATGCATGTGAGAGAAATATGCCTTGGATGAAAACGGGTGTGTGCAAATGCAGTGTGGTTTTTACAGTATCACTTGTTCAGATGTAAGATTGTTTTGTTACAGCTTTCTCTCATGTCTGGCTTCCTGAAGATCTCAGAGCTAAAGCAATTTTCAAAACTGGAAACCGAACAGACTTTTCCCCCTTTGGACTGTGCTGATCTCTGGGGTGTTCACAGTGATTATAGGAGTGCAGTGTTAGAAAATATTTGAGTGAAAGTTCGTACTCCTGTGTTGCAAGATTTGGTGTATATTTTAATCTACATGAGGAATTCTGGCATTGAATTGTAATATAAATATTTTTATAATTGATTTTTTAACTCTAATTCAGTATGGATGCTGTCACCTTTAGAATGATCCTGTACTCGGACATTGCTGTTTGTGCATTGCTAAATCATGTCATTCATTTTTTAGTCTCCTTATTTTATAAGGTTCTTTTAATTTGCTCTGGGATCAGCAACACATTTTTTGGTTAGACAGTACCTCTGCTGCAGCTGCAAAGACATCTGGCTGAGGGTTGAGTGCATCAGCCTGCCCGCATGGACACTGGCTGCCTGACTGCCAGGAAGGCTGGCAGGGAGCAGGGAAGGTGCCAGTCACCTCCTAGGCTGCAAACCTTGCTGCAGCCACTGCTTTGCTCCTGTGCTAGCAGACCATTAAAAAGCACAGTTAGGCTCCCCAGGTGGTGGCGTGCCCCATGTGGGGCTTGTGTGTCTGGGCCATGCAACCTTATTGTGGGGTGTGGGATGCAGGGTGCAGAGCAGCCACTGGTGTGCTGCTGCCTGGCTTCTGCTCTTCTTCCACCCTACCATCTCCGTGGGGCCTTTGCTTCTTGACTCAGTTCACTATTCCTGTAATCTCTTTAAGGAGCTGTAATATCTGCCAAGATAAAAATAAAATGACGGATGGGGAATGACAACAGCGTTGTGGCTTTGCACACATGACGACTATTATGACACAAGAGATCTTGATTTTTTTTCATCTTTTGCCCAGGGAAGTTGTGGATGTCCAATCCCTGGGAGTGTTCAAGGCCAGGTTGGATGGGGCATTGAGCATCCTGGTGTAGTGGAAGGTGTGTCCCTGCTCATAGCAGGGGGGTTGAAGCTAAAGGATTTTTAAGGTCCCTTCCAACCTAAACCATTCTGTGATTCCATGACTCAGTGCTACACCAAGAGCTCCTTTTATCTCGTTATTGCTTGGTGTTCTCCAGAGCACAGCTTTGGTAAAGTTGTCATTAGAGGGAGCTACAGAGCAATTTATGAGCAGATCAGCTTTAAACATGCCAAATACATACATGGAATAATAATACACCACAGATTGGTTCAGAAATTACTCTGGGCTTTTGTTCTGATTACGATGAATTAATTTTGGCCCTCCTAAGACTGATTTCCTTGCCACTGTATCCCAAGTCTTTTGTGTTAAAGCACTTGTTTGTTTTCTTTGACACCTCTCCCTGCTGTGCACTATCCCTATTCCCACAGCACATACCTTATTTACAAAGATGTTTAAAATATTTATGTAATCTCTAAAAAATAATCACTCTTTTGTTCCCTAGGTCACTACTGCTCTCATCTTAGTAAGAAAAAGTAAGGGAATTACAGAGAAGGCTGGTCTTTGCTGTGGTGGCGTTGAAGTGTTGCACTGTACTTGAAGCTCCCCAATGCCAGCCTGCTGTGCCAGGGAACCTGTGCTGGGCAAAAGCTCTGTAAATGCAAGGAGGATTTAAGTACAGTCCACAGCAGCTGGTGTACACAGCAGCAATGCAGTCTCTGGCTGACAGGAGGGTTTAAAATTCTCAGACCTGTTGATCACAGCAAGCTAAGAGAATGAAGCAGGGCCACGAGCATCCCCTGCAAGTCCTGCTCATACAGCACTTACAGCTGGCCCCTGCTGTTTTTGTGAAAGATGCCAGCACAGCTTCTCACCCAAAGCTTGCACAGGGCAGGGTCACACAGGAATCACACGGTGATTCACAGTCACACAGAAAGGCACTGGAGGGAACTAGTGAGATGGAAAAGAGAAGGAATGTGAGAAACCAAATTTAGATCCAGGTTAAGCTTCCCCATGTCTGAGCAGAGAACCTCCTAGGAGGAAATCTAAAAATATAAATCCAGGTGCAGCTGGCACTGCCTTAGGAAATGCGCCTGCAAGGCAGTGGTAGGTACCACTGGCTGGGTTGAATATGTTTCCAGCACCAGCATTGACAGCACTTTCTTGACTATCGATGGGTGTCTTGCTGTTGTTGTCTTGGAGACATTTATTTCTTTATTTTATCTAATATTAAATTAGATATGAGAGAAATTCTTTGCTGTGAAGGTGGTGTGGCATGGTAGCAGGTTGCCCAGAAAAGCTGTAATTGCTCCACCCTTGGAAGCGTTCAAGGCCAGGCTGGACGGGGTGTTGAGCAAACTGGTGAAGTGAAAGGTGTCCCTGCCTGTGGCAGGGGTGTTGGAACGAGATGATCTTTAAGGTCCCTTCCAACCCAAACGATTCTGTGATTCTATGATATGTCTGTGCTCTGGCACACTGCCTTCAGAGGCAGCCTGCCCATCTGCAGTCATATTTCCTCTTGACATCCTCAGGAATTTTGACTGAGTGAGGCTGTGCACTACTTGACTTACTGAGGCAAAAGCTGTTTGCAGATATAAAATACAAACAAGCCCTGAAACTTCTGTTCTTCATCATTTTGCATTGGCTTGCTGTGGTCTGGGCAATCTCCAGCATTTTTCCTCCCTGTACTCATTACTCCAGGCAATAATGAAACTGAATGAGCCAAATGACCAACTTGGCCTTGACATGGTCATAATGTTGTTGAAAGTGGGGGGAAATGCAAACAAACTGCCTTGGCTATAGGAACCTTCCTGCTTTGCTTACAGAAAAAAGAATCAGAAATCCTTAATTCCCCCACTTTCAGACTTCCGTGGTGCACATCCACTCTTAAGTCGTTGCACAAAATATTTGGAGAAAGAAGTCAGAAGAATTTCATAGTTTGATCTTTCAAACCTGTCAGTGAGAAATCCCTTGAAATTTTTCCCACTAAAGAAACCCAGGTGAAGCTGTAGAGATCTTTTAATTGTATTAAAAACTGTCACCAAAGATGGTCACATCACTTGGAAGCAAATACTACATTTGAGTAATGATCTCTGGCTGCAAAATGAATGGAGAAAATGAGTGATAAATAGTGTTAGGCAGGATCACTGGCATAGCCTTCATTGTGGTTTTGAAGCAGCGAGAAAGGGTTCAAATATCTATGCATTTACAACAGAACTGGCATGATTTATCTACTCTATGTCGGCACATTTACGTGCAAATAGCTGAAATGAAGATTCCAGTTTTGCTGATAAGTAGCAGAAAATGTAACCCACGGCCGCTGGCGTGTGCAGCATAGTTCACATTGCTTTGCAGCAGCTGCAGGATGAGTTCCTTACTCTTTGTGTAAACAAAGAGATATGATCCCAGCACAGGGAAGGGCTCCGGCCAGGCTGCCAGTGAAGGAGCTGCCCGACCAGCCGGCCAAGAGAAAGCAGGCACTGGAGCCTTTGATGGCCTGGGCTTTATCCTATCCAGATTTCTTAAAACTGGCAAGTTTATTGTTTGGATGTAAACTGGTTGCTGAATAGATGGAAGTGGGTTTGTTTAATTCGGGGGGGGGGTGGAAAAAGCCAGCTAATTGAGTTAAAACTATGTGGTTTATGGCAGAACATGCCAAAGTTAATTACAGTTACCATCTGTTTCATCAAAACACTTATTTGTTTTGAATACCTCTATTGTCAGGTCAGAGCTGGTTTTAATGTCTTTCTCAGATTTATTCCAGTGAGGAGGTACTTTAAAATTAAATTACCTTGTTCTCCATAACCTCAAGCAGACAACAGAATGGTGGTGTCTGCAGTGACCTTATGGTGCTATTTTTTGTAAAGAAAATATTGCTGTGGCTTTAATCACTGCAAGCTTAGCTGCATGCACAGGGAGCTTGCATGGTTTTTTCCTAGGGATTTATTCAAGGATGTCTGTGTGGTTTTGTATGAGGCATATTGCAAACATAAAGGGCATTCTTTTCCCCAGTATCTCCTTTCCACTACCTGACTGTGATTTAATTCCTGATATAATTCTCAAAAAACCCGTGAAGCATTCACCTCTCCCCATGTGCTTATGCAGACATACACATGTACATGCACACACCTCACTCCTAAGAGCTCTGTCACGACATATGAGTCAGCTGTCTTTGAGAGTCTTGCAATGCCCTTGTACAATGTGGTCTGGAGGAACTGAGTGACCAGACATAGCATGAGCTTTTACCACATGAACTTGGTTGCAACATGAGGCCATTTATTGCAGGCTTCTGCTGTCCTGCTGGCCTGCCTGCATTCCCTGGGGAATGCTAGCACAAACACCAGTTCTTGCCTAGTTTCCAGGAAGGTTGTGAGGTATTTGAAATCAATGTTATGTATTGTTACTGGTAAATAGCACAGGCCAGGCTGTTGCTTAGGTGATAGAAGCAAGGTGGCTGAGAAGCTGGCATCAGAAAAAATGGGGAAAAAAGCACAATAACTTCTTTTAACAGCCCATCTGTCTTATTATATAAACATTCTACAAAACATTAATTTTTCTGGAAGAAATTAATCACTGACCAAACATTTGTCATTTCCAAGGTTTGAAGGAACATATGAATTCATGTGTACTGAATCCTATGAATTCAAGGAAAATTCAATGGAGATTTAATCTGCGTCTGGAAGGAAAAATTCTTCACTCTGCTTCCTTCAAAGAGAAACAAAAACATCCTTTATTAGTCTTAGTAACAGGACCATGCTCCTGCCACTCTACACAGCAAAATGATAACTCCTTGAAAATCTTGCAGCTCTTATGTCTCGAATAAATGCTAACCTAATGGGAGTGATAGAGAATTAGGCAATAAGATTAGAACGAGAGATTGTTCCTGAATCAGTCCATTAGGATTAACCAGGCTTTGTTCCATGGCAACTTAGCTAAGAATAATCACTGTAAATAGTGCTGTTCCAGTTTCTTGGGTGGAGCAGGGAGTAAAATTGCTGGTCTCCAAATGCAATTGTTAATGTGTTTGGCGGTTCTTAAATGTCACCGTGGCCATTCTTCACCAATTCAGTTAGAATTGGTTTTGCCATCATATGCGATACATAAGGAATTCAAAACCCTGCAAGAGAGCTGAGTTCATAAGGTCCTTGTATGTTCAGATTATTTCTGGCAGGACACAATTTCTGGCATTAACAGCTGAGACTGACAGCATTGACTCTGCCACCTGAATCACTGGGGGTACACGAGGTGTGAAAGGAGTGTGTGAGAGATGTGGGCTGGAGCAGTCAGGCTGGCACATTGGTGGGTCCTGGTGATAAACTGGTTCTCAGGAATGTGGATCTTAGGTGGAAGAGAAATTCAAAACACCTTCTGTGTTCATTGGTGCTGCAGTTCCCCATTCTGGGAGCAGCTGGGCTGGGCCCAAGGAAGGGAAGTATCACCAGTGAGCAGTTTGATTACATTGGTTGTGTCCAGCAAGAATTGTGAGAATCTTTTAATAGAAACCTTGCATTTCTTTACATTACTTGCTTTTATTATTTTACTGTACACTCCCCTACCTCACATTGCAACATATTTTTATGTAAAATGCATCTGCCTGTCTAACCTGTGCTTGGAAACTATGGTGCTTTCTTAATTCACCAATCTAAGCTAGCATGAATCATTTTACATATTTGATTATGTTGTCACAGTCATTTAAACAAAGAATGCATTGGGCACGGGCGTAGGTTACAATGGAGGGCCCATCCCATCTGAGACATTTCATGGACAATGTAGTTAGCTGAAAGAGTAGTACATGTGTGCTCACAAAACTGAGGTTCCCATCTGCCATCCAATTTTCTTCCCCTGGTAGAAGTCCTGTTGGGTGCTGTTGTTTTGTCATGAGGGAAGTACACATTGCTTACCAGCTGTGTTTTGATTCCCCTCACTGCCCCTGCTCTGTGCCCTCTTGTATGTACAACCCTCAGGATGTCTGCCAAATCAGGCAGTTGAGGCTGAAATACTCTTCAAGATGCTGGGTTAGGAAATATTTATGCAGGAACAACAAACAAGAATATGCGGCTTCTCTGGTGTCCTTTGTCTTGAAGCTAAAATTGAGTTTGTCAGCGGGAGAGAGGAGCAGATGTTCTGCAGGCCAGTGCTGGTGCACAGGCTCCAGGGCCAGCCACAATCCACGAGGGATGGGGCTGCTGCTCCCAGCATACAGCCCTGGACAGCTCACACTCACAGTGGTGTGTGACCTTCACCTGCCCTGAGCAGGAGCTAGGACTGTCCTTGTGCCACTTACCAGGTGCATTTTTTGTTCTTCAGATTTAAAAAAAAGAAAAAAAAAGAGAGGAAGAGAATATACATGCCCCTTCCTTAAATTACAAGAATTTATTCAAGGCTTCGTGCTTTTTTTGCCAAGTGCATAAAGAACACCTTCTAACGCTTTGCAGGAAAACGCTGATGCATTTTCCAGAACTGTATTTAATCTGTATATATTGAAGTTTGATATGCTGCAGATGTTTGGCTGAATTCTAATAAAACAGCCAGAGTGAACCCACCATGGGAATTTTATCAAAATCCTCCCGAGGAAAAAAGTGTTCATCCCAAGGGATGTGTCATAGGTCAAATAAAAGCTGTCATACCTCCGCCTCATTTTGAAAACACCCAAAACACCCATCCTCTTTACTTTTATTTACAACCAATATATAACAGCTTTTTGTCAGCAATTTGTCTTTTTATTTATGTGCTGGTATGCTAACTAATTATTACAAGTTCCACGCAGTGTTAATCTTGCCATGATGGTATTTCTAGTATGACAACTTTCATCTGCTGACCAAACAAGCACAGCCTTGCCTTTTCTCAGCATGGCCATGAGTCAAAACAAGTGACTGGAAATTGAGGATCTTAGGGCTCGCCTGTACATGGGGTTTGCATCAGTGCAATTAGACAAGTTTAAGTTAAAGCAGTGCAGCCCCCAATCATGTGTGAAACTGCATTCCTGCCAGAGTCAGCACAGCTTATCTGAATAAATTTGGTGTAAAAAGCAGTCAGTGATAGAATAACTACTCTGGAGTACATGGATTGCCTGTCCTGCTCTGGCTGAGACAGTTCCACAACATCCACCACTGTGCCAGTGTTCCCAGGATGGTTTTTTTCTGACAATATAAGAGGTTTTAGAAAGAGCTCTTGGGACAAGAAATTGAACATCATGCTGTTCACCAAAAATGTGAGACTTTTCCCTCTGCCTCCTTTGAGGTCTTGGAGTTAGGATTCTTGGATTCTGAGCCTACAATTTGTTATAGGGAATAACACAACACAGGGAACTTTCATGTCACCTCACACCAAATGACTAAGTACAGGGAACACACCCTTTGCCATGTACTCCAGTGCAGCTAATGTCCTTTTGACACAGAAGCTCATGTGAGGGGCTTATAGTGCAGAAACCTCAACACAGGACTAAACTGAGGGTAGTTGTCCTCTACCACATGCTGTACTGTGTATGACACATCTCCTATATCATGGGGGTTGTTTGTTCCTTTCTGCTTTTTTTTCTTTTTTTAAAGGCTGACTACCATGTGCTGATGGTGCAGGTACACAATGTGTTTGCTCTGGGAGTGAAAGCAGCTGAATAATTTCCCACTTCGTCCCCCAGCCCAGCTGCTCACCCTGTTCCTTCTGGTTGTGCTGAGGCAACTGCTTGCCTACGGGTAGTATAAGCCAGGACAGAGAAGCAACCATGTCAAAAAGTAACTCTCAACAAAAAAGCAAAACATTCACAATTGCAAAGGGACATTGACAGAGAGCAAGCAATTATTTAATATATCATTAAAAAAGTAGTTCATACAGGACTCTGGAAAAGAAGTAGGAATCATCTTGTGTTAGGGGCAAGGATGTTAAACCTCTACCAAAACACTGCAGACACCCATCTTGCCCTGGGGAGATGATAAGGGAAACAGCAAACCAGGTATGACAGCACCTACAGGCATCATTTAATGCATGGTTAGAAGGCACTCGCATTCCACTCTAATGAGAGTGGTAAACACTTTCTGAGGAGAGGACAGGGCAGGTCTCAGTTAAAAAATTAAAGCACTTTAGCACTGAACATCATCTTCTCAGTGTTTTCCCCTTCTCTCTTTTTTTCTTTTTTTTTAATTCAAAATAGAGACCATGCAAGTTCAGCATTAAAAAAAAATAAAAAATTGAGGTAGCATTAAAGCTTCACTTTGGATGCTAAATGTACTGGAACAAATGTGAATGTTTTTATTGCCACTGACATGTTCAAAAGCAAGTTTTCCTTCAACCTGTTTTGTTTTGTGGGGTTTTTTGTCTTACAGCAAGCTGTTATAATAAAAAAAAACCACCTCTTTCCAAACATATACAGCATTAAGTCAAAGACTCCCTGCATGAATTCTGGTTTAGAGAAGTAATTTTGACTCAAACTGAATCTCTTTTGAGACACTCCTAGAGCTTGTGTTTTGTAGAACTTTGGACTAACTGATTACAGAATTTTTCCTTGACTGGTGGTTGATGACACATGGGTTTTCCCTTCCACCCTAAAGTTTTATTGGCAAGCAAAGTGAGATGTCAAGGTTTGATGTGAGTTGCAGTGAGGACAGGAGTGAAGCTGCCATCTGATTTTAATGGTGACTCTCTCGGCCTTGGTTTGCCCACAGATGACCTTGCTCAAGAAAGAGGAGAGAGAACTTCAAGATCTGCAGATAAGAAAGCTTCCTTCTGAGTCAACTAGATACAACACTGCCTGAGATGTGAACCTTGAACGTCTTTTCACTGTGATGTTCAATTAAGCCAACATAATAGACACATATTAAAGCTTCTGTCATATTTTGAATGCTGTTTGGATGTAGTCTAACTACATCTAATACACTAACAACTTCCAAAATGGCTTTGTTCTAAACAGGAGAGGATTTAACATGCATTTTTATCTCTTGCTAAGAAAAGATTTCTGAGCAGGATTGGCCAAGGAAACAGTGTCTTCATTTGAATTACTTTTATGCCTTGAGTTTAAATCCTGGTATAATAACCCTGTCTTTCAAAAAAAAAAAAACCCCAAACAACATTTTGGGGTAATTTTCCCTGTCAGTGCTGGAAATCCCAGGAAATCACCAGTGATCATATTTCATAGGTTTGGGGGTGAAACCTTGAAGGAGTTCCTGAAATATTTTGGCTATGCTTAGCAAGAAATGGGATAACTGTCCATTCTTTCCTTGGCTTTGATGCAGAACGACTCCTGCTGTAGTGCTATAGTCTTCACTCCTGTCCATGGTGCTCTGGCAGGAACACCTGCACTGACTCCAGCTGCTTCCTTCCCTTCCTGCTCTTCCCCCTCACTGCCACAGTGCACAGAGAGCCTCTTCCACCTGCACAGCTGAGATTCCAGGACCCAACATGCTGTTCTGTTAAAATGTTCTCTCTTCATTCTATCTTGGCAAGTTTTGTCTGTGGCCTGGGTGGAAATATTTTAAAACCCAACAAAGAACAGATTTCAGCTGTTGACCTCAGCAGTTCTCAGCAACTACATCATTTCCCTGATACTTACAGTCCAGGAACTGGAGAGGACGCAAGTTGTCTGGCTTTTGGCCAGGGAGCTGGTTCCTACACACATCTCTGCAATCAATCCACTCCATTGCCACAAGTGCCACAGGGAGTTTTAAAAGACATAAAGACATATTATAAATGCTTCAATCTTTGCAGCTGTATATGAAAGTGAAATAAACTGCCTGTTGGTGCTTTGGAGAGTCAAGAATTTTCAATATTGGCATGTGAACGAGACCATTTTCTTGTAGTTATTTCTGCAAAGGTATTGTTGACAACAGTGGTAAAATGGTGGGTTTTCCTGAACTTCAGATCAAACCCATATTCCTGAGAGGGCCCTGTTCTTCCCCCACTAGTCAGTTGACACTTAATTATGTGAGGCTGAAGCTTCCAATGGCTGTAACTTAAAACTACCAAGGTCAATGGTACTTTAGCAATTTGGAAACTTTATTTTATCATTAATTGAATTCTCAGTCCAATATTTTGGATACTGGGCCAAAATCCATCTGAGTTCCCTTGAATTTTTTCTGTCTTTCTGAGTGGCAGACATAGCAGTCTAGCTGTAGCAGGATAACATGCTGGGGATCAAACTTGTCTGTCTCTGACCAGAATAGTCTGGTGGAGGAGGAAAATGTAATGAGTGCAGGATGTCAACCATGTATTATCACAACAATTTCTTCTGCAGAACACCCTTTCAGTGCAAGGGGATAACAGACAGTCCCTGCATGGGTAACACCGACTGTCAGCTATTCAACAACATAGTTTTTTTTACCTTGTAGGGTCTCAAGCCCTGTTTGTTCAAGACTCCTCAAGCCTTGTTCAGAGGAGAGCATTATTTTTCCTGAAGGCATTCTACATAGTTTATATCAACAACCATCCGATGGCTTATGCCAGTTCTGAGAGTGGCATCATCTCCACAGGAACTAAGACCTGTGTCAGAAGTGTTTGTGTTGTGTGTGTTATTAATTTTGGGACCATTGTTTGGTACTTTCTCGAATCAAAAGTTGGTAATCTAAGGCAAGCCTGGTGGGAAACGTTCACTTCCAAATTCTTTCTGGGACTAAAAACACGGAAAAGAAAGGGTTTCTAGTCTCAGTTCCTCTGCCTGCACCCAGGACAATCAAGAAAGTAGAGGAACTGCATTTAAAGAGTAGCACCTACACAGCTCTAAGCCGGACCACATTGTCAGAAAGGAAAGGCAAAAGTTGTGAGCTTGTCTCTGCTGAGCATATGCTACATATGTTTTTTCAGACATTTGTAACTTAGAAAATAGGAAAAAGCATATTGTATGCCAAACTTCAATTCTTTCCTCATGAGGATGGTGACATTGCAACCTTTATATAATTTTCAATGTGAAAAACCCACATTGTCCCAATGTGTTATTTTGCAGTGCCTGATCTCTCACAGCTGACATGAAAAGAAACACACTTCCCCCTGCCCAAAGCCCCTGATTAAATCAAACTGAAGTCAGAGAATGAAAAATTTCAGACCATCTGTTCAAAGTTATAAACAATTGAAACCAAGGTATTTTTCTGGCCAGAGCTATCAGCCATATATAGGATAATTAGGTTTATGTTTTTTTAAACCATGATCCTTTTTATCCCCCTACAAATATATTTGTGATCTAGAGTTCCAAATGCACTGGAAAAGGCAAAACAAACAAACACAAAAATGTTCTTCCTGCAAAGATGAACAGGAAGAAAATATGCTTCCAGAGTCAGAAACAAGGGTACTGTCCACAGCAAAAAAACCCCCATATCTGCATCTGCTTACAAAAATGACTTACACTTAGACGGCACGTGGGTTTGTTGCCACCCTTGGCAACAAATTACTTTCGTCCCCCATCTGTAGTTTTTTGACATGAGCATCCATGGCATTATCATGGTTTCAGAGGAGTTAACAGCACAGAGTATCCAAACCCTCCTAAGGGGAAAAAAAAAAAAAGTTTGGACTTTTAATCTTTTACGTTTTTCACATTTTTGACATATTTGTGGCTATTGCTGGATAACAGGTGACTTGCAGAGGAGTTACGTACATTTAAATGCTTCTGTGAATACCAACTCAGCAGCTTCACCCTTGCACTCAGCAAACCTCAAAACCCATTTTCATTTAAGAAAATCTGCCAGGGTGAGGATGGTTCCCTAATTAGCCACATCCTCCATGTATCACTGTTAGATAACAGAAGGAAATGTGTTCACGGCTTGCTGCTTCATCAAGCTGCTGTAGTGACTCATTCCACATTGACTAGCACTGGGAGAGCAGAAAAGCCCAGACTGACAGCAGGGATGTTAAGGACAGCACCATTCCTATATGACTTTTTCCCCCACTGTATCTCTCCCATTGTTTTTCCACAGATGAAGTTTTGCCCTGTGCTGTCCCAAGGAGTTGCCCTCCATTTACCTCCCAGAGTAGGAGATGTCTGTGGCTGGGTCAGTTGTTCAAAATGTGTGTGTCAAAATATGTGTTTCTTGATCCTGGTGCCAGCTGGGAGCTGCCACCTCACAGGAGGATCAGCTGGATGCCAGTGTCTTTCTGGAGCAATAACATTCAGTTCCCATGAAATCCTGCTTCTGTAGACTGGAGAGCTCTTGATAAAATTTTAGCAGTCACAGGACTTTTTGCATACAAGAAGAGGAGCTGGGGCATGATGCCCTGCTCTGAGCACTGCACATGCCACAGTGATTAATTGCTCTTTGTAGGATCCCCCACTCAGCTGAACACTGAGTTCATCCTTCCAGCCCAGGGCCTGGATTCCTTCCTTGGCCAGGGAACAACAGCCACATGTAGGCATCTTCCAAAGACATTTTATCTGTCCTGTTTCAGACACTCACAGCTGTACAGAAAACATAAGCAACCATTTTTGTATCAGACCATCAAACTCTTGGAATGCTGTACTGGAGAAAAATTCATCCAACCCTCTTTATTCAGAAATAAGTCTTTCCCTGAACTGTGAAATAAGATTTATGTCTTGAAGCATCTCTGCATTTTCACTTGGTTCCACCTCTTCCAGCATCATTCCTTGTTACCCATATGTAACCTGTCTATGCTTAAACAACATGATTGACTATTCTGTGTGTGTGTGTGTAGTCTCAGGGTCTGTCACCAGTCTGATAAGAAATGTGATGGGTGCAGGAATTGCTTACAGTACAGCCTGATGCTCTGAGTTATTTCAGGGACTCAGTTATTTTTGAAGGGTACACTGTATTTTGTATTACATGTCTGCAACACTGTTCCTTACAACTGCAATATGTCCTTAACTTTTCTTCCAAAGTATAGTCTTTTTGAAGTGGCTTTACTGGGACTGTCTACAAGCATATTCCCTGAAGAGTTGCAGCACCACTCAAATGTATCATGTACTTGATGACTACTCCCACAGGAGTCATGTCAGTGTTAAGGATTAGACTCAGAGCATGGAAAAGTTCTGGGAGCTTCCCTCAGGAAGCACACAGTCTGGTTTGTTCAGTGAGGGTTAGCATTCATTCCAGCAACAAATAGAGTTTTATGGTTTAGACCTAATAGCACTATGCCAGTTAAGTCCATACTAAAACATGGCTCAGCTGTTCTTTATCAGTAGTTTGGGGCCAGATGGCAAAGCCTTATGCTGACCTGCATCAAAGGAAATGCTGTGCTTTGATCTTCAGTCCTGGCTAGCCCAGGCTCCTGCCAAGCTCCTCATCCCCCAGCCTCTTTACCTACTGCCAAGCAGGCTGATCAGCTGGGCATTTAAATTCTTGGTTCTGCTTTGTCTGTCCTCATTCACTTTGCTGAAAGGCTCCTCTTCCCTACAAAGAGTCTTCTCTCATGCATTGGCATTGCAGCCCAATCTGCTCCAGAAATATGCCTGAAGATGACAGATATGTGTAATACACAAGCAAAGAGAATATTTAACATGTTATTCTAAGCCCTTTGATATTAACCATATGTACAATGAGGGGAGGTAGGTTTTGTTTGCAATTCTTATCCCACAAAAAAAAATCCTGAGTGCTTTTTCTACCTGTAATGACCTGCTATAGATGCTATTTTCCAGCAGCATTTATTGTATTCATTTAGACTGTGCTGAGGATAGAGACAAGGATGAGAAACTAAGAGTTGCTGAGCTGACAAGACACATGGTAGAGACTTCAGAGCACAAAGTTGGCCATAAAGAGTGAGACAGGTAGACAAAATGGGCACTTGGCCTACCAGCTGGTTGGGAGAATGGTGTTACACCAAACCAAACACTGCTGTTTAGGAGCAATTAAAAGCTACAGATGAAAATACCTTTGATAATAGTATAATAGCTGTATGTGACTAAAAGGAAGACATGCCTGTAGGAAGACTACCATCAGCTGTGCTCTCCAGCAAGTGGGAAATGATTTATTGCTTCTCATCAAAGGTCTTCACATTCACTGCAAGTGTGGATTTTTGCCTTTGTCAGTGTTGGAAACTCTAAAAGGCACAAGCATCTTAAAAAAGGGAAAGTATTTTCTCATTGTGTCTAATTAGTAGTATTAATATATGATTATTATTGTAGCTTTGAATTTTGTGGGAATTCCTTACCTTATATCAGCTTTACAAGCAGGGCATTTGTCTAGTGCCCAAGTAGTTTGGCACACCAACCTGACTTTCAAGAAGAAAATGTCCTTAGTATTAGTTGTATCTCTCTTGGCATGTCTTTTTTCTCTTTACTTATGAATAAGATAAGTCTGCTAAATAATGTTTGCTATCGAATTTTCCATCCTTGGGAAAGGAGGGGCATTTTCCTCTGGGTATTTGCTCTGCTTTTGAGGATTACTCATTTCCAGTACACTGGCAGGTAGCACAGACATCAGGGTTTAGCAACAGATTTTATATACCTGAGTCACAGGATGTACTATGGAAAGAATATAATGTTATTTAAAAGGAATTAGTGTTTTCAATGTAGGCCATACACAATGCAAGACCTAGCAAAACAAAAAAGTGGTGATGTTTCATCACTGTCTTCACGCAGAAAATGTGACCAATCTTTTAAGAAAGCATATGAAGCCTCTAACACGTTTCATGACATTTCCTTTTTGCACTGATAGTCACTTGTTTTGAAATAGTACCTTCTAACTTCTGCAACCTTAATCCTAATCTTTTTAATACAAAGCAGTAAATAACCTGAGATATAGTTCCCTTCTACACAATTACACAAACAGAAAACTACCACGAACGGGAATCACTTTGAACCATCAGTGCTTAAACACCTTTCTGCGTGAAAAGCCTGTCTCTCCTGCAAAGGTTCCTGTCTTGGCCTGTTGCTCTGCCACCTGCTTGTGTAGCCACTGGCAGAGCTCGTCAGAACGCAACACCTTCCTGCTCCTGGCCATCTCCTTGCTCTGTCTGAGCAATAACCTGGGTTGGCTGCTGGCTGCTCAGGTTCCTACCTGGGTAACATAACAAGCATTTGAAGTACAGCTGATCACATTTCCAGGCACAAAGATGGGTAAAATCAGTGTTCCCCACTTTGTGGCCAGCTCCATGAAACATGTGAAGGAGATCCAGGAAAAGGCTGCAGAATAACATTTATAAACAATTGCTCATGCAGTTACTCACCAATAGGAGTGAACAACAATAAAAAGTAGCAGTGAGAGACAAACCTTCAGACTTTAGCCCTTTTTCATGGTTGCAAGTGCACTGTGGCACTGCTGTACAAGTGTACAAGTACCCTTCTGTCCTCCTTTGACAAAAAATATTAAGGACCACTACAAAAAACCCCTCCCAGTTTCTATGGGTTTTTTTCTATGCAAAGGGTAACTTGAACAGTGTTTCACAAGGCAGGTGTGTCTCTTCTGCACTGCAAATGTGACCCCCTTCAGCAGCAACAAATGTGATGAACAAGACAGGGTGGCTGGAGCCTCTGCCTGAGTAGTCCTGTTCGTGAAGCACCTTGAAGAGGAGCACTTTTCCTGTTTCACTGAGATGGCCATTCCCCACAGGTATTACCCTCCTTACAAGCCCTCCTTAAAAACCCTCTGTGACTATTCTACTGAGCCTCCTCACGGACACCCACCAGCAGACAGAGTGGGCCAAGGACACTATTACAAATTGCACTGCTTTGTTTTGCCTCTGCACTTGATCACTATCTTGTCTTGTACTGCATTTAAACTCTAAAGGTCTGGGGCAGTGATAATCTCCTCCTTTTGTCTGTATTACTTAGCACAGTGGGGTCCAGCTCATGACAAGGATATTGAGGAACTGAATCAAAAGAAATAAAAAACACATTGCAAAGAATTAAAATAATAAATCGTTAAACAAAGGAAGTAATTAGTACCCAGATTTAGCATATTATATGTATTTTTAAACAATAATAGAAAAGATCACCATAGGAATAATTATTGTTACTATTTTTGCCTTGTGTAGATCTTTTAATCTATGACTCTCTGAGCATGCTAATTAAAGACTTTGAATGTATCCAAGTACAAATAATTCCCATCTGGAAGGGACAGGATGCCAAAAGTGAAGCAATTTAATGCCAACAATATCCTCATCTGACATTATCACTGCAGATCTGGGATTAAGCTTCCATTTTTAATTAGCTAGCAATATTAGTCTGACATAGATAAAGTAGGTCCTCATCTATAGTTTGATACATGGACAAGTAGTCACCACCAGATCATGAATGTTTGCAATGGGCATGTACCAGCAAATCTGTGACCTCTGAAGTGACTCAGTCATTGGCCAGAAACATTTCAGTGCTGATCTGCAGCCATAAAACTGGGATTCAGCTTCAGAGCTGAAGGTGGCAACTTCCTTCTCATTTTACCACTCATTGCATGTGGTAAAATAATTCCTCCAATTTCTTATTGATGGTATTAAGATTTCAGCTTCTCCTTTGTGGAATGACAACCAGCTTTTCTCTGCAGTAAACAGCAGAGGAATCACTGTCAGTACCAACCACAGACCTTTCCCTTGGAGCCAGGCAGCCATGTCCCCAGAAGACAGTCTTTTCAGTAGAAAGCAGCCAGCTTTTAAACTTTCACCATACTAGATGACTTTTCACTTTGCCATGTGCCAAAAGGGAGGGACAAAGGCAGTCGCTTTCTCTTCCACCCGCCCTGGTTGACAGCAAGGTGAGTGGTTCCCATCTTTGTTTCAGATGTCAGCTACCCACTTGCAAAACTTCCAGGGTTCAATTGCTCTTCCCTTTTCACAGACTAACAAAATCCCAGTATTTCTTGGAGCAGCTCTGAGTCAGGTTTGGGTATGTGCCATGGGCCCTTCACAAGGAACCAGACAGCCAAGTAGGCGAAAGGCACCACAGTCACATTTAGCTGTATCCTTCAGTAGCTGTTTCAGTTGTAGCTCCCTTTTTGTTCAGCCTGCAGCAGATGGTGACTCAGAGCACCTTCGGGCAGGTGGAAAACCTTCCAGCAGCAAGGTGTGGAGCACTGAGCTCAGCTCCTCGCACGTCCTCGCCCTGCCCAGCCGTGCTGGCCTGGGGTGCTGGCTGTCTGCTCACACGGCTTCAGTCAGGCAACAGGGTGGAGCAGGAAAAGGGGCAGAAGGCAGCTGAAGCTGGATCAAAATGGGAGGCCAAATCTCTATGCAACGTGCACTGATAGGAGCTGGATTTTTTCCCAGCTGTTTTGGTTGGCTGTGTTTTAGAATTGCCCCTCTGCAGAGAACTTTGAGGGCTTTTTATTTAAAAAGTCCACAGATGCCTGCTGTTTTCCTCATCTCACCCTGAAAATGGGTGTGAAGGGCCAGATCCAGTTCTAAATTAAAATATCTGTAAGTGTGAAGCTCAGGTGACAGGGTGCCTGGGTGCAGCTCTGTTGACCAGATGTAATACTTGTGCTGTGGGGAATTTTTTCAAGGGTTGATCCACCTTTATTGCCATGTTTGCTGCATGAACATGTCTGTGCAAGATGCACAATAAAAGCAAGGCAGGGTTTTCTATAGCACTCCTGTGTTAACAGAAAGCTGGCAAAGCTCATAGCCCTTCCCAGGTGCCCTTCCTGTGGCAATGCTAACATATTTTGCAAACACTGAAATGGCCAAGATAGCTGCTTTCATGTGTGCTAAAATTTGTCCATATAAAATGCTGGGTGTGGGTGAGTAAGAGTGATGAGCAGGCCTGTAGGAACTGGTATATGCCCAGGCAGTGCTGTTCTCCATGCTCAGGATACAATAATGCTCTTGTGCAAGTCTGGGGGTATTTAGAAGAGGTGCTTGGTACCTTCACTGTCACACTTTCTTTTGGCTTCTCCTACTTTGACAGAAAAAGAAATCGATTGTGCTACCAGTCTGATGTCAAGTCCTTAAATAGAGCAAGTATCAGACATTATAATTTAATTTAAGCTCAAGATGAGATCAATACATGATAGAAAAGCTTGCTAGCAGGACAAGAAAATGTCAAGCCTATTTCTAAGACTTAGATCTTCACTACTCAAACTGATCAGGCAGCACTGTTAAGATCCATAAGCCTGTGTTTGCTGCTCTACCAGAAGTGCTGGTGCCAGTAACTGCTTTCCTGCCATAGGACTGAAGTGTCCCAGCCACTCTGCAATGAGATCCCTGATGCAAAAGAGATCTAGTGATGAAGTTTTCCAGGTGGAGGGAGCAGAAACCCTGTGAGTCACCAAATCACAGACTCGTTTATGTTGGAAAAGAGCCCTAAGATCCTCGAGTCCAACTGTTAACCCAGCACTGCCAAGTTCATCACTAAACCACGTCCCTAAGTACCACATCTACGCTTATTAAATACCTCCAGGGATGTGACTCACCACTTCCTTGGGCAGCCTATTCTAGTGCTTGACAGCCCTTCAGGGAAGAAATGTTTCCTAATATCCAATCTAAACCTCCCCTGACACAACATGAGGCTACTTCCCAACTTCTTCTTAATTACGTTAATAGTAGACAGGGGACAATTTGTTTCTTCTGGCTTTCATTCTGATTAGAACTGCTCCAAGAATTTCCTATCTTTTCAATCTCCTTTTATCTGGAGGAGGCTTCACAGAACATGCAGTATCTCAAGGAGAGCAATACTCAAGTAAATGAAACGGTGTGACTTATTCCAATCAGGAAGTGGTCTTGACAAGATTTTCTAGTTCTCTTTTGAAAGCTTCTAAAGAAATTTGCCAACCTAGGAGCCTCTTACATGTCACCCTCTTACATGACCGAGGAGAAGACATTCCAGCAAAGGTCCCTGGCTCATTGGCAGGAGGCTGAGCCAGAGCAACTACACTCAACTAGTGAGTTGTGTCCTGCGGCACTGCACAACTGGTGAATGGTTATCTTCAGAGACTCATACCACAGTAAAAATGAAAAACTGGACACAACATTGGAGTCTCAAACTATTACCATGATTTTCTGAGGTTCTCTAGAATAGTGTATAGCTAACACAAGGAATGGTGGGGTGTCTTTCCTTTTCTGGGGCTCCATCCCATCATCACCTGTAGATGGAAGGAGCTGCAGAAAACCATAAGGTCTATTGGATTGCGTGGGATGTGACCTGCTTCTGTGGAGGTAACTCTGCACTTCAGGTACCCTCTAAAGAAAGCTCAGGGAGAAGTGCTTCTGTCTGTCATTTTGGTTTTGTCATTTCATGGCCATGAGGTTTATGTTCACCCAGCACCAGAAATTGTAGGGCATTAGCATACCTGCAACTGAAAAGGAAAACACTGGGGTCTCTCAAGGCAATTTTACAGGGAAGAAGCAAGGGATCTGCTGAAAGTTTGCTAAAATGGAAGCAACATACTAAGGCCTGAAGGAAAGTTTGAGGAGATACTTCCTCAGCTGTAGTTTTGAGTGAAGACCAGGGAGGAAGGCAACTCCCCCTCAAGAGGGAAAGAGGGCAGGAGAAGTGGGACCCACTTTCACTCAAAGCAAGCCCTGCAGATTGGCAGGGGATCATCCTGCAGCACCCAATCCTTGGTGTGTCAGTGAAGGAGTCCACCGACTCCATGGCTGAGGGGGTACTAAAGAGGGATAACACTTTGTCAAAGCACCTCTAGAAAACTAGGCCTTGTCCTGAGGACTTACTGTAGTTCTGAAGGGCAGTTGTGATATTTTCCATTTTGCCAGGGTATCAAAGTGTCTGCCAGATTCCCCAGATCATTTGCAGAAATAGAAAAACCAGAAATAATCTGAAAAAAGCTGTCTCCCAGCATGTGGCTGCAGATTTATGGTATGGGCTCTTGCATCACCATGGAAATTCAGAAATCACTGACAGCTTAAATCTCACTGAGAAGGAAATAAAATAGTGAAATGTCACAACATGACAGGACAAAATCTGTCTTTCCTGGATTTGCAGTAAGATAAACCATTCTGGACCAGGGTCAGACGGAGCAATAGGAACTGTAACAGGCTCCTGTTGGAAGGCCCCACTGGCAGAGAGAAGTAATGTTTTGAGTAGTTACAGTGCATTGAAAAATTCTGTACTGCCCCTTGGAAAAGCATGCTAGTTAAACATTAATGTGCTTCCTTTGCCAGTGGCACAGGGCCCAAGACAGGGGCAAGCACAGACAAATGACCACAAACAAGCTTGTGTTTCTCTAACCTTTCACAGATCCAGTGTTACATCCTGGTTTAAAGCTTTGTAGATAATATTTACGGACTTGGTGATTTTAGGAAAGAGTGTTGCTGGTGAGGCATGGTGAAAGCCTGGTTTGCCAGCACAGACTTAAGTCTGCTGAGGAGTATTCTACTGTGCCATGCCATCACTGCCTTCTTTCTCAGTCTTTCAGGTATTTTCTACTGCTATTATATTTGGCTGGACACTGGTGCTTCTCTGACTCTTCTGTGAGCTGACTTTGTTCAGGTGGCAGAAAACTAACTCCATAAAGAAAAACTGAATCCCTGATGGGTCTGTAGCTGGGGACTGAATCCATTCACTAAGGGGTCGGATAGTCAGGAAGGAAGGAATTATATGTGGGGGAAGAACAGTGATTGGGAAAGCAAGGGGCAGGTCTCACTCCTTTGGAAACAAGGAGCGGTTGTAGCAGGCAGGCTGCCTTCTCTAGCTGCACCCATATTGCTCATGGCTGGTGTACAGCTGCCAAACCCTGGCAGCACAGCCAGCCTCAGCCCCTTCCTCATCCTCCATGATGCAGGGCACTTGAGTCAGGACAGGCTATGGGAATCACTGCGAAATTGGGTTCACTGGGCCTCTGACTTGGGTGAAGTTTTGTGGTAATCTAGGACAGCAAAGGTATGAAAATATGGCCAAGGGGAGGGAAAATGGAGAGGGAGGCTTTCCCAGGCTCCAGTTCCAGCAGTCCCACATCCTGCTTTGGTTACTGCATTCCCTCCCCTGTGTTGTTGCGATGAACTGATTTGCTCCAAAACCTTCTTGGAAGTTAAATGAGCAACCAAAACAGCACATTGGTTACTGAAAGACACTCAGCCTTGAGCCACACACATGCAGCAGAAAACAGGGTGTCATAATCTGGCACTGAACATGCCAAGCCAAAGATAATGTGGATCAACCAAGGACACGAAGTCCCAGCTGCACGGGGTCAGGAAGAATGTGACACGGGATTTGTGCTGCCCCCAGGCTGGCTGTAGGAGATGACACGTGAGCCAGCATAAAGCTCAAGTGGCACAAACAGATGATGCTAAATCTCCTATAAAAAAACCCCAGCCCTGCCAGTACAACAGATTAGCTGTGAAAACTTGACTCAGCAACAAGAGTTTGGTGTAAGTCAGCACTTTACATTGTGTGGCTGCAGTGATTTTGACCTAGGAGCCCTAATGCTGGATTTACTGCGCTGTGAAATCATGGCCATGGGCAGGGCAAATGACCAAGCAAGGCCAAAGCACTCAGGACCTCAGGAACAGCAGCTGGGAGGACTAAGTTTGCAGAAAACTAGATCTGCTGGGTCTGGGAGTGTTCAGAGCTCCCAGTGCCTTTGCAAGCACTCATCAGACCAGATTAACAGCTTGCCAAGTGCAGTAACTACACGAAAAGCTCAGAAGAGGGAATAAGGATAAAGTATCTTTCCATACTGTGATTGCATCTAATTTGGTGACTGACCATCTGTCTCCTTTTTTTCAGCCTGTTTTTAAGTCTGTGGCGTGTGTGCTGGTTTTCAAAATCACTTCCAGATATAAAATTCTTTCATATAACAATCCCTTTCTTCTTCTTTCACATTAGTTATTTGGGTGCAATGGATATTGGTGAAATGATTTATTTTTACCACTCATAGTTCATAAACATTTTTTTAAAAGTTGTGCTGTATTCCAGAATAAGAATGCTGTGCCAGTCCTTTCACATAAGGAGCTCCAGTGCCCACAGTATACACACTGAGATCCAAAGTTGCTGTTCCACATACTTCTCTGCACAAAATAAAGGTCCCTCAAAGTAGCAGAAAACTGACCCAGCTCCTGGTGTAGTGTGCTTGAGGCAGGTTCTATCGGGAGGAACTTTTTGAGAGAAGGGAACCATGTGAGGAAGGTATCAGTGTTGTCCCTGATTAACAGATTTTTTTTAAATAACTACAAGAGTTATTTTGTCCTGGGGTGTCACACTTGCACAGTGACAAGAATTGAGTTAATGGAAAAATTTAAATAATTTAAATACTAAATCCATATGGAATACCATGAGTTTGAATATCTAAAATTCATCTCCTGAGGCTTTCTGGACAACAAATTCCAGTACTCTGTTACAGACAGTGAGAATGCTTTGAAGGCGGATCTGAAATGAATACACTTCTAACAATTCCCCATCTCCTCTCATGTCCTTTTACTTTCTGACTCAGCTTTAGATAACATGCTGGAAACATTATTTCTGTAGAACTTGTCACAGGCAGTATATTCTGCCTACTGGCATTCAACTCACTGAGATGAAGGATCTCAAATATTTTCATTTCTTTTATCAGAAAATTAAGAATATCTGCATAAAATTACTAGTAATCAAAATACCTTCTATGAAAACAAGTCCTGGTTATTCAAGTTACCTGGAAGGAAGAAAGTGAATATAATGGATATTTTGAATCAAAAGTAGTCCAGAAAAAAATAAAAGGAAAAAATTATTTTGAGTTCCATTAAAACAGAAACCTTTCAGAAACAGCTGGTGAAATCAAAAGGTTGGAGAAAAATAATTTCAGGATAAATTAAATATATGATTTAACCTAAAATGCACCATTCTTTCTGCATTTGAGCATTGTCATTAATATTTAACTTAGTAAAAAGAAAATTTCAAGGAAATACCAAAACAGAAAGCTGAAAAGAGCACACATGAAATGAAAAATTTGCTTCAAAAAGAATTCTATTTTTTTTCTGATTAGATGTGTAGCCCATCATCAATTCACAAAAGGTCACAGCATTACTGAAACTGTTCTGAGAAGTAATTCCACATTTGTGCATCTAAGTTGCTTTCCAAGTGGGGAGAAGAGAGAGCAGGAGGGGGATGCAACCAGTCATAAGAAGACAGGAGTTTCAGGCCCTGCTGCCCATCTCTGGTGAGAGTCCTGAGGGGCCCCAGTCCTGGTTTGCTGGCAGAACTCAGAGGAAATTAATCCACCTGGGGCTCCCAGCCTGTACTGTGCACAGATGGAGACGTCTTGAGCCAACAGAAGGAAACCAAAACCTCTTGTTCTGAAAGGACTTCAATCTGGTGAGGGAGGGACCTCCATGTGGACATTAAATAAACAGAAATTCTTACTGACAGTGTAACCCATTTAGCTTTTCTACATATATAGATTTAAGGAATAACCACTAGAACACTGATTGATTTTTTTTTTGTGATCCTTGCCCTGCCTGTTTGTGAGCGGCACCTGAGATGCAGCATTGATTCAGGGCAGATTTCAGAGCAATAGAGGCCCTCTCCCTCCCTCTCTCTGGGTCAGCCCTTGATGCACCAGCCTCTCACCATTAAGAGCAGAAGGACCAAGGGGCTCAAGTCCATGCTATGAGTGATTCTGCCAGGAAAACATGAGTCTTGCCTTGGTATTGGCAGTCCAGGTGCAGCTCTGTTGCTCACCCTTCAATATCACCCCAAATTTTCAAACCACTTTCTGTTTGATTTTCAATCCATGCTTCAGTTTGCTTTTCTTTTTTTTTTGTCTTCCTAAAATTCTTATTTTCTATATTTGCAAAACCATTATTGAAGAGCCATTTGCTGCTGCTAATACAGAGAAGGGAAAAAACATTTCTGCCAAAAACATATGAGAGATTCNAAACCACTTTCTATTTGATTTTCAATCCATGCTTCAGTTTGCTTTTCTTTTTTTTTTTTGTCTTCCTAAAATTCTTATTTTCTGTATTTGCAAAACCATTATCAAACAGCCATCTGCTGCTGCTAATACAGAGAAGGAAAAAACATTTCTGTCAAAAACATATGAGAGATTTTTACTCTTAAGGGCAGGATGTCTCAGCTCTAAAAGCTTATCTGCACATAAACTGAGCTGCCTTGTCATGAGTTAACCACGTTGATGTGGAAGTGCTTACTTCTGAAAAAAAACAACTGCAGGAGCACCTTTATATTAATCTGATGGCAGGTGTGACCATAAGGTGTGTGAGGCATAAATGAATCAGTAAAGATAAAGCCTCATCTTCATATATAATTCAGAGAAAACTTTCCAATTCGAGTATTTTGGCATTATGTCATTATTTGAAAGGACATATTAGTGCAGTGTAGGGTTTGCTTGCTTTTCACATAACTATGTATTCCGTGGATTAAAAGAAAAAAAAAAGTATTTTGCCATAGGACAAAGCAAAGACACAATAACTATAAAACACAGCACAGAAATTCTCATGGCAATCACTCCATGCACTAGGAATTTAGCATTTGGCTAAACTAGTCTTCTGGTACAGCAGGTTCTGGCTAGTGAGACTCCATTGTCATTTACAAGCAAGCATATTTAAGTGATTAGGATATCTTCATTCCCTTTTGTTCTCATTTGGCTGGTCTCCTTGTACTTATTGCTCTCTGAGCACACTTAAGGGACCAACCCCTTCATTTACATTTTCAGTTACACAATAATTTTTTCATCAAGTCCCTCTTCTGTGAGTTGCCCCCTGCTGAATACTGCATTTGGAAGCATTTGATGGTCTCAAGAGAGGTGATGCTTCACTCGTCTTGGGAAGCAAAAGACAGAAGTCCTCACAGGCAGGAAGAGCTGGGCTAGATGGAAAATGCATTAGTGTAAGTAAGATAAAAATTTAAGGCACAGAAATTTTAATTGCAAAATACATCTGTGTGAATTCTGGCATTAAGGGAACTCTGCAAACCACAAAGAAAATAACTTTCATTAGGCTGGGAATGACAGTAGAACAGGTTTAAACTAAACTACCTGACATGGAGTTTAGGATGCACCAAGAGCATGTGAAAACATGGGGGTATAACCTGCACAGCACATCTGAGGATTATTAGCAGTTTGCCACTGCCAGAAGGGGCAGCTCAGCCATTCTCCACTGGTCTTAGCTTTGCCTCTTCTCTCGAATCATCTGTCTCTCAGATGAGAACTGGTGAGCCAATTCTCACCTGGCAGAAACTGCTCACTTTTTATTTTTGGCAGGGCTATTTTTGGTCAGCACAGCAATTTCAGTTGGTGCTTCACTCCATCAGACGAGCACCAGAGCCAGTGTCTGGAAGAGGCTGAGGGCTTTCACCCAGGCTGAGCAGGGCTGGCAGAGGACTGGTACCTCCTCATTCTGTGGCAAGGAACACTTAGGTCGGCAGAGCTCTTGTCATTCATACTGCAGCACCCAGGAGCTAAGGTACATAACTGCTTTGTGGTTGTGTAACTCAAGTGAGTCTGTTCTAGAGGTAAAAAAGTCCATCATTTTTCTGAAGGATTCATAATGCTGTTATTGTCTGTGTCTCTGCGTAGAGCTTTTGAGGTTAGAAGGGAAAATTTGTTTGGGGGCATAGAGTAGTAGTTGGTAGGCATACTCTAAACAATGCTAGAGAAAGCTATGTCTTTGGACTGAGGATTGCTCAAAGTTTGTCTTTTTTCTCCCCTCCCAGTTCCTGTGAATTTACAGAATAAATGTTTCTCATGTCAACAAACCAGCCTCGAATCTCAGGGCTTGTCCCTTCCAAGAAAGATCAAAAAGACAAATACGGCAAAGACAGCTGAAAGTGTCATTCAGATGCAACCACATTGGTGTGGGTTCCTGCTGGCATAGTGCATTTTATCTGTGCAAGTGTTGGTGGTGTGAGTTGGTATCAGCACAACCTGTTCCCAAAAACACTGCAAGGCCAGTTGCAGTTCCTGCCTCTTGTGCTGCTGTCCCAGCTTGACACTCACGGCTGCTAAACTGCAGTAGAACTGCAATGCTGAGGAGTGTGCAGAGGAAGGGACTTTCTGGAGTCTAAGCAAAGTGTTTAAGGAGAACAGCTTAAAACTGCAAATGCATATGGGAGGTTGAGATTCTGTAGAAAAGACTGAGACTTTCTGAACAGCAAAGGAGATTTAGCCATATATGTCTCATTCAATAGTATGAGGAAATCTCCACATCCAGCTTGGAAATTTTTGATATAAATTATTTAATTGCAGATGACAGAGTCTTCTTGAGCAGTATTTGCTCCAGCTCTGACCCTTTTAAATGCCAGATTCATAGAAAAGAATGACAGAAAACTCATACAGAAAAACTGTGACACATACAAAAGTGCTGAAGAATTAAATGCTTTCCAAAGTGATTAAAAAAAAAGTTCTTAAATTTAAGCCAGCATTTAGGGGCTATAGCAATGTAGAAATCTTGGCAGGATAAGGAGCACTGAGAAGGTTATTGTTGTTATTCAATTTCTAGTAAAGCAGAAGCCAGTTCTGTTAGCATTTTTAAATACTTCTACTTAGTTCTTTTATTGATTTCTTAAACTTCTGACTACTTCTGGTTTCTTTTTCTTTTTTTTTTTTTGGTCAAAACCACAAGAATTTGTTAAGGAGGCCTTGGTTAGTTCAATGCAAATTTTCACTGCTTGCTTTCTGATCATTTTCTTCTTTAAAATCTTTTATATAAGCAGAGACTAGCTCGAAGGGTTAAGAGCTTCAGTTCCCATGCTTTGACAATCAAGCATGGGAGAACTGGAGACCAGTATAAAACTCGGAGTAAAAACTCTGGAGGTGTTTCTTAAGTCATCTGTTCTGTTTTTCAATCAGTGTTCCTTTTTCTTTTTTCTTTCCCATTAATGACTGCCAAATAGTTTGCAAAGAATGCTGCAGATGACCGGTCTTGTGTGCTGCAAAGTTATGTTTCTCTGCCCCTGGAGGCTCCCCATTACCTATTTGTATAGAGTGCCTAGAAGGTTACACCGTAACATGAGGTGAGGAAACAAATCTGTAGAATTCTTAGAAGAAGAGGAAAGAGGAACAGATTTGGAAAGAGATCCAATGAGAATTACTGCAGAATTATATAGAAAATCAGTTTAGCTAGTCATATAAGATCCATCACCACACTCAAAGAACTGACTCTACATCCTCAACCTGTGATCTTTCCAATAACTTCTGAGAAAATGAGGAAGAATGAAGTCCCTTCTGAGAAAACAAGTAAGAACCAAGTTCCTTTGTGGCTTTTGGTTTCTAAATATTTCTCACTGTCCAAATCAAAAGGTTCGTTCATAAAATCCTTCATCTGATCTTGACTCTGAGGTGGAACTGAACTTCCCAGGCACCAAAGCCCCCAGCCAGACCAGAATTCACTCCGAAGGCAGTGGCAGCTCAGCTTTCAGTTGGGTTAGCAGGCTAAAGAGCCTGACCCTGAGCCAAACTGGTGGTCAGTCCCCATAAGGGGCTGAGAATAGGACGGGGATGGAACAGGGGGAGACAATGCTTTTCCTGTGGAAGCTCAGGGGGACCTGCATAGGTATGACATCAAGCCAAAGTATGTGGTCAAGAATTGCACATAAAGCCACCTCCAGGTGCTGGTTTGCTGCTTCAAAGCTTTGCTGATGGCCAGGATTCCAAAACATCAAATTTTTTTTCTACTTTTTACCATGGATTAGCAGTTCTTAAGTTTTGAGGTATAGAGTATTCTGTGGCAGAGCATGGAGAAGCAGCTGGTTATTCACAGACAGGTACAGGGCTTGTACATTAATATGCCTCTTTTGAAGTTAATCATCAGAACATAACAAAAGAAATAAAAGTTGGATGGAGTAATTTCTTGAAGTTATTCCTTAATCTGTGGACTAACAACTGGTCTGCAATGCCATAATTTGCTGTGACATGGTTTGTGGTGTGCAAATCGTGGAGAACTCTGGCTCTCTGTTGAGTAATTACCATAACAATTTATGTTGGCTTAAAAGTAATTACCCTCAGAAAGTCCTTGTTCTCTCCTTTGACTTTAGAATGATTAAAAAGAGTAACTGATATAGCAATTGTCTTGATGACCATATTAGTCCTCTAGATCCTGCTCAATAAAGATGCTGATATTGCTGATGATAAAATACAAGTTGGCAGACACACGCCTACACCAAATTTATTCCTGCACTTGATATGAACAAAGTGTAGCTAAGGTTAAACATAAGGAAGTTCTAGTTAATCATAGCTCTGGAATGCAGTAGAAGCAATGTATACAAATTAGTGTAATACAGAGCAATTCTGAGCAAAAATACCCTAAGATTTTATTATTATCTCCCTGTGAGACCGAAATTTGTAATTTGCACTATAATTCCATCAGCTGTCTTTTCTGCCTCTGTGCACAATTAGATATAACAACACTATGCCATTAAAGAAACAATTATTCTAACAACAGACTAATAAATGCCTTCTGTTAGATGCAGGATTTAGCCAGCAAACATAAATAGACCTTTTACATCAATACTAGCAAAGATGAACAGTGACATTTTCATGTCACCCACTCATTCATGAATTGCCACATTGTCCCTGGAAGCCACAGGGTGGAGGAAAAAAACCCAAGACAACCAGCAAATGCAAAATTATCATTCGTGGGAGTGAAGAAACTGTGACTATTTAAAGATGTTAGTCAAAACCTCTAAAATTAGCAAATGTTTGAATCCCACATAAACTCCATATTTAAGATTGTAGGATAGAATATTTAATGAGAATTTTGTTGAACAATTTATTTTTTTGGAGGGGTGTAAAGTACTTTCTACTTATTCACAGCCTTCCTGTGTTAACTTGGACAACTCATATAGCATTTCTGTGCCTTTTATTTTCTCATACTTATAATTTTTGAGATATATTTTACAGCACCATTTCCCATTCCTAAATCTGTATTTAGTACTGTCTGTATAGAATCTACAGATGCTCTGTAGGAGTAGTTTAATACTGCTGTTATGTATAGAGTATGTTATGATGAAGCATGGGGACCTGAGGATCCTATAATAATAATTGTCTTCTCTGTCCTCACACTCCCGGTGTAGGAACACAGATTTTCTGCAGCACTCATCCCAGTGGTAGTTAGCTGTCAAGCCCAGGATAAAGATGCAAGTTGTCAGCTAAAGCCTTGCAGCCAGTCTTGCAGTCACACACTCATTTTCACAAACATTGATAAACTAGGTTGGGCTTAAGTTCTTCCTAAAAATATTTTATCAGTTAAGGCTGAATTCCATTGTGCTGTTTAAACAAAGTTTTAAGGATATAGGTTTGTAAATTTACACTAACAATATCCCTTGAGTCAGACAAATGAACTGACTGGCTCCCAGGAAAGTTGTAGTGAGGTGTGAGGGAAAAGTAGGATAGCATCACATCTAGTCAAAAGCTGTAATTCCTTTTTTGCATGTGTGTACATACATTTGATCTGTTTTGCAGGCATGATCCCTACCACCATTTGAGTGGGCTGCAAAGATTCTAGGAAGAGTGGGTGAGGAGCTACAGCCTTTCTTGTATTTGGACAGCATCTGATATTACGGGATACTGATTGCGCAACGTCATCAGCAGAAGTTTTGACCAGGCACCAGAAAGGAACCCTGAAGAGCATTGTGGGGTGTGGAACACTAAAATCGTTCAGTGGTTACAAAAACAGGAGCTGTTGCCCTGTACTGCTTAGTCACTGTGTGTGCTGGCATGTTTGAGGTGGTTTACTTTTCTTTTTCCCCTTCTTTTTACATCAGGCGTTCAGTTTGAAGGGTGTGTAGGGAAGTGAACTTTGATTAGTCATCTGTAAAGTTACAGTATCCTACTTTTAATAGGATGTGAGGCAAAATTTTCCAGAATTTGGACGCACCTACACAGGGATCAAAACAAACTCATCAGCCAAAGATGAAGTCGGCATTCAGGTTAGCCAGAACTCTCATTTAGGACCCATTGTAAAAGATAATAGTTTTGGCATGGCTAATGGAATAATCATTGGAAATTCTGTGAACTATGCTTAGTGTTTCTTATACACAGTGTTGCCTTTAAGGTACACGACACTAAAATCATGAAAGAGAAATTGCTGGTTTTTTCTATGTTTGCCCTCCAACTTTGTTTTCGTGTCTCTGTTATAATTAAAATGCTGTATGTGGAGACCTTTATCATCACCACAATTTTTGTTCTTCTCACTCCTGAGGTTTAAAGTAGAAAAGGAAAGCTTATGTTCAGTTTTTTCCATTTGTTTCTTAATAAAAATACTTCCTTATTTGAAGCATTCCTATTTTCTGAGCTTTATAGGTCTATTAATCAATATTTATGCAATTTCAGTTACTAAAAAAGTAGAGGGGAAAAAAGGGTGAGGGGAAGTAGGTAGGAAAGATGGGGGTAGATGCAGAAGAGATGAATGAAGATGCACAGCATCATGCTCCTGGGAGCTCTACACTTCGCCAAGTACCCTCAGCAGACTTTCTCATAGCAGGTCTTTGCTGCTTAGTGGAAAAAAGGTTGGTTTATTTTCAGCCAGGCTTCCAGTCTAGAAGGAATCCCACTTTAATTTAGCATTATTTGGTTTGTTATCTGTTTGGAGCGGTTAAATCTTAAACTTTGCAACAATGTAAAAACAACAACTGCTATGCTCTACAACTGGTAGAGCAGAGAGAAAAAAGCGCAGTCCCTCAGTGCATGCAGCAGAAGCCTCCATTTATCTGTACATGCCTGTTGGCAAACATTGTTCAGATAAGTGTACTCCAGATCAGGGAAAAAGTTTGGGTTCTCATCTTGTTTAAACCCCACAAATGTAAACACTGGATAAAGGCCACTACTGTGTTTCTCTTGCATACACAAGTTCAAGAGCTGCCCAGCACTTTAGCTATCCCAAAAACAAAAATGTGACTACAAGGAAGTTGAGATTATTGCAGGAACTTGAAGCTGACTTTAGAGTTTGAGGAAATTTCAAGTTAAAACCCAAAAGCCTAACACTTCCTATCATGCTGACAGCTGCCGGGGGCTACTATACAGCCCTCAAAAGACAAATTCTGGGGATAAAGTACTGCGAGCTATTACCCACAGTGCAACTAACTCATTTTGCAATTCCTATGAAATGAAAAAGCATCCTTAATGATATACCTTAAGAACAATGAGAAATCTTAAGAACAGATATGATAATTTTGCAGCAACCTCTCTGCAGTAGTTTCCTGTAGCAGCTGTTCAGTGTTGATACAACTGATTTCTGTCAGCAGCTAAAGATTAATAACAGACTCCAATCAGCTACATCTGGTATATGAGGTACTTGGCACCATTTAACTCTAAAAGTCTTCTCAGCCCTCCAGGTTCACCCATAGTTCAGTTCGCGTCATTTATTCACAGGCAAAAGTGAATAAACGTATAAATGTCACAGGCACATGAAATGATGTAGCATCCCTGCTTCCATCAGAGGAAGAATGGCCAGCAGCTTCAGAAGTCTTCATTTACCAGTGCCAGAGCCTGCAGCGTGCAGCTGCTGGAGTGGCAGCTACAGCACCTGCAGTCTGTTCCAGCCGCCCAGCTGTGACAGAAGGGGATGTTTCAAGAGGCAGAAGACAAGTGCAAGGTTGGTAGCTGAACCAGCAGGACTTATCTGCATTCCTTTAATTACAGTCTCCCAAACTGTCAGAGAGTTATTTCTGTAAGATACTATGCCAGGGATAACAAGGAAAAGAAATAGCAAATAGAGATGTCCTTATACATTCAAGCGTTACAAACATGTTTTCTGCTACTTTGATGCTTTATGTTATGTAAGTTTGTGTCCAGTGAGCAGAGACATCTTTATAGTCTGCACGGTTCATTTTGTCTTTCTGTACTGAAAGTACTAGAAGGGACAGCACCTCTTCAGTATGGAACATCCCAAGGGACTCCTGTGACCCAACATATATTGCGGGTATCCTTTAACTCCTTTTGAAAAGGAAAAAAAAAACCACACTTCCAGAATAGCCACCACTCCACCCAACCAACCATCACCCACCCAGCTTCCATTATTTATGCCCACCCTACTACCAGTTCCTCAGGCACCCTTAAGGAACTGCAAAGTGAAATAACCAGTAGAGGTCAACAGCCAGCCAGCCAGCCAGCAAAAGGCCTCTGGCTTCAGGGGAAAATACTGAGGAAATGCCCACTGCTTTAACTAAAATTAGGCCTAGTTCTACATACAGCCCAAGCTACTGAATTAATTCTGGTGATTAGTAGCATTTAGGATTGGGTTTACAAACTCTCTCTCCATGGATTGATGCAAGGATACATTCTAAAGGCCATCTGCTTAACACTGTCAGCATTAAGCTTTAATCATTTACCTGCATTGAGGCAGAGCCACCCATGGACATGGATCATTTACTTCTGTCACCTCCTGCTAGTGCTGTGGGTTTGCCAAAAACCTCTTGGTGAAATAAGGGCACATTAAAACACATTTATATGACTTGTTAGCTCCTTCTTATGCTGCCCAGTAACCTAGGGGAGGGGACAGTTTTTAGCTGTCTGTACAGAAGGGTAGGTGCACTACAGTAGTTCATTTGGGCTGACTGATCCAGCTGAAATTTGGCACCTTGACTTGGGTATTACCTGCTCTAAGGGTAACTCTTTCACATGCCACTAGCAGTTTAACTTCTGGAAAAGGTCTCAGAATGTGGTGTCTTCAGGTTTTACCACAGAAGATAAAATACCTCACAGGTAACAGTTTTATTAAAAACAAACACAAAACCTGTTAGGTTGGCTCAATTTTTCTAAAAATGTGTGTGTATTAAGACACACCAATACTAAATTTGGCTAAACTGAAAAATCACAGGAGATAAATTCTGGAACAGCTGCAAAATAATGTTTCATTATACCAAAGCTGAAAATTCAAAGTCCTATGTTCCATTTTTAATGTGAAACTGTTCAGTTTAACATAAACTGAAAATCTAGTCCCTCTCCTAAACACCAGTTCTCACCTCAGACTTCTTCCTTCTCACACTCAGCTGAGGGCATGAAAAAATGACAGCATGTACCTTTTTTTTCCCTTCTTCAATGCCAAAATGCATGACTAAACTATTTTTTTCCAGATAAAGTCTCTGAAGTTTAATCTATTGCCTTCAGGTTCATATGCATTCCATGTAAGTCAAGGCATATTAACTCAGGACAGTAATCCCCTTAGTCCTCCTTTCTAGCTAATGGAAAAATAAGTCAGCAATGCAACGTTGAAGGGCTTGTCTTTCAGTGAGAAGCCTGAAGTTAAGTGGGTCCACTCTGATGTACCAGGACTCTCCTGCAACAGCTGTATCTACATTCAACATGAGATGTTTGTGCTTTTGCAAACAGTACTGCTCACACTAAGAAATGCGGGCAAGAGGGCCAACTAAAATACTTGGCATCAGACATTAATTTACATTAGAGGTCTCAGCAAGACATCTCTCAACTTTTACTCCGCAGAAGAAGGGATGTAAGTTTAGATACAATTTTCGAAACTATTGAGCCATTGCAAGGCTCATGGAGTCTGCTCTCCTGCCAAGGCCTCCACATTCCCCACAACCTCAGCTGCTTCCCACATGCCTCCACTCTCTCCTAAATTCCCAAGAACACTTATCCCTACCTTCTATTGTCACTTGCGTCACCACACTACCAATTTGCGGTTGCTTGGTTTGGAGCTGCATTCATTCTGATCCACCAGCATGGTAATGGCTCAGCCTTCTTTCAGTTTAAGCACAAATCTGGATGTCTGTCAGACAAATTACTGGCCACGTGAGGTTTACTAGTTTTAAAATATCTTTTGGTAAGGCAGCAGCTTCCAAGAATTTTTAGATACATCAAGATCCCACAGTCTCTAGCTCAGTAATGAAATGACACTTCCTTTTAGAGAAGCCACCAGCGGTCCTTAAGACATGTTCCAAAATACCTTAATCCTAAACCTTTTCTAATTAGGTGTTGACCTTTACACAGTGACCAAAACTAGTATTAGTCTTTCCAGAGTAAGAGATATTTAGCTGCACAGAAGTAAGGTCAGGATACTATTTCCAGTTAAGCAATGCCACTCTGCCAGGCCCTTATTTAGACATACTTGTCTGCAACAAAAATTGTTGTGTCTTCATTTACTTTGACATGAGTTATTAGAGAGTAACTGCCAAAGAAAAATGTTACTGTCTTACAATCAACTCAACTGTATTTTTTCCATGTCTTACTCTTTGAGTGTTAGATGGTATCAGACATCTTGGTGATAAAAAACCCCAACACACAAACAGTACATAGTTTTTACAGGCAATATGCACACAGAACCTCAGTGTGTAGAATACAGGAGCCAATTCAAGCATAAACAATTCATAGACTCTTTTATTTTGTAAAACTAAAGCTTACAGATTCTTAACTCATAATCGTTCAGAGAGACACTCATAAAAAGTGTATTAATAAAAACCAACTTCCAGGCCTCTAAATTTTTTCAAACATAAGGTACAACAAAAGATACCAAATGTTTACATTACAGTCTTGCCACCGTACACACATCAGAAAAAGTGAACAAACACATTCAGTAACTTCAGATGTACCATTTAAAAGACACTGGTAAGTGCTCCAGTTTTCTGTACCATACAACTTTATTTCAAATTCACATCTTTCTAGGCAACGTATCCAAAATATTTGACTCAAGCATACTTTTAGACTGTAAATATCCTGAAACAGGGCATTGAGTCTTTCGTATCTCAAAGAACCCCATTAAATTTTAGCTCATGTTATAAAAAGTAACCATGTGGAATGTGACAAGTCATGATGTGAAATCAAAGTGCTTTAGTCCAATAGCGCACACACGAGTGGTTATCTATCCATTTCTCAATTTATCTCAAACACCAAAAGAAATATTTGCTCTGTTGCACCCCACCTTGCACAGACCTCTAGACCATTATGGTGAAATTTCATTAACTGAGGTAAACAGTATCAGTGGACCAAAAATTTCACTTTGATACTTCAAATAATGAATTATAAATGAGGCATCTTTTTACTGTTTTTTCATGTTGTCTTATACCAAAGTTCTGCTATATTATGCAAGATTATGTTCCAGTTAGTAACTTAAAATCTAAGGTGTGCTATATTTGAAACCTTTAAATTATTTCCCAGAACCCAATAGCTACCTAAGACTCAGTATTTTTGTGCAATTCTTTGCTACTTGCATGTGAAGAGATAAACACTTCACACAACAGCTTGTATGAAACAACTATAAACTCTCAAAGCAGAAAGCTACTTTAATAAGGTTTGGACATTGGTAGTTGCACGGAATATGTGCTCCATTCAGATGTGGCTATGCTGAAGACTACTCATGTTGCAAGCATTCAATCTGGAAACTTCCTTTCTACAGAAGTCTAAAAAGCTATTTATCTTCCAGAGAGAAGGAAGTTTAAGACTTAGGCATTTAATGATCTTTTTTGTTACAACAGAATTAGCTCTATGCTATAACTTGTACGATTGTTCCTTCCCTCTGTTTCAGACACCCCACAGTTATACTGGTGTATAGCTTGAACGGAAAGGGCCGAGGGAAAATTTCTGGTCCCATCCCACAAATCTAAAGACAAAGTGCTTTGCAAGACTGATTTTATCCATCACATTTGTGGCAACCAACCCAAAATGAAGGCACAGGAAATCTATATCAATATAGTTTATAAGCTGTAAACTAAAGATGAACCTCTGTATAATTTCTAGTCTTTTTGTACAAAAGTAATGACCAGCACCTACGCAGAGATTCAATTTTTTTTTAAATGTAACTTTTCCCAGAAATAGTTAAAGTGTCGCTTGCATGCCTATGCAAACACTGTCATTTATTAGTTTTGACACAAAGTGCAGAAACTGGTCACGGATCTGCATGGAAAGTCTAAAGCCAACGCACTGGTAGCACTTCCCGTCGCTACAAGAAATCTAAGCCACCAGCAAGAGCCACAGACAGCTGTAACCTTGAAAGTGCACAACTCCCAGCAGCGGTTTCCCTGTGAGGTGTTCTACAGCTTGTGGCATGCACGTAGTCAGTGTCTCAGATCTGGTGTTTAACATGTCAAAGCCTATCTACTTTTGGTTAGCTACTGGCCTGACACGCACATGCATTCTAAGGAAGCCAACTCGAAACATGCTTTGACAAATACTGCATTGAAACTGGCCAAACCTTAACAGCTAAACACAGATGAACTGCTACCTTGAACAGCATTCAGGATCCAGGGTCAGCTCAGTAACTCAGTTTTTAAGGAAGGCTGAATATAGACACACATCTGCCTCCTAGATTTCACTGTAATTGCTACCTTTAAAGCAGAGAAACAAGATTCAAGGTTTCCCAAAGCTTTAGCAGACGGATAGGCTCATCAATCAGATTAAGACTTACTAAGTTGTTAAACAACAGTTCAATGCCTTGGCTATCATTTCTCTAGAAATACAGGTTTTAAAAGAACTCAAACAAAACACCATTGCCATCACTTAACTAGAATATGTAATTATACTGCTTCACTTAGAATGATAAACAGCGATAGAGTTTCAGAGTTGTTTTTTTCACACCGTGTGTGAATTCACACACTTTCCTTTTTCCCTCCTTTTTTTAACTTTCTTCTTCATTTCCACACAAAGTCAGCTGAAGAGATTGGCACACAAATTACTAGTGAATGCAGACCTGTAGCTAGTACATTAAAGGGCCATATTAGTTTCATGAAGATTTCATGCAACGGTGTCTTGCTCTTTTATTCTACACGCGAACAACTTTCACAGGTAACACATATAACACAAATTTCTGATTTTAAATGCAGTGAGTTACAAAACGAACATTAAAAGGAATTGACCAGACTTAGTAACTGGATCTGCGTTAGGTCTGGCACTTGAGAATTCACAGTGATTAAAATAAAACTGCTTTGCCTAAGACAAAACATAAGATACCAAATATATAAAAACTCTTTGCTTCTATTAGCTTGTATTAGTATTCCAACAGCGATAAGCAAGCTCAGTAGTACCTCAGAGAGCAGAGACTTGTGCACATGGTTAACTTTATTCATTGTTTGCAGTGCAACAGATTCCTTTTTTTTAAAAGAAAAATATATTCATGATGTCAAATCAGGCAACTTTCGATGTATAAAGTCAACACAGGCTCAAGTCTCTGATGGATTGAAGCTTGGATTTGGTCAGGAAACCATTCTCTACCGTCTCATTTTGGGTACCCAACTCCACACTGTGCCAGGTGGTATTGCTGTTAAAAGAGAAACTTAAGGTATACTTGCATATTACCAAGGTGTTCTGACATAGCAAGTTGTTTGCTAGTAGTTTATACTATGGGTTGATAATACAAGACTTAAAGCATTTGCCCTTTTCTTTCCCTCACTCAACTCACTAATCCTAGTAGATCCACTAACACAGGTTTACAATACCGAAGCCTGCTTTTAGAGAGAAAGGAGCACAGCTTTTAAACACCACAGCGTTTCTCAACCCACCTGCTGGCTCTCATTTCAGCACCGAGGGCCTGGCCGAAGCAGCTGCTCTCGGGAGCTGTGAGCTCCCAGAGCCCTGCTCACCCACTGGGCTCACAGACCCCACGGGACTGAGACTCAGAGCAAGATACTCAGGACCGATTTCACTGGAGTCCACGAGTGTAGATGAGCACCCACTCGTACCGGCCACACCTTCTGTGCTACACCTTTGGTCACTTTGGTCCATACACCCACCTCCCAGACCTCCTGCTCCCCGGCCTTATCCAAAGACATTGGACTTTGGCCTGAGCTTGAACGATGTTTTGAGAGATTTCTCCTCATGCTCTTCCTCCTCAGTATCACCACGAAAAGAGGGCGTGTTGTGGATGATCTGAGTCCTGAAGCGGATCTTATTAAGCCGAGGCTTCATTCGGCCACTGCCGGAGGCTTTCCTGGTCATCTCCTTGCCCTTGCCTGGCACCGCTGCCCCATCGGTGCCCTCGGCCTCCTCCCCCGTGCCGTGATGGTGGTGGGACAGCCGGTAGCTCATCAGATTGGACGGCAACACCTTGGAGAGCCTCCAGCGCCCGCTCCCGTTGCCAGCACCGCCTTCCTCCTCCTCCTCCTCCAGGGCGCCCACGAGGCTCCGCATGTCCCCCGAGGTGCCGTGGTGCAGGTACTGCGCGGCCTTGCGCCCGCTGTAGTCTCGGATATCCACATCGGCGTCGTAGGCGCCCACGAGCAGCTTCACCACCTCGGCGCGGCCGTGCATGGCGGCGATGTGCAGCGCCGTGTGCCCGCCGCTGGACCGCGCGTTGATGTCCACGGGCAGCCCGTGCCGCTGCGCGAAGTTCACCAGCGTGGCCAGCAGCTCCTGCCGCCCGTGCTTGGCGGCCCAGTGCAGCACCGTGAACCCCGTGATGAAGTCCCGCTTGCACAGCAGCGCCGGCTCGCAGCTCAGCAGCCCCTCCAGGCTCTCCCACCGCCCGTCCGAGGCCGACAGCATCCACGCGTGCTCCAGGGGGTCCAGCGCCACGGAGCCGGCGGTGCTGCCCTCCTCCTCGGCGGAGGACGAGGCCAGCGAGGCGCTGTCCGAGTCGCGGCCGCGGCCGGCTCCGGGCAGGGCGCCGCGCTTCAGCTGGGGGGAGCCGCCCCGCGCCGCGTCCCGCAGGTTCCGCCGC
>WBMV01002299.1:0-16632 GCA_013396655.1 Campylorhamphus procurvoides | reverse complement strand
CCGGGGCCCTGGCCGTGCTTCCTGTGCCGTGGCCGTGCCGTCTGTGCCATGGCCGTGCCAGCTGCCCTCCCCGCCGGGCTGTCCGTGCCGGGCGCTGCTGAGGCCGCCCCAGAGCGGGGGAGAGGGATCTGCCCGCCGTGTCGTTCCCGGAGCTGCCGCGCTCGTTGAAGGAACTTGCTGTCAGATGTCGCCCTTGGCGCTCCCGTGGCAGCGTGTCGCGCGTTTCAAGCGGCAAGGTGAATCTTGCCTTTCGGAGAATTGCTTCTGCATCACGGCAGAGCCGTCAGCTCTCTGCTCTGAGGACGTGGAACCCACCCATGTGCCAGTGTTGGCTCCCTAATGCCCACACCTTTCCGTGGCCCTGGAAAACAGGGCGTTGGAAGAGCCCCGTTTGGGGTGCCCATGGGCACGGTAAGGTGGCGATGTCCCGCCTCATGGCTGATGCCTGGCCATCCTTCCCAGCGCTTCGGCACAGCCTGGAGGTGCAGCACAGCACGCTGCGGCTGGAGGGACCATCGCCTCCTGCCCGAGCCACACTGAGCACTTCGCTCTTGAAGTTTTGGAGGGCAAGTTCCAGTCACCTCTACCAGCCCGGTGCAAGCTACTTTTTTGTCCGGACTGCCAGTCTGGTTCTGCAGAGGCTTACACAGAAGGATGCATGTAACCTGATGCCCAGCTTCTGTAGAATGGCTCAGCCATGTGCAGTTTTAGTCGGAAATACGTGGCAAATTTAAGATAACCAATTTTTTTAGTTTCTTTCTGCAAGAAAGAATAATTTTTAAAGGTTACGCAATCTCAGGCAATGCGTTTTCTTTGCATTCTGTTTATAACAGGCAAGATGACTATGTACACCAAAATACTTGATTAAATCATAGAATGGTTTGGGTTGGAAGGGATTTTAAAGATTGTCTCGTTCCAAGCCCCTTGCTGTGGGCAGGGACACCTTCCACAAGACCAGGTTGCTCAGATCCACATCCAGTGTAATGGATCTGCAGAAATCCAGATGCGTTTTGGCTCCCACACATTAGCTATGCTACCAGTGTTTTAAAAAGAAGGGAAGGAGCAAGATGTGATTTAGACCATCTCAAGCTATCTATATTATGTGCTATTTTGATGTGAGTATGAATTCTGAGAAAGCAGTGAGAAACAGGAAGTATTTATGGGAATATTGCAGCTTTGCTAGCATTGAGATGACAAGGTTTGAGTTATTCACTGAATAGAGTTGGATAAGATGGTATCTTCAAGCATAATTAAGCTGCACCATGCAACAGATGCTAATTTGAAGGGACTGGCTAGTAAGGTGCCTTAATTGCTTTCAGTATGATTTACATTTACATCATAATTTCGGATAGATTTCTTAATATAGGATATCTTTAGATTAGATATTAGGAAGAAATACATTACTGTGTGGATGGTGGGGCACTGGAATAGGTTGCCAAGAGAAGCTGTGGATGCTCCATCCCTGGAAGCGTTCAGGGCCAGGTTGGATGTGACTTGGAGCAACCTGATCTAGTGGAAGATGTCCTGGAACTGGATAATCTTTAAGGTGCCTTCCAACCCAGACCATTCTATGATTCTATGACTTTTGAATTGCCACCATTTTTCTAAACTGGCAATACACTAGTAACTTGTTTTTCGTCTAGATGATGTATTATTTCTTTTGGAAGTAGTAAGAATACAGGTATGTGATCAGTTTTGTGGATTTAATTTCTCTGTGTATTTGTCAGACTATTGCATAGTGAAGCTGTTGAGGTGCTGAGGTGAGGTACAAACACATGATGCCCTTGGAAAATTTCAGAAGGAAAAAGTCAGGCTACTGTTTTTCTGTTAAGAGAACACTTCAGCTGCTGTCACATGAAACAGGTTTACACAGTGATTCCTCTGTAAGGAAGGTGGAGGTGTTGTCCTGAACGAGAGCTCACTGCCTGGTGTGCAGCTCCAATTTACACAGAGACGAAGTACTTCTATTTCTTTATTCTGCTTTTTGCAAAGTAGGGAGCTAAGTGATAACCTGCAGAATGCTAGGTCTCCAGTAATAAAAACCCTGCACCATTTATACATTTTTAGCAAACAAAGAAATCATTAGCTACAAGTTACACAGTTTTCTTAAATAGTGGTCTGCCTTTTATCCTTAAATGATTCCCTAACTTATTATGCTAATTTAGTCCACCTGCTCAGTCTTTCTCTTCTTTTGTGTTGATGGGTGTCTTGAGTCAGTGGACTGTGAGTCGGTTGTCATGATCTCCCCTAGCCAGAATTACCTTTTGCCCCATTTGAGCTGATTTCAGCACAATTGCAAAATTGACATTGTTAGTTTCATCCTTATATTGGGAATTTTGCCAAATGTCCTTGTGGCCTGTAAATTCTGCATTCCTTGCGTCCACTGTCAGTAGTACATCCTTCTCCCTAAGCTTTGTTAACTTCCCATTAGGTCTGAGATCATTCAGGTGTGCCAAGCCCTAAACTTTAGCAAGATGATTCTGCTAACAAGTAGTTTATCTTTCTAACACCTGGACTTCAGAAGGAAATAAAGTTCTTTTCTGCTAGGGTGTTTTCTTGGAGAGTAACAAATGGCTATGCAGAGGTTTTGAGGATAGCCTAGCCTACTCTGGATTTAGACTGGTGACATGAAAATGAAAGGCCTCCCTTCTACAGTCATGCTGAGCCTCTCGCACTGGCTTTGGTGTGGAGGCTGAAGGGTTTGTGTTAGAACTGTCTTATATTGGTGGCAATAGTGCTGGTTTGAGTGTCAGACTGCATAGTTAGAATGCTAACATGTGCTTCCACTGTCTCAGATAGTCTTGTCTCTAAATGGACAGGATACTGACAGTTTTCAGTGTTTCATATCACTTCTAATACTAGTTTCCTTAGTATTCCTTCCTACTAGAATACCTTGAGAAATTTCACTTTCAGACACTCTTTGAATATACATTTATTTTTTTATAGACCAAAAATGTCATGTTTTCTCTTTAATTTTTTCACTTTGTGTGCATATTTTCCCTTATATTAGTCTAAAATGGAATTATCAGATTATAATAGTCTAATATGAGAGTTGGTGCAGTTAGTGCAGTGCAGTCTGTAGTCCCACACAAGGAAGTCCTGTGCAAATCAAGATGAGGATGAGTATTTATTTTGAAGAATGTTTGTATCCCTTTTAGCTACAAGAATTCTGAGACTTGCTATGCATCCCTATTATAAAAGGTGGTACTTTTTTGGCATTTTAAGTATTAAGTTAAAAAATTCCCTACTGTTGGCTTTGTCATGTTCCCAGGAACTGGTAAGGGTTTCCAGGAAAGAGACTAGCATGGACCTGTCACCACTTACACTTTTGATAGGAAATGCTTGTTTGAAAATACAGTTCATTTGTATGAACCAAGCTACTTCTTTTTAGTCTTAGTGTATTTAGGATGCTCAGTGCTTTGATGTCATGATGCCAGATTGCCACCTTTGATGTTTGAAAAGGAATGTGCACCTTTAGATATTTCTAATAAAATCTATATAATGTTATCTCTTAGAGTTCTGGTGTGAAGATAATGTATTATTTTACATAAATAACAATTTCAGTTCCAAGCTCCTCAGAATGAGTCCTGTTTGGTAACATACATCTTCCTCTGATTATGCTCTCTATTTTGAATTTTGTTGGTTAAATTGTTTTAAAATTTTTTTTCTAATTTCTAGGAGGAAACCGACTGTATTATCATTTCTCACTGCACTTTTCAATTTACTTTTTCAGTTGGACTTGTCTGCTTTATTTCATTCATGTAAATTTCAATTTTTTCAAATTTTGGAAGAAAGTTGATTTGGCAGATTTTTTTTTTCAGACTTTGGCTATTCTATGTTGCATGTAAATTCTATGGAATGAGTTCTAGCTTACTAGTGGTGTTAATTTCTTATAATTGCTAATTGCTTTGCAAATCACTAACATATTTTTAAATTATATTTCTGTAGCAAAACGATGGCTATCAAACTTTATCCTTGTCTGCGCATGTTGGGTTTGATAGTTTACCTGACCAACTGATTAAGAAATCCATCAAGCAGGGCTTCTGCTTCAACATTCTTTGCATTGGTGAGTAGTATCTGGGTGTTCTAAGGCTTTAGTGCTATACCTGTCCTTAGGAAGTGACTGAAATTTAAACCCACGTGTGGTGTTAAAAAGCATCTTTAATGTTAAGCATGAACTACAATTCCACCCTTTCCCCTAGCTTTGCTTATTTGTGTCCATTCTTTGGTTTTATATTTAGCACTTCCATAAAAAATGTGAAGACCAAAAATGTTGAAAATGGATGCTACGAGTTTATTTTTTATCAGCAGCTTTTTGGATTCTGAGTAAATTGGACTACACTTGTATCAAAGAGCTTCAGATTTAAAAAATCCTAAAATTTCAATGTGGTGTTACTGAAGTGTTTCTACAGTTTTCAAATGCTTGCTCTAGTACTTTACCCTTATTCATAAAAGTCCTTTGCTGAAACTTGTTTTTTTCACAGCTGGCTATTTAGTTTTCTAAAATCTGTGGGAAATTAGTTCACACTTTCAAGGGAACCGAAGTGTCAAGAGACTGTTCTGCTTATTACTCATTAGCTGGTAACTTACCCTAATGTGTAGGATGACAAAAAATTAACTAAAAGGTATTCAGTGCTCATTAAAGGAATGCAGGAATGCATTTTGCTTGGAGAAATGAGTTGGGAAGTTTTTGTATAAATTCGCTGAGTTCTTGTGATAACACTTGTGCTTATTATTTATTTGATGTGCACGTCTTCCCCAACCCTTCTGTTTAACTTCAGGGGAAACTGGAATTGGGAAATCAGCCTTGATAAACAGTTTGTTTAACAGCAATTTTGAGGACCCTCCGTCAACACATTTTCTACCAAGTGTACAACTTAGAACCCAGACTTATGAACTTCAGGAAAGTAATGTTCTTTTGAAGCTGACCATTGTAAATACAGTGGGATTTGGTGACCAGATAAACAAAGGAGATAGGTAAGTGCACTCTTGTTACTATATTATGGGGAAGTTTTGGTCTTAATTGCAAGTCAATTTTTCTTTGGACTTTGTAGTAAATATTTGTCTTACATATGTTCTAAATGTATGGTTAACTCTTTTCACTGTGTACCAAAGTAAACATGTTTTTCTTCTCATCTAGGAAATTATAAATCAGATGAACTCTTTATTTGTGATATATTCTTTTATAAATGCATGTACATAAAACTTGCAGTAGTTTCTTTTGGGGTGGGGGAAGTGAGAAGGTCAGTGGGAGGCTTTTTAAACAGCCAAGTGAATGATCAGGAACAGTAGATTATATAGAGTAGATCTATAGGGTTTTTAACAACTTGATTGGTTGAAGACCTAAAACTGGAAGTAACATCTTGTGGATTACTGAAGGCCTTTGTTTTTTATGTTGGACGCCTTAGTCAAAGATGTAGAGGTAGTGCACTGGTGTCTTTCACAACTTTGAGTCTCTACTTTTAGGAATTGAAGATTTTACAGTACTGAAGTGTCTCAGCAGATTTTGTTTCTTTCACCGAATTTGTGCTATTTGAGTGCCTATCTGGTGGTAATAATAAACAAAGGTTGGAGAGTCACATTGAGATTGACATGAGAGCTATGGCTTATGATATGACTGAATGATAGCTACTGCTGGTGACTGGGATGAATGAGAGACAGGCAAATATTAGTATAATTATAAGAGGTTTTGGTGTATGGTATAGGAGCTGTCTTTTTGTTCTTTTAATTTTGTGTGTAACAGCAGCTTCTGAATTTTGATAGCATTTGATCTGGTTTATCAACTTCTTGTAGCAGAAGAAATGTAAGGGTGCACTGCTTCTACATCTAGCAACATTTTTTAAAGCAGATGATAATCTGGTTTTAAGTGGGATCAAGTATACATAGACCGTACTTACTCAGATTTACATTACTCCCTTATATTTCTCATTTTCAGTTTTTGTCTGTTTAAGAGCTCTCTCATGTACTATACTTTATCTTCAGAAGATAAAGTTTGTCCTGTTTGTTGGTACTATAAGTTGCATATTCTTTCTTGTATTGTATTGTACCTAAGATGTTATTGTGTCTTCTTTATATCTAAGAATTCTGCGTTTGCACAAGTTGATGGCAAAAATTAGAAAACATCACTTGGGAAGGTTGGTTGTAATTGTAATTAACTTTACGTAGCTTTTTTCACCAGTGGTAGCTAGGAAATATTTTATCTGTATTAGATACACAATTCTTTTTTGAGTAGATTTTCAGAAATTAATATTATGTTAAATTTTTCTGCTCTACTTGAGCAGGCTTTTGACACATAAAGCAAAAATCCGCAAAACAATGCAAGAGGAATTCCCTTCTTTGTCCCTGTTTAGGAATAGCTAATCTCTGGTTTTTAAATTTCATTTCCTACAGCTATCAGCCAATAGTGGATTATATAGATGCACAATTTGAAGCCTATCTCCAGGAAGAATTGAAAATTGTACGTTCTTTATTTAGCTACCATGATACTCGCATCCATGTCTGCCTCTATTTCATTTCACCTACGGGCCGTTTCCTAAAAACCCTAGATTTGTTAACTATGAGAAGCCTAGACAGTAAGGTAAGACTGAAACAGTTCCAAGAATTTGTTTTAATTTTTGAAGCATCTTGGAGCTTTTAGGTCCACTACCACCTTTCCATTCTATATCAGTGTGTTTGGTTTTGCAATTTTTTTTGGTACTGGTATACCTTAAGTTCAGAATAAATTGTTTCTACAAGTAGCTTGCAGTTCGTTACTTGCTAATTTACAAGTCAAAAGAGGAGAGACATCCAGCAAGAACATCAAAAAAAGAAACAGAACAAGGTTTAAAAAAATAATAAAAAAGGTAGAACCACACCAACTTTACTTTTAATAAACTGCAAACATTGTATCGAGATTGGATAGGGTACCTTCCATAAGTGCCGTAGTATTTCTAGTTAAGCTTTTTTCTAGTTTCGGGACTGCTGGAAACTTAGCATATAAAAAGCTTTGCAGTGGTATGAAGATCTTTGTTAGATATAACTGAAGAGGCCCATGCCATCAACAGAACACCCTGCCAACGTGGCTTTTTCTAAGATAGACTGCAGTAGTGTTTATTGTTTTGGTTTGTGTCTTCATTTAGAAAGCTTTAAAATAGCAGTTTCTAGTGTAATTGCTTGCACTTTCTAAGTCCTTAACTTTCTTCCTTTAATAGGGCTGTGTGAACTAGATGAAGCTAAGTGTTTAACCTATTTAAGAAACTTTACATCATTTGGGTTTAATTTATTGAAGTGTTGAGAAATTTGAAAACTTATAGGCATTTTCTGTACCTTTAGCCCTTTCCTTTGTGCTTTAATGGAGCCCCTCCTTGCTAAATTTTCTTTCTGCATTTTCTTGTTTGTGAAATGTTTCTCCAAGATGAGAAGGATTAAATGAAATCAGCTGTCTAGTCTCCATTTGTGATTGATGAGCACATTTGAGATTTTTCCTGGTTTGTTTGTGGATGTATTGGATGTATTTTGTGTTTTGAACTTTCTCATTAGCACAGAGCTTTGTTTCTTTTTTCTTATCTCCTATCTTTTTTCATCTGTGATCAAGGAACTCTGTAAAACTCTTGTCTGAAATGTGGAAGAATTATTTGTATCGTCCTTCCAAAATATTTGGATATTGGCATTCATTATTTCTATCTGGTTCTGAAAAATATATGTTTTGGGAGTGGTGTCAATATTTTTAAGATAAAGTTAGCATCTACTACCTTCCTGAGTTACTGCCATAACTATTTTAGGAAATAGGACAGTTTAGTAAAACTGAATTTTGAGTCCTGAATAATTAGTGTAAAGTCTGGTAAGCAAAATTCTTCAGTCTTCATCGTTCTTCTGTTCACATCAGATACTTGAGAAACTCTTTGCTGCAGTGTTGAGGTGAAGATGATGTTGTTGTAGCTGAAAGGAACCCAAGGAAGAGGCTCAGGGGTAGACAGGGTTTGGTAGCCAGCTTGCTTTTCTTTGTGTGTGTAAACTGTCAGCTGTCATTTAACACCGGAACCGTGGTGCTATAAGCTATAACAATCTGATTTTTAGTAAAAATATAAATAATTACATTTAGTTAATAAGTAGGCATTACTGTTCTTTTGAGTATTTCACTGTATGAGACCTCCTTCCTTGTTCTTCTCTCAGATTCAATTAATTTTAAGGAAGAATATTAAGTAATCTGTTGTTGTTTTGTTAAATGATGTCCATGAACATATTTTTCATAGTTTGTGAAGCTTTGGTATCAATTGATGGAAAAGTTTGGGCTGTGGGGGAAGTTTTAAAGAGATTATCAGAAAACAATTTAATTTACAAAAGTTACCACCTCAAAATTAGTCTCACACATTTCATATAATTTATATCATTGATAGGTGAACATTATACCAATTATAGGCAAAGCAGACAGCATTTCTAAAACTGAGCTACAGGAGTTCAAGAGCAAAATAATGAGTGAATTAGTTAGTAATGGCATCCAGATATACCAGTTTCCAACTGATGATGAAACCGTTTCTGAAATTAATATCATCATGAATGTAAGTAAATGACTAAAACATTGATATTTCAGTACTAAAGCATCATTCTCTAATGCTGATAATGCAATTTCTTTCACCATTAGCTTGAAGTTTATAAGTTTGTATGTCACAAGTTTGTTTGTTTTTCTCTCTCCTTTAAAAGCTCCTATGCTTTGGCTTTTTCCTTCCGTGCTCACAAATCTTCCAGTCCCTCTGCAGTTGATATCACTTGGTTTTCCTTTTCTGGCTCAGCAACAGAAAAGAGGTTCTCATGCATAAATACTTTTCCTAATTTCTGGATTATTAATATATAATTACTATTATAGACTGACAGATTTACTTGGCTCTTTTCCTCAGCAAATACAACTTTATATCTCTCAAAGAAGATATTTAGGTGCCTTGTGTCTTCAGTTTTCTCTGTCTTTATCATAGCAAGTCTTCCGCCTGATTTTCTTTTATTTAGTACTTTCTTTTGAAATTAGGACAAATTTTCTCTGGGGATGAAAAAGTCAGATATAATTCTGGTTTATTTTCTGTTGCCCTTTCAGATCCTCCCAGGAGTATCTGCCAGCTTCAACTAGGCATGTGAATCTAGATGACTTTGCTTTGAGCACTCTGTATTTGCTGTTCACATGCAGGTGTTTGTAGATGCACGTGAACATATGCTTGTGTGTACAGGGGTTTGAAAGTAGGGAGCAGGAGCCGGTGTGCTGGAGCCCGTGTCTCTGCAGTCCCAACCTCTCTTACTTGGCCTGGGAGTGACCATGTGCAGCTCTCGGTCAGTGACAGGTCCTTCTGCTGTGGGGAAGGGTGCTGGGTTGCTACTTACCTCTTCCATGCTCTGCTAGTGATTTGTTTTCCAAGTAAGGATTTTTTTCATTTGGTCAGTTGTTATGGATCAGCGCACAGGCAGTCAGTGCCCAGCCTGTATTTCTGACCATTTGGCTGAGCCCAGAGCAGTAACCATACCATGGGCTGCAACCTGTGATTGTCACGTGGTTGTTACTGGGGATGTGAATTCTGACTGGGTGCAAGTCCTATATTCTAGAGCAGCTTTCTGTTTGCTGCTGCTGTTCTTCCCTAATGCAGCTCAGGATGTAGTTGGCTGTCTTTGCCATTGGGGTAGACCTGCTGAATCAAGTCCACCCTGTAGTTCTACCAGGTCATTGTCTCCACATATTATTCTGAAAAGTGCCTTTCCACACAGTCAGCCTCCAGCATGTGCTGGAGCATGGGTTTATCCCTCCTGATGTTCAGGGTTTAGCGTTGCTCGCATTGCCTCTTCTTGAGATGCCTGTTTGCCCATTTCTCCAGCCTGTCAAGGTTCCCCTGAATTGGCAGCACACCCATCTGGGTCTATGAACTGCTCCTGCTTGTGTTATTGTAGCTTGACTTTTGTATCAGTCAAGAGTAATTAGCTACTGATCTCTTCTAAGTGGTTTTGGTTTGAAATCACTTGTTGGATTTTCTTGAAATGGTGTTTTCCCCCCAGTGTATTTCTGAAGTGTTTTTCAGTTCTGGCATAAGAATGCTGAGAGGTGAGACTTTATTGGTATGACTCTTTACAGGGTCATTTGCCATTTGCCATAGTAGGAAGTACAGAAAAGGTGAAAATTGGAAACACAGTGATGAGAGCTCGTCAGTATCCTTGGGGCATTGTGAAAGGTAAATGAATTCTCAAAGGGTTTTTTATGAGATTTTCGCTGTTGTTGTTGAAGTATAAAATTCATCAGTAATACAAGGGGCGTTCTATTGGTGCCATGCTGGTGGTATTTTGGATCAACAGTTTAAGGAGTTTAGTAACTAATACTTGAGGTGTACACTAACCAGTAGTTTTATCAACACAGATGCATCATTGAAATCAAGGTATGACATGGTGTATATAGTATTTGGATAGATTGCTATGGTGGCAGTGCCTCTAGCACTACCAAATTTGAAACGTCTATGATTGTCAGTAAAGAAGAGGGTAAAAAAGAAATGTGTTTTTCCGCTCAAACAGGAAATCAGGACATACTGAAACGTGTTCACCAGTACCTACAGTTCTTCAGTACTTCAGTGTGTATATTGGAAATTATAAGAAAGTGTAAGAGGTGTAATAAACAATGATATATGTTTTCCTAGAAGTATATTTAGTAAACAAAATAAATAAATCTCAATACTGTTTAAAGTGTATTTTGACTATTTTGCTATTTGTGCATAATAATAAAATCTTTCTCTTTTTACTGATCAGTGGAAAACGAGAGCCACTGTGACACTGCAAAGCTTCGCAAGATGCTTCGCACGAATGTGGAAGACTTAAGAGAGAAGACTCATGCACAACATTATGAGTTGTACAGGTGCTGCAGACTGGAGGAGATGGGTTTCAGAGACATTGAGAACAAACCAGTCAGGTAAAGGACCTCATGTGCAGCACTTGCTTTCAGCATCTGTTCACTTCACATTTGACTGTGTCAACCCAATACAAAGCAGGATTTATACACAAAATAGGTTTTCTATGAGGGAAAGAATAGTTTGAGTGTTTTTTTAAATCAAAGAATGTAGCTATTCATTCAGTTATCTTCAGGGAGAAGTATATGGAATTAATTGAGCATTACTTTTAAAGACATGCAAGCCAGTTATATTTTGAAATCTTTCTCTTTCTTTATAATAAACCTGGTAATTTTAATTTTTCTCAGAAAGAATGTCTGTTTTCTTTAGGTACATGTACTTCATGAATTTTTAATTTATTTTCGTTATATATTAGCATTCTGATTTAGTTTTTCTGTTAAGAATGTCTGATTCTGAATAATGTTTTGGTTGAAGTCAAGGTTCAGAAGGAACTGAAACAAAGACTTTTACAAATTCAGTGGTTACCCTGTTGGCTTCCTACATCATCTGCCATAATAATAAATGTCTAGAATTTTCAAATCAAGAAATCTCTTGCTAGACTGTTGTAGGGTGTTAAAAGAGGATTCCAAAGGAAAGTTAAGCAGCGGGTTAGATTCACTCAGTTGTTTCATGTAGTACAGCTGCTTTCTGCAGGAAGCATTTAAAATTTCTGTATCCAGTTTGTTTAATCTTTTATTTCCGATTCTGTCCTCTCCCTCTTTCAGCTTCCTTTTCTTTTCCTATTTTGCATGGGATTGTATTTTGTAATTGGTCAGAATCCTGACTGAGAAGAACTGATGCTTCAGGAGTTCTTCAAGCCTTCATGGTTTACTGAAGTGTTATTATTGCGTGGTCATAGTGGGAAATACTGACTTAAAGCAGAATAATACTTTGCCTTAAAAACAGCTTCTAATGATCGGAACCTATTGGTTTGTTTATTTCTTGTTTTTCCTTAGTGATCAGAGTGTCTTTACTCATTCTGTTCTGGTAAAAATAGATGGCTTCCCTCCAAACAGTTGATTTTAGTGGCTTAAATTCTTCTCTTTCACCTATTCTTTGCACAGAAGTTCTAAGTCAATTGCAGGTACTGTAACTTGTAGAAATGGAGCTGCATTTCTTTCACTTTGACTCGGTCTAGTTTATATATTGTCAATACTAATTAAGATTAATGTGGAAGATGGTGGATGTGGACAGTTTCTTCTGAAGTCTTAATATCAAGGTACATTTGCAGATTAGTTCATTTAGATGATCTTGATCTGACTGATGCCTAAAATCCTGGAAAATAGACACTCAGACAAAACACTAATGGAGAAAGATAGACAATACCTTTATTGGGAGATCGGAGGCTTCAGGCCTCCGCTGGGCCCAACCAAACACGCGTGGATTCAACGAGGATCCCCACATACGAAAATCCCCAAAGAACCCCGCCCTCAGTAGGGTTACAGCTTTTATATCCTTCTACACAATTAACATATGAGATATCCATAACCAATCATTATTTCTAATTTTCCCCAGTGGTCCACCCATCAGGGTCCTGGGCCATGCCCCCTGGACCACCTCCAACAGTTTCTGGGCTCTTCTGTTGTTTTGACTTCAAGTTATCTTGCAGGTGGCTCTGAAAAACACCACGGCCTTCAGAGAGCCCAAAAATATGTGAGAAAATCCCTTTAGTAACTTCAAACACCCCTTAATATGTGAGCAAGAAACCTATACCTCTAAAATTCCAAAAATCCACAAAATTCACCCCAAACCTTAGGCATCATGACCATGACTCACAGTGATCTCTTGATAATTCTCTTGACTTCACAAGAAAGGAATGCACCTTTTTCATACAGAATCAAAGGTAAAAGAGGTTTTAAACCAACTGAAATTAACCATAGACATTTCATTTGGTTTATGTTTAAGGATATACCTTAACAGCTAATATCTTGTTATCTTTGTCCAAAGAAAGCTTTTTTTAGAGATTTGTTCATGGCACTATTGACTCCAGTACCTTTGGCTTTTCTGAACTTGAATGTCTCAATGTACAGCCATATCACAAAGTTAAGTTATAAAAACTAACAATCACAGAAGTGGTTTCTTCCACAAATACAAGAATTGTCTTTGTAAAACCCCTATGCATTTCTCATTTTACTAATGATTTAAAATGGTAGTTTTGTATCAGAATGTCCTGGTATTTTAAACTTCAGAAGTTGATTTAAAAATTGATAGCTTTGTGGATATACAGAAGAGCTGAGCTCCCTCTGGTGTGTAGTTTTTATGTGTGGCCCACTAAAATGTGACCCACAGGTTTAATGAGAGATTTTTGGCGAGAAAGTACAGTTAATAATTAGTTTGGTAAATTGGATCTATTGAAAATGTAATTGCTTTGGAAGGATGAGAATAGATACTCGACAAGAATTTGGAAAAACGAACTTTTTCCAAGATGTGCTGCAACAAGAAGAGAAAAGCAGGAGTAGAGTGGGTGTGGTTGTCCCTCAGTTGTGTGGCATAGTGAATGACACTGAGGTCTCAAAAAGATTTTGGTGTTTTAGGAGGGACATTTTGTGATGCCATAAAAAAGGAAGATAATTGAGAGGATCTGTCTGCAGTGCAATGAGTAGACTAATGCAGCCTTACCCGTAAGGTGTTTTATAAAGCTACTGAAGAAACAATAAAAAGTGTCATCCTCAGTGGTGTGATAGAAAATGTCTTTTTTTACTAGAGGAAGTTCAGTGCTTCCCATTTTGATGGCCTGTTTGTTTAAATATCTTTCAGAGTAGGGACTATCCAGTTGTTCTAGGCAAAAGTGTGTTATTCAATTGTCATCGTATTTGTCCTAAAAGATATTTACAATATATACACATGGATTCTAAGAGCCGTAGTTTTAAAGTATAATTAATATTGCATAGCAGTATGTGCCTGTTTATTAAAGTTTCGTGCTACTTATGTAAATAATAATCAAAATGCATTTTGAAAAGTCATATTGTGCCTGTGATGTAGCTGTCTACATACCAAATTTGATAACCTGAATTGGGTTATTTTATGTAAAATTAGAAAACGTTTGCTAGACTTGAATAATTGGTTGTTTGTAGCATTTGAACATTGCCACTTGAGTAGATGACATGCCCTACCTTTTAGCATGTTGTAAAGCTGCCGGTGAAGTTCCTCTACCAGTCTTTTGGATTTAGAAGTACAACAGTAGTTTATTCTTCCAAAATTGTATGCCACTGCAAAGCAAACCCAGTAATTCTTGGATGTTTAGCTACCTTGTGGGATAGACTGTGGGCAGACATCTGTAAAGGCTTTCAGTCTTACATGTGAACAAACATGCTGGCAAGCTTGATTTTTTTTATGGGAGATGTAGAAAGATGTATTCATCACACAACAGAAAAATATATTTGCATTTTTATTACTAGGTATGAGAAGTGATAATAAAGGTAGCAGTAGTCTGAAGTGACTGTCTTGTGTACACCTTTCAAAATGCCTGTTCCCTAATTCTATATTTTTTGTGAAGCTGTTTCATAAGAACTTTTTATTTTGTTTATTTGCGATTGCATTCTAAGAATGCAGTAATGAAGTCTATGAATAGCAGAGTATTTGGGGTGTAGTTTATGCATTTTATGCAGTATCTATTGGATATAAAATCCAGGATGTGAATTTTTTTATATTTTTGTACTATTTAAAATTGGGATTTGCATTTCTTTGTTGCTGAAAAGTAAAGATAGGCTTTTTTTTTGTTTGTGAATGGTCTAGTCCTGTCTTTTTGACGGTCCAGTTATGCCCATTAGGAACATGATTTCCTAGTTTCAGGTCACTCTCATTAAGAGAGAATTGCTGAGATGTTCTGAATGGAAAAACTGGGAATAATTGAAAACAGAAATCTAGACATGAGGAGTGCTTCCAGCAGAACAAACTTCTAAATACATATGCACATATAGTTAGGTTAGGTGTTTGCAAGGAAAGAGGGGATTACTAGTGTTTTGAAGCTGGACATTTTGTTAAGTCCATTTCTCAGTCTAAGCTAAGTTGTTGCCCACAGACACTTTCTTGGTTTGAAGGAAGAAAACTGATAGACCAGGGGCTGTTGAAAAAAGCCAAGGACTGATATTCAGGCTGTGTGCTTGCATATTTACATTCTCTGGTGTTAATCATTCTCTGGTTTAGTTGTTTCTCTGTCATAATTACATTTTGTTCTTCATCATAATTCCAGTTAAACATAATTGTAACATAAGCATCTCTTTTTCTCAATATGTGAGGAATCATATATTCCATGCTTTATTCCTCCCTGAAACTGGGATATTCAGACCTTGCAGTTCTTGAACTTGTTTATTTTTCAGTCTGTTTTGAAGAGGACAGGAAACCAGGAAGGATTCAGTAACAAAGTTTCTGTGCAGAGGAAGGTTGATATGACTCTTCTTGTCTTTTCTGTGAAAAGAAACCTAGTATCTAAAAGGCTGTTAGACTTTTTCCTTAAGAAGTCACTTGGGAATGGAGTTCGTCAGACCAGCTGCAGACCTTTGCATTTGAGCTAAATATTTTAACTGTCTTAAAGTAAAATTGAACTACATCCAAAATACCTCCACTGGAAAACTGGTAATAATTGAGATCTACCACAACCTTAATATCAACTGAAGTAGTTGCATAGTCAAGGCATCATGCTGGAAATACCTGCCACTAGTTAACCTTTAATTTTTTTTTCAGTTTTTTGTTATTGTTTTTGGCTTTTAGTTTTTCTGATGAACTTTAAGTGATAGTTGAATGTTATGCAAAAAGTTACAAGTGTTACTTTCAAATTTGAAAGCTTTAAAAAATTTAATTGAACAAACTGGAAAACACTATGTAAATACCTGTCTTGTTCAAAGTGCACAGACATTGTGTTCCACTGAGAGCTGAATTCACCTCACAGTCTTTATTTATGATCATAACATGTCTGATTTGCATCTTTAGGCTTCCATGGTTTCAGTCTTACGCAGACAGAGAAACTGTATGTCACAACCATGCTTCTGTAGAAAGGTAAGTGGTACTGCAGGTATATATGATTAGTTTAGGCTTTCTTCACAACCCCTTACTCCAAAACCTCAATAAGAATGCATTATTTAAATAATTAGCCCTACTATTTAAATTTTGCAAGTGTCTTTGTACAGAGTATAAAATTTTGGAGGTCTAATCCAGAAGAATGAGCGAACCTGTGAATTTGATTTTCTTAATGTGCTAAATGAGAAGCAGTGAAACCAGCCTTCAGATAAATTGAAAAGTGTTTTACTCTGAGCAATGGATGCAGTAATGTTGAAAGGATTGGCTTAAGATTTGGTGAACTATTTTCCCCTCCTTCCCACATCTGCTAAAATCAAAGACTTTTTGGTTTATTATGTTGCTGATATGCTAAATGCAGGAGAGAAAATTCTCTTTTAGTTCTGTCTTTGTGATTTCCAGAACAATTCAGTCCAGAGGGAGAGAGTATTTCATAGGATCACAGAATGGTTTGGCTTGAAAAGGACCTCAAGGACTGTCTCGTTTCAACCCCCTGCCATGGGCAGGGACATCATCTGCTAGATGAGGTTGCTCAAAGCCCCGTCCAACCTGGCCTTGAACACTTCTGGGTATGAGGCATCCACAACTACCCTCACAGTAAACTTAAACACTTTTATTTCTCCTCTTCCTTCTACATGTAATCTGTTTACTTAATAAATCCAGTGTCTTCAAAGTTAATCTTTTACTAGTTTCAAGATAAAATTGCATTTATCTGATTGTCTCAGTTCAAAGGAGA
>WBMV01002291.1:345193-436222 GCA_013396655.1 Campylorhamphus procurvoides | reverse complement strand
CCCTGCCCTGAGGAGGGGGATCATCCCTGCCCTCCCTCTGCTGTGTAAATGCTCAGAGACACCCCCACAACTGTAATTGCCTCGTGTCCTGATCCAAGGCTGAGAGCTGGCATGTTCTAGATGACCTGCTGTGTCGGTGCTGTCTTCTGTCTGCTCATTATATTGATTATCTTTAATGGCATTGCCCTGGTTTTATCTTTATTTGCATTGCTGGCTGAGGAGAGAATGAGCAAACCTGTAGTCTGCCTTGAACAAAACCAACAGAGCAGCTAGCAAGGAGCCACTGTGGTGTCTTTGTAGGAATCCNGTCACATAAATGTTCAGTTGGCTTCTGCAAACCGATGTGATTTCCATTAACCTGTTATGTCACCAGGAAGCACCAATAAGCCTCCCTCATTCTGTTGTTTCTAAATGCTGTATCTTTTTAAAAAAGGATCCCTTGCTATGTTCATTTAATAAGAGATACAGAAGAGATGGGTAGAGCCTGGGGATGTCCAGAGCCACTGCCTTTTGGTGATTTTATTCTTCAGGATTTTTCTTTATTGACGTGAATGGAAAAGGACAAGAAATGATGGTAGCTCTGGTGTTTATTCTCGCTGTCTCAATTCATATCCCTTCTGATTTATGGGCAGATATCTTATTCCTGTCTGTGGAGTGCAGCAATCTCTGTGCAAATTCTTTCCCTCTTGTCCTCACGCTGAATTGCAGTGCTGCAGTTCTCAGAGCCTGCCCATCAGTGTGGCCACTGGGCTCAGGCACTGCCCTCCCTGCCCTGAGGAGGGGGATCATCCCTGCCCTCCCTCTGCTGTGTAAATGCTCAGAGACACCCCCACAACTGTAATTGCCTCGTGTCCTGATCCAAGGCTGAGAGCTGGCATGTTCTAGATGACCTGCTGTGTCGGTGCTGTCTTCTGTCTGCTCATTATATTGATTATCTTTAATGGCATCGCCCTGGTTTTATCTTTATTTGCATTGCTGGCTGAGGATAGAGTGAGCAAACCTGTAGTCTGCCTTGAACAAAACCCAACAGAGCTGCTAGCAAGGTGCCACTGTGGTGTCTTTGTAGGAATCAGGCTTAAAACCCCCCTTTTTTGGAGTCAGGATTAATCTTGGCATTGACAGCTCTTAAAAGCTCCGCTTTGGGTTGGTACCAGAGAAAAAGCATATTTTGTTTTGGCACAAGAAAATAAATACACACTGCTGGTGCCAGCCTAAATGTTCTTTTGGGATCCAGGCCTGATTTTTCCCTTCCCAGACATTTGACACTGCAGTGGCTCCACTAGCAGTAGGGAAAGGCACTCTGATTTCCACCAGTGACAGGAAGAGCAGGATGGAGAGGGGCTGAAACGAGGCAAGGATTCTGCTGGAGTGCTGGATTAACGAGGGCGCTAAATGTGAGTGTGGGAGTGATTAGGCAGTGCAGTGTGCTAGGCATGTGTTACTGGGGGGCTCTAACACATCCTGAGGGTTCCTGCCAGGCTCCTGCTCAGAGCCTCAGTCGCTTTCAGTGCTTGAGAGATGCGTGAGACGCTTTGCTTTGGGTGTCCCATCGCCTCAGCACTGAGGCAATGAAAGCAGAGAGCTGTTTAAAAAGGGGTTTAGCCCATTACAGAAAGTTTTGGAGGCTCCCCCAGTTTTCTTAGCTCTATAAGCAAGAAATAGGCGGTTCAGATGGACCCCTTTCCAGCCCAGCCCAGCTCCATGCAGGGGCTGCTTCCCAGCTCTCTGGTGGGACACTCTGCATGGTTCCCTGTGTGCTGCTTCTGCTTAGCTGGACGTGGTTCTTGTGTTGGCAAGGAGAAGCTCTGCAGTCTTTGTGTTTGGGGTGATCAGGTGTCAGGAGGTGGGGGCAGTGGCAGCACCAGGTCATGGATCCTTCAGGGCAGAGCTGGGAGATGCCCAGCTGGGTGAGCCCAGCCCTGAGCTCATTGCCCTCCGTGCAGGGGCTCCAGAGGAGGGGCTGATGCCCCTGGAAGGGCTGGGGACAGGGACTCGTGGCAGCCTTTGCTGTGGTGACATTTGACAATCCATCAGAAAGCTCCCTGCGTTTGTCCAGTGTGTGCAGCCGTTCCACCCCTCACCAGCATGTTTGGAATCCACCAACATTATTAACCGCTTGTATTTATTTATTGTATGTATTTAATTTCAGATTCATTGGTCTCAGATTTCTTGCCACTTCCTTCCTCACGTGGGCTACTCCTCTTTTTTTAAATTACTGGAGTAATGTCATCTTTCACAGCCTTAGTCACTTGGATGCATCTCATTAGCATAAAACACTCTTTAAAAAGACGTTTCTAATTAACGCCCAATTTACCAGCTCTCTGCCATACAATTTTCATTCAGACAGTTTATTTATTGGTTTTGCCATTTGGTTTCCTTGATAGCATTTGTTTTAATATGTCCCATTCTTTCTGAATTAACTGACTTGTTCTCCCTGTCTTAAAGCAACATATTTATATTGACACTTTATTAGAGAAAATTGCAACCTCTTACCAAGAGAGAGCGATTACCTCTTGTACTCTTAAAGTGCATTAAATTAATTTCACAGTGTAATTGAAACCAAGGCAGAGGGCTCATTAATGGTTCCTTATCTCCTGATACTCATTTCTTCTTTCTTTAAAGTGTGAGTTCTTGCAAATGAAAGAATGGAACTATAACGATCATTATGAAGTACATTTTTATTTTTTTCCTTTTTATTTTTTTTTCTCGTGCATGCTGCCTGGGAACCATTTTGCTTGTTCTTAGCAGTGCTAGGTAGACAAGAGGTGACCACGAGAAACCCGCCCAGCCTCTTGAGCACAGGTGATTATCAGTTCAGGAGAAGGAGAACTGCTCAACCTTCCAGAGGGCTGAGCAGCTTCGGGATTTCTTCTTTTGTATTTGTTTTGCATGGGAAAACCCTCTGATAATTACAGTACAAAGGGGGACAGTCCTGCCAGGGCACTCCTTCAGCACCACTCACATCTTCACAGGAGCACCCGAGGGTGGTGGGAGAGCCCCAGAGAACCCCCTGGGCAGGGGCTGAGCATCCACCTGGGTGTGCACAGAGCATCCTCCAGTAAAGTAGCTACACTGTTCACTGGGGCTGATCTTTGCACTTATTCTTAGTCCTGCTGTTGGGGAAATGATGGCAGGAAGATGAAAACTTGGTCCTGCAAGCCCTCTGTGTCAAAACTGGTGCAGAACTGAGTCTCAGCAGCACCGTGGAAAGTGGCTCACACATCACGAGTGGGGATGTTCAGCACTTCCCAAGGGTTTTGGAGTTTCCATCAGATTGAAGCTGGAGGTCTGGGTGTCATCAGCTTGCCCCTTGTTGTGTAACACTGGGACCAGCACCATTAAATTTGAATATATAGGGGAAATATAAATATAGAGAGGAAATCCCACCAGCTTGTGAAAGTAGTTTTTTCTCCTTTAGCCTGATGTGCACAGAATGACTGACAGCATTACATGTGATTAATGGGAAAGGGAAGGAAATGAGGGGTTGGTTTTCCAGTTTTGAGAAGGATTACATTTTCATAGGAGTGTTGCTGTTCTTCTCCCAGTGCTGAATGATTATTCCTATCTAGTTATGACTTCCTCACCCAACAATTTTTTCAACACCACATCAGGACAGGTGTGATGGTAGAGGGGCAGAAACATGCTGGAATTACTGTGAAGTTGAAATGCCTTTAGGATGGAAAAAAACATAAAAGGTTCTGCTTTTGGGTTGTGCATCAGCACTGGAAGAAGGAAACATCCTGGGGGAATCTTGAGCCCTCAGGAAAGGACCTGGGTCTGAAATATACCCAGGAAAATCTTGGGGCAGGGGAGAGTCTGCAAAAAATCCATGGAAAATGAGGAGGAAAAAAGTTCCTCCTGCTCACACGTGGTTTTGCTGCATATCAGAACTGTTCATTTACCAGCTCCTGCTCCCTCAAATTCATTGAAGAGGCTTCTTTTGTTTTCTCAAATACATTCTGGGTTTGTAGACAGATAATGTATTTTTTAAACAGATCTAATCCCACTTCAAATCTGTTTGTTATTGCATTTTGTCTCCTAATACACTGGGATGTTATTCCTTTGACAGGTTTATTCTGTTTTGCGCTATTTATTTCAGAGGGGCTTATCACACTTTTTACGTTGAATGCATGGAAATGTTTAGTTGTTTTTCTCCCCTGAACAAATCTCTGCCTTCCAAGTTATTTTTTAGCACAAGTTTTGTGTATCACCATGCACAGCTGTTAACAGCAGACACACTTATGTTGCTCTCGCTGAAAAATACACCCTACTGGGAGGCAAATCGAACTTCCTGCCATGTGGATTCCCATTTAACCCAGCGAGCATCTTTATTTTCACCAAATTTGCTAGCAAGACTTACTTGGAGGGAATTAAAACATCACCTCCAGGGGATTCCTTTTCCCCTTGGAGTTAGTGCAGAACCTGGTCCAGACCTGGATGAGGCCATGGTGGCCTGAGTTTGGTGAGTCCAGCCCAATTTCTAGAGGGCATTGTCTACTCCAGAGCTCTGCTGCACTGCCAGGCCTTCATCTTGGGCTCTGGGGAGAAGGGAAGGTAAAATTTGGGACAGTTTAGCAACAGGAGACTGTGAAAATGTCACCTCTAGAATTCAAAGGGACACACTGGATTGTCTTCAGGAAAAGCAAAATAAAATGTATTATTGCTGTGTGAGCCAAGTCCTCTGGGAATCAAAGCAGGCAGGACTTACCTGGAGAAATATGGATGCTCCTGTGCCCTTTCAACACCCACCTGGTGGGAAGGGATGTTGTTGGCCACATGGCTGAGGCTCATTGGCTCTACATTTGTTTTTGCTTGCAGATGAACTGGTAGCCAGGCAAAGGAGGAGAAATGAAACAAAATAAATATGGTAGTTGGACATTAAAGCCACAAGCAAAGGGAAATCAGAAAGGACTGGGGTTTTGTATGCAGAGAGCAGTAGATGGTTATTCATTTATGAGATGCAGGGGCTTTTTTTCCTCTCCTCCCCTTGGAGGTTTGCAGGGAGAGCTGTCTGAATGTGCCCTGCAGCCTCTTCTGCACAGGGGCTGAGAGATGGGGAAGCAGAAGGAGGGCTGTCACATTTTAGACAGCAGTATTGCATGTTTCTGCCCTTCATACACTTGCACCGACCCATTTGGGTGGTCAGTATTTGATCTCCATTTCCTGGTAACTGGAGATCCTCCCCAAGGGATCTCAGCCACTGGTCAGGTACTGTGGGTCACTTTAACTGGTTTTCATAAACAAGTTGTCATTGTCAGTGTCCTTTTACAGCTCTTCCAAAGGCACAACAAACCCAAGGCTATTACAAAACATGATCCAATGCTCAGAAACAGAGTTAATATTAATGTATGAGCTGCTGATCTTCTTCCAGGAACTGGACTTCTAAAAACTACATGGCACCAGTAGGATCTGTGATAACATCACGAGAGAGGCAGGTGTGAAAGAGACTTCTCTGTAATATTATCATAGAGGAAAAGAAAACTCTTCATTCCAGGCATGGCTGGAAGTGCTGCTTCCACCTGGCAGAGTCCTGCAGGTTTGCTGGGCTGCATGCAGCACACGTAGGTGCTCACACACTCCTGACTCACTGCCCAGCTGACTCTTTGTGCTGTGACAGGGTGACAGTCCTGCTCTGCATGCTGCTCACTCAGCTAGGGGGGTGCAGCCTCACCAGGCACAGTTTTGGCAGGTTTTGTGGGCCCCTGTGGGACTTGGGACAGCTTGGACCAGCACGGTGACTTTATTTTGGTGTTCATTGCCCACCCACCCCCTGGGCTTTGCTCGCTGGTTTGCAGCTCCTGCAGCTGGTGGGGGTGTGCATTTGGAGTGCTAATCATGGTGAGTTCAGGGTAACTGCTTAGAGGGGACTGACTGAAGCAAAGGTTAATTAGTTTTTGTTAATAGGATGTGCTAAGTCTGTTGCATACCCATAGCATTGTCTTGCACTGTGTATCAGTGAAACGATTGCTCTCCCTGTGTCTAAGGCCACACAAAACTTAAGGCACATCTGTAAGTTTGAACTTGTGATAATCGAAATTTCACTTGCTTTCCATTTTTATAATTTTGAGCTAGTATCTAAATAACTCTGCAAAAGTGGAGAGTGAAAATGGGAACCTGCTCTCATCTCCTGAGCTATCACATCACTTGTTGACATCACAGCAGCTGCTCTTTAGCTGAACCCTTCTTTCAAGCAAATGTAATAACCTTTCTCATTCCTGGGACCAGATACCTGCCTTTAGCACAAATTAAGTGCTTCTGAAGAGACAGGAGGCAAAACAGGAGGAGAAAAGCAAAGCCTTTGTTGTGGATTTGCCCTGAATCTCCAGAATCAGTTATTCTCTTACTGCTATTTTTTAATTCTCATTCAATTTGGTAATGCTGCTCTTGATTCCTGGCTGTGTGTTTCCCTTCATCCTCCTCCAGATGCAACCTACAAGCTTGAAAATCCCTCATACAGATTCTGGTCTGTCTTTCTTTCCAGGCCTGCTTTATTTTGCTGCTCTCTCTGCTTAGAATATGGTTGAAAGCTTTTGCCTCTCATCATTCTTTCCACTCTTTTTGGGCTTTCTTAAAGAAATGAGTCTGTCTCATTGTATTTTAAGCCTGTGCTGTGTGTAGTCTTCAATAACTGGAGGAGGAAAATTGGTGTAGTGACGTTCCATGTAGTGATCCTCTTTGTGGTGCTCAATTTTTAATGAATCACAACAAAGAAACAGCCAGAGTGGAATGTGGCTTTCAGGTTTGATGAGCTGCTTCCCTCTGTTATGACACCCAGAAGCACTGCCTTTGTGCAGAGTTTTTTAATCCCAGTACTCTGCTGGGAGTTTCATACTGGTCTGGCTTCCATGAGCCAGGGCTGGGGATTTTGGATCAGGATGTCAAACTGTGTCTTCCCACCTTTCCCTACCTTTATGTTTCCCTTTCCCTTTCCCATTCTTGGAGGTCCCTGCCTGCCCTTGTGTTTGCACATCAGCTGTAGGTACAGACTCTGAAAACACATTTCTACATGCAGAGATGCTTTAGTCATTTGTAGGCCGCTCACACAGAAAGCACCATAAAAAAATAAATAAAGGAAATCATGTTTACAACTGATTTGAGAATAGCTGTCTTTTGAATAGAAGCCTCTGGGTCTCTTAGGAGATTTTACATTCAGTGTGCAGCCTGGCCATTATGTGCTGCAAAGAAATCACTCTGATTGAGCAGTTCATTTGAACACATCATGGCTGCGAGCCCAATATTTTTCCTTAATTTTTCTGGGTTAAGTAATGCTTTGAAGTAATGTTTCTGATTGGGGTTTGTTCCAAGAGTGGGTTTCTGTCTGAAGAGCCTGTGTTCTTAGGTGTTATAAATCTGAACCAAGCCTTTGTCAGCCTTGTCCCCTTGCTGGCTAATTCCTGTCACCTGGAGGTGGCTGAGTCTCCCATTGCTTGTGTTGCTTCTCTGCTTTTGTCCCTCCCTCCTTCACACTTGCAGTGCCCTTTCCTTGGCCCTGCTGTCCTCAGAGCCATTATCTTCTTCTCCTCCTGTTATGCTTTGGGATGCTCCTCTCTCCTACCCAGTGCCACAGCTGCCAGGGACTGTGGTACCACTTTGTTCTCTGTGCCTCACCAGCTGGAAATCTCACACAAATACCTGACTTTTCCTCCTGCTCACGGTTCTTTTGAATTCTTTTTTCTGACAGTTACATTTTTTCCTAAATGCAATTTTTGTAATTGCTGCTTAAAGTAAAGAACGTTACAAATTGCAGTTTGGGAAATAGGTTTTATAGAAGAAACTTGTGTTATCAGTCCTGCTTAGCTACATACACTCAATAATCATTCTTTCCTGGATGTTTTTTTTCAGAGTGCCACCTCCACAAAGAAGGTTGCTTTATATCTGGTGGCTTATTTTCAAATAACATACCTGGGAGAAGGATTGCCAGGGTGTCTTTCCCTCAGCTGCCAGTGCTGGTTTTCCCCCAGAGGGTGGTGGGCACTGACCAGGCTCCCCAGGGCAGTGGGCACAGCCCCAAGGCTGCCAGAGCTGCAGGAGGGTTTGGACAATGCCCTCAGGCACAGGGTGGGATTTTTGGGGGGTCTGTGGACGGTCAGGAGTTGGATTTGATGATCCTGATGAGTCCTTTCCATCTCAGCATATTCTATGAATCCACAGAAGCAAGGCCAGATTAGTCCTTAATCAAAACCTTAATTAAACCATCAGTGCTTGATGACCCACAGACCTGACTTCTCCTGGGCTGATGAGCTGGAAGACTCTGGGAAATGAGCCTTTTTCCCCTGCTCTGCTCCCTTTGCTTCTCTGCAGCACCACCAGAACAGCATCTCCCATGAAGGTGCTTCTTGCAACACCTTCTGTCTCACTGTAAGATGCCAGACCTGGGAGTTTTGAGAGGGACTGAAGAAACAAAGTCAATTGGGTGGGTAGGAAAGGACAAAACTGTTGCAATAGCTCTGAATGACAAATGCAGTGCTGGGTGAATGCTGATTGATGCCTGTGGAAGTCAGACTGGTGCCACTGGCCAGGAGTCTGGGATGGGGCATTTTGCACAGGACATAAATGTGTATCTGCAAGCAGGAGCCTGCTGTGGGAGAGAAGCAGAGATAGGGAGCCAGGGGACCTACAGTCCTCACTCCTCTGGCACTGTCTTCTATCATTTGCTTTCCTTATTAAGAAAGCAAGCTTAGGGCAGAAAATTGTCCTACTTCATGTTAGTGCAGTGTAATGGGGTCCTGACCTCAGCAGGGACTCGGGGTGCCTCTGAAATACACACACTAATAACACTGCTGACCTGTTCTCTATCCTATTATTCCAATATCCAGCTTCTGTTACAGGGAACAATTTATTCCAGGAGATGTGGTGGAAGTAACCACTAGAAAATACGGTTGTAGTTTATTTTTGCTCCTTTTTAATGCCGACAATATATAAACATTGTTTTTCATAAAGAAAAGGATGGCCCCTCAAGTACAGCAGGGCAGAGCTCTCCAAGTGTATTTAAAGATATTTGTATGAAATGGCCATCTGAGCAGTTTTTAGGGGCTCCTGTGCTCGGAGGATTGCACATCCTGCATCTCTCTAAAGGAGAGGAGGAACACTGAATTCTAAAGCAGGATTTCTCTCAGCAACAGAAGTCATCTCCTGAAAGGACAGGGACAGCTCAGACAACTCCTCCTGCCAGGACACAAATGGATTTCCCTGCAGCTGGTGGTGGGGCAGGTGGGAGTAGGAGCAACCAGAGGAGATTTAGGCAAGGAAAATCTGTCAGAATGGCAGGGAAACAATGGACTTTCACAGTGCTGTTTCATTGCAAAGCTTTGAGGAGCCCAGGCCCAGCAATTTGCTGACACTGTCATATTTTCAATTCCCAGGCACTATTAGCTGAGACAACTTACAAATGGTTGGACTGGTAGCCTAAAGGAATTGTTGGCCTTTGCCAAGACAGATAGAAAGAGTTGCAGAGAAGATTCAAGTGAATCAGTCACCGCAGTGTGGAGGTGTCAGGATGGATAATGAGCCTTTATTCTCCTCCTAGGACTGCAGGAGCCTACAGTGGCATGAGAAATACCAGAGAAAAATACACTGACCACACGTTGCCTGTAGGAACAAGCAACAGCCTGGCAAAATCAAACCAATCTACTGGATTAGAGGATGGAGTTGACAGCATATTCTTTTTCTTTTTTAACGTGGCTCACATTTCACGGGGGTATTCACATGGTACAAAAGTGAGGGGGTCTGACTGCTCTTTATGGTAGAAAACCATTCTCCAACACCTATCATTTAGGGTCATAGGAGTAACTGCAACTCAGGTGAAGGATAATTTGGAGTATTTCTGACTTTCACTTCAAATGAATAGAGTCTGAGCCATTTTCAGGGAACAATTGGAGCTTTATCACTGACTTTGTTGTGTGATGATGGTGTCAGGATTGCCTGGCTGATGGTGCCTAGCTCACCTCCTGGACAGATTTGCTCCAGGACTGTGAGAGATGTTGTCAGATAAAGATGGTAATATGCAACTGATGCCTTATTTTATTTTCATGCTCTGGAGTCCCATCAGTGCTTTTCAGACATGAGAGCACAGAAGTTACCAGTGAACCCTTAACTCAGGGGGCAAATTGGTGAATGCAGGCGAGCAGTGGAGTTGTCAGGAACAAAAAGCTAAAAATTATACCTGTGTTTCCAAAAGCCAGCATTTTTTGCTTGGTAAATATTGTGTTTTGCTCTGGCAAAACAGATTAACAGCTTAGCTGTAAGAGAAGGGAAATTGTACTTTTATTGCTGCATGTGGTGAGTTTTCTTCATTTTGCATTTCTAGTGTCAGTGTGTTAAGATATTATGAGAGGAGAATATAACCTTTTGTTGAAGATAAGATCCTCATCCCTGGAAATCCATCAACTAAGGCCTTATTCAAAACATAGCAGAAAGCCCTGTATTGGTATCCTATGATTCTGTATCATATTCTCTATATCTATATCATTCTATATCGTAGATTGGGTTGGAAGGCACCTTAAATATCTCATTCCAACCCCCATGATTTGATCGTGGTGACCATTGGGATTCATCCTTGCAAAGAGAGATCTTTTAAAGGATATGCAGTTTAATGTGTGGCAAATAACACAGTGAGGGTTTCAACTGTCTCACCAACACATGGACTTGATTGAAGATCATCTCCCCTGAGCAGAAGTGATTCAGGTTTGCCTGAAGGCCAGCAACCCAGAGTTATTAAAAGAGCAAAACATGATGGTCTTCTGATGTCAGCCCTCTGTTCCCACCTTTGATTCCCTCTCCCTGCCGTGTTCAAGCTGCAGAGGAAGGCTGGGCTGACTCCCCCACCAAAGGTGAAGCCCAAGACAAGAGTGTGTTCTCCTGGAACACCAATTCATTTCACTTCCTTCACTGCAGTGGTGATATTTTTAGGAGGAGTTAAGGAATATAATTTAAAGTAGCCATGACTCAAATCTCGTGGGGCTTTCTGAACCAAGCTCAGTGGTTTAAGCAGTGTGTGTGCAGCAAGTGGTGAAGTCAGCAGAGCCAGGGGGTGTGAGGAGCACTCTGGAAGCAGCCCCAGCACCTTCTGCAAGGTGCTGTCAGTGCAGGGAGAGAAGACTCCAAAGCAGATCACAACAAGAGGGTGAAAGCAAAATGCTGCACAAATAATGTTCCAAATAATGTTTTAATTTTAGGTGTGTAGGCTTCATTCTTAAACAAACCCCCAAAATTCAAGTAGAAATGATGTTGTCTTGCCTGGGCTGCAGAAGAAGTCACCCCTGGAGATGATGGGTAGGGTGGGGAGGTGCTGGAATGGGTTACCCAGAGAAATTTTGGCTGCCCCATTCCTGAAAGTGTCCAAGGACAGGTTGGATGGAACACTGAGCAACCTGGTCTAGTGGGAGGTGTCCCTGCCCAGGCAGGGGGTGGGACAAGATGATCTTTAAGGTCCCTTCCAACCCAAACCACTCCATGATTCTGTGTGGAGGGTACTCTGTGTGTTGGATTAATGCTTGTTACATGTGGAATTGTAACTTCATGTACAGTGGGAAATACAGATGTGTGCTGATTTTGGAAGGAAAAACATTTCTGCAAGTGTTATTTATTATTATATGTTAGTGCAAACTTTTGCATTCATTATTTTGATAAGGATTGCACCTCCACCTCAGATATTTGAGATTAAAGTTGCAGCTGCTGCTCTCCTGTCTCTGGGTGTGTGCTGAGTGCTCCAGAAGAGGAAATTCCCCCTTGCAGCAGAACATAGTAAAATATTGGAGTCATTTGAGCTGCACTGGGATTTTACACCCGATTGCTGCTCTGAATTATCTGTCATTAGCCCTCATTAAAGGCAGATTTGGTTAGCTGGACAATTGTCTATTGCAATTTGATTGCAAATACATTGTTAGGCTTTCAAATGAATATTTAAAGTGGATCACTGCACAGTTTCCCTACAAACTCTTTTTTCTTTTCATCTTCTCCTTCCTCTCCCTCCATCTTTTAAGGAGCTTCCACCCAGAACTCCAACGCAGTGGAACCAGAAAAACAAGTTGACAGCACGGTGAAAATGGCTGGAGTTATAGCTGGGCTCCTGATGTTTGTAATTATCCTCTTGGGAGCAATGCTTACCATCAAGAGAAGGTAAGTTTCTGCTTTGCTTCCATCCTGGGCCTTTTGGCTGCAGTGTTGCTGTTTCAAGAAGAATGAATAAAGGGAGATCAAAGATTCCTTTTGTGTTACAGATTAATAGCTATTTATGCAACATTAATGCTAAGAGGTTGGAGGCCCAGAGGAAATGCCAGCTCTGGGAGGTGTTACATGAGCCACAAAGGAGTGGTTGCTACTGCAAAGAGTTAATGATAACCAAATGATAATTAATGTGGAGGGCTAACTTGTGAAGTAACATGTAGAAGTACAAGGTGGTGAATGGAGCAGCTCTCTTAAAAGGAAAGGTTGAGAGAGCTGGGGTTGTTCAGCCTGGAGAAGAGAAGCTTTGGGGTGACCTCATTGTGGCCTTCAGGACCTGAAGGCTTTGACAGGAAAGATGGAAAGAGACTTTACAAGGGCATGGAGTGACAGGACAAGGGGCAATGGCTTCAAACTGGCAGAGAGAGGGTTTAGATTGGATATTTGGAATAAATTCCTCCCTGGGAGGGTGGGCAGGCCCTGGCACAGGGTGCACAGACAAGCTGGGGCTGCCCCAGCCCTGGGAGTGTCCAAGGCTGGGTTGGATGGGGCTTGGAGCAACCTGGGCTATGGAAGGTGTCCCTGCCATGGCAGGGTGGAATGAGATGAAATTTAAGGTCCCTTCCACCCCAAACTGTGCTGGTATTCTATGATAGTTTAGCCTATTATCAGTTTATAAGTGGTTATCAGTGCCCACTTGAGTGTATTTGCCCACAGAAGGCAGTACTGCTTTCTTTCATTAATGGGTATTTATCTTGAAATACCTCATTTTTATTGTATCAAAACAATTCCAATTCTCTGAGGAGCTTGTTTGTTTGTCCTTAATGTTAGATAAATATCTGTGTAACAGAGAATACAGGATTGGTTAGCAAAAACAAGCTGAAAGAGGACATTTTTAAGCTTCTTTTGAGGAGAAAATACCCTTTGACTTTGCCCCCTCCCAAGGATTTGATTTTGGGTCAGTTGTGATTTCATCTGGACAGTTTTAATTCTGGTGTAATCGTGACTTGCATTTCCCTGGAGTGAAGAATGTGACACTTCTCAGGCTTGTGTGTTTGAGCAGACAAAGCCTCCCCTGACCCCTTTAAACATAAGACTGAATAAATAGGATCAGACAGCCTGTCATGGGTGCACTGTAAATAAGTTCTTTAAACTGCTGGTGGTGGCAAAAGAGGAGATTGGGGCTGTGTAGGGTCTAGGATTATTTCCTCCTATGACAATTCAGCTCCTTATTCTGGATTAGGATTTAGGTTGTTACCTTAAACTAATTAAACAAACCCCCAAAGCCTCTTGGGCAGAACATACCCAAGCTATAGGACAGGATTAGCAAAAGGGGTATTTGCACTTTTGTTGCCCTTTGTCCCTCCTGTGCCCATATTTAAGGTGAGAGACAGACAGGGGGTTTGGGTTGTTTCATACATTCTGGGATCAGGTCATGTTTTTACTGAACCATAACTCAGGATTAGTTTTCACAGGAAGTTTTGAAATATTACTTAGGAAGTCCTTATTTTGAGCTGCATATTTAGGGAGAATTTGAGCCAAAATGGACTGCCCAATTCCTAAACATATTCCTCCTTTTGTTTGTCTCTATTATTTTCACCCTTTTGGAGCAAATCTTTCTGAGCTTTCCCCTGCAACCTGGAGGGATGTGCAGCTTTTAATGAGAGCTGAGAGTCTGGTGTGATCACAGATGTCAGAGACAGGAGAGCAGCAGAAAGTACAGCGAGATGCTGAAGGCAACAATTGCTGTCCACAGTGCTGTGTGAAACCTGGCCCTGGCCTGGCAGACGGGTTGGTTTCATGGAATGATTTGGGGAGTGTAGGAGGTTCAGCTCTGTGAGGTCTCATTTTATACATCCTGGTCGTTCTTCCCTTTGTTCAGAGGTTACTGGGAATTTGGGATTTCACAGTGAAGCTCGGTGGCAGTCAGTGCACCTCAGCTGGTGCATGCTGTGGCATGTGGAATTTCTGGGTTTCATGAGAGAATAGAATTATGTCAAAATACATTCAGGAGCACATTGGAATCCATGCCATTCAAATAGCTGGGCATATAACAGGAGTCTGGCCAGAGTTCCAGGTTCACAGCAAGGGCCACCACCAGGAAAACCCTGTGATTTCAGTTTGATGCTCCTGAAGTGTCCTTTGCCCTGTGTGTGCCCAGCAAGGGGGTGATTCTGCACAGTGACTGCACTGGGTCTGCTTTCCATGTGTGCCTATGCAAGTTGTGTTCAAGGCAACCTTGAAAGTGAACACTCTACCCTGCATTTGTCTTTGCAAATGGTTCCTGGTGTTTGTGGTGTCTCCAGGAATGGGATTTTAAAGTTGTGCAGTAGGTTGAAGTTTGTGTTTCACTGTTTCTCCTTGTCTTGACCATTTCTGCTGCTTTTGAGCCTTCTTCGTGCCTGGTGGTGAATCTGCAACATCCTGGGTTAGGTGTGTTGTGAACCAGCTTTTCAGAGGAGCCCTTTGCCAGTTTTGAAAGGCAAAACATCACCCCTTAAGTTCTGACTGATTGCCAGGGCTTGGTCTGTGGCCCTGCTCAAACACTTTATCAAAACATTCTGAAGAGAATTGTTGAAAACCTGTGGTAGAAAATGCTTAATCACAGTGACGCAGAGAACTAATGCATACCCCCAGTGCTGAGCTCTAAATATGGAGTGCTGCTTGAATTGTTAATGAACTATTTGCATTGCAGAGTTTGATGAAGTGTGATTTATCATCAGACAATTTGCTCATTGTCTAAATATTCCAAAATTGTGGTATTCTTACATTGTCACTTCCCTATTTATTGTTATTTATATTAATAGCTCTGACATCTTTCTTTCCATTTCAAAAATGTCAAAGCACTTACCAGGCAAAAGTGAGTCTCATTACCCATGTTACTGCTGTGGCAAAGTGGGGGAAGAGAGAGGTAAGGGGATTTATTGATGGTGACACGAACCAGTAGCAGAAGTGACAACACAACCTGCCTCCAGTGCAGTATCTATTCCTCCCCAACATACACAGCTCCTGAAAAGAATGTAGGCAAATAGCTCAGTACAAAAGGCAGCACAAATACTTTGTATGTTGAAAAAGAACTCTATAGAGTTCCTATAAATCTAATTATGTGCTTTTCTTTTTTTCTCCTTTTGGATATTTTGCTCATCTGACTGGCCGTCCATGTTTAGAAGAAATGCATATTCCTACTCCTATTACCTGTAAGTACTTGGCTGGGGATGGTGTTTCTTGAGCATGCTCACCCTGTGGTGGTTTTGTGCTTTGTTGTCTTCTTTTCTTTTACCACTTTCTTTTGAACCATTCCATTTCTCCTTGTCTTTCCAGCAGCTTGTGTTTTATTTTCTCAGTTGCCCACTGTTGTGTTTTCCCTGTTTTCCCACTGCACTTGTAATTGTGCCTGCAAACACATCAATGTCCACAGATGTGTCAGTTATGGTTTATAGCTCTTCAAATTGGATATTCTTATTTAGGGGTGATATTAGGAAAAATTTCTTCACCAAAAGGACTGTCCAGCACTGGAACAGGCTGCCCAGGGCAGTGGTGGAGTCACCACCCTGGAGGCATTTAAAACACGTGTAGATGTGGCACTTGGGGACATGGTTTAGTGGTGGACCTGGCAGTGCTGGGTTAATGGTTGGACTGGCTGATCTTTGAGGTCTTTTCCAACATGAAGGATTCTATGATTCTCTAAATGCTAATGGACAGATACAGAGCGTCCCAAGTGCACCTTTTTAATGTCCCATTGTACGTAGCCAGACTTCAGGGAAATTCACACCTGAAGGATATTGTTGGGAATTTCTTGATCATGGATAAAAGCTTTTTAAAAATCCCAAGGTTTCTGACAACTTGGGCTTGACATTATCTCAGCAAACATCCCTGTTCCTGGAGCTGCCAGGTTCCAGTGTTGGTTTAGCTCCTTGGATTATGAAGTGGTTCAAATACTCAGATCTAAATCACCTGTCCAGTCCTAATGACAATGCTGCATAATTAAGGCAGTTGCTAAGGCACATGAAAATGCTTCACACATCGGTACTTCCAGAGCCATCTGTTGTCTAAAGACTGAGGGGCTGGAAAGTAATCAGGGCCAAGCTGTTTGTGCCAGGATAATAGTTGTCAGAGGATCAGGAGGAGGAGAGCACTAGATCAATGATCTGAGGAATGAGTCCTGGAGAACTGAGCTGGATGCTTTGCTGCCCTCGGGGGCTTGGCAGGGATGGAGAAGGCAGCTGTCAGTGCTGAGAGGAGCAGCTCTGCCCTCTCCATCTCTCAGGAGCAGCAGCCGTGTCACTGACATCCCCCTGCTCCCCGGGAGCAGCAACCTGCCAGCCTTGTCTGGGCTCTGAGAGCCACAGAAAGGGCCAGCCCCTCCTGGGCTCTGCTCCAGCTCCAGCCTCTTTTGCCCATTCCTACAGCTCCTCTTGGTCTTGGGGCTTTGTCCTGGGGACACACTTGGAAGGTGTTGAGCAGCTCAGCAAAATGAGGGTGGCCATGTGCTGCCCCTGGACTTCTTGCTGCTTTCCAGCCAGAGCTCAGCAGGAGGATCCCTGGGTACCACAGCTGGAGGGATTTGGCTTTTCAACAACCTGGCAGAAAATTGTTGGAAGAGGAACCTTCCCCACTCCCCTGGAGCATGTGAGGAGCCTCAGGATACCATCAGGAACCTTGGCTCTGCCCAGATGTGGAATTGTAAATGCAGAGTAACTCCATTTCCTTTGACTTCACACTGGCTCTCTAAGACTGGAATTTGATCCCAAGAAGTCAGATTAAAGAAAAATTCAACTAAATGTGAAATCAGGGGATAGCTTTAACACATAGGTGCTACTAGCTGGTTGAATTTCTGATATAGCCCTTCCCCTTCTGCACTTTCCTCATGTTTCACTGTTCTGGTTTCTTCCAACCAGTAGCACCATTGCCTAAAAGATTCAGTCCCAGGTTTTCCATGACAACCTTGTCTTCTTCCAGCAGGCACGGCATGGTCAGGATGTTCCCCGCTTTATTTTAGTTTGAGATTTATGTCTTTTAAGAGATGAATCAACTTCCCAGCCCTATGTGACCCATTTTACAGTGGCACCACATTGTTTTAAGCAGTCAGCTGAGGATGGCTCTGCCAGAGCAGCCCCAGGGATCCTCAAGGGCTCTCTTTGCTATCTTGTGGTGGCTTCTGGGGCTCAGTTTACTAGAACTTTCTTCCTCAGGGAACAGGACAGTGGCTCAGGAAAAGTGAAGACACAAAGCCCTGGAGGTCACCCAGGCCTGAGGCTGCAATGAGCTTCAGCAGGGGTTTGATAAGGCAGATGTCACCATGCACCAGGTCACAAAGAAAAGGCAGAGGTATCATCAGGCCAGCTCAGTGTTCAGAGCAGCCAGTGGGGATTGGAGCTGAGGATGCACAAGCCATGGGGCTTTACATCCCTAGGACTGCAGAGAGCTCCTTCTTAACTCTTCTGATATCCCAGGGACCCCACCAAGCACAGCTCTACTGTCTGGAGCATCATTTTAGTAGAGGTAACACATAAATAGTCACCCCACAATAAACAGTCCCATCACCAGGCTGTGTGTGTCAGCATTTGGTTTCACAGTGACATTTGCCCCATTCCCTGCTCCAGCAAAAACAAACTTTGCTGTATTTTTTCCCCCTGAACAAAGTCAAGGTACAAGGGATATTCCAGTAGTGAGGGGAGACAGCAGGAGAATCCATGAAGGAGCTTGCAGTGAAGTTTTATTGAGTTCCATGCTTCAAGTAGCATATAAAATAGGGGGTTTCACTGTGATTACAGGTGAAAATCTGAAGGTGCTAAGGACTGTGTAATTCTTAGAGCTGATAGAAATTGCTGCAGCCTCCCATAAGCAGAGGTTTGATTCAAGTGTATTTGAAATGTTGTGAAAATAAGAACAGCAATATCTATATCTATATATAAATATTTTAAAATAGAATTGGTTTCCCTGCTATGCCCTTGTATGAATGTTTTAGTCCTGAAGCAAAATTCAGTGGAATGAGTTACCAGTATTGAAAAGCAGGTTCTCAAATAGATCTGCTGGCAGACCTTTAAATGTGACCATATGGACTACATCACTTTATTTTTGGCTTCAGTTTCTGGACTTCAACGTTGTGTTTCTTAGAGCAATCCTCGTCTGCTCTCAGATAATTCCTCTAGACCCTTTGTCATCTGCTATGCTGCCATTTCTTCTTATTAGGAACCAAAATCTTCTTGTTAAGGACCAAAATCTCCCTCCCTAACTCTTCCAAAGAGTTCTTAGTGTAAATTCTATTAAAGTCACAGAGACCTATGTCAGAAGTAACTGTTTTTTACAGAGAGAGGCCACAACATTGTGGTAATCTCTGGGCTGGAGTTCTGCACTCAGCCAGTCCTGTGTTCTGCTGCAATCCAGCACTGTAAAATCTGATTCTGTGAGATGGTTGAGCACCTTCAGCTCTGGTGAAACCAGCAAAAAATATTCATTTATAAGAGCAGGTCTTTTAGTTCCTTTTGGTATACATAGGATTTTTGTATAGAAACACTTGGTTGAAAACTTCCTACAACATATAGGGAAGGATGGAAGGGAAGGCCATAAGGGTCATTAACATGCTTGAAGTGGAAACACAAATGCAGGAGGCCTCGATTCCTGCCTTGTAATTCATCCTGCACAAGTGACATCATAAGGGGTACTGCAATTTGCCCATCATCAAAAGCTAATTCCTTGTGATTTGGGATCCTGGGACACCACTTGTATTTGTGCTGGGAAGAGGGAGGTGTGGAATGAAGAGTTCCTGTCCTGGTGCACTCCCTGCATCCCTTTTTGGGGGAGTTACTCTGTATTTACACCAGCACAGAGGCTGTCTAAGCTTGGTACAGAACTGCTGGCTGTCTCTCTGCATTTCAATTTAATAGGCAGTGCAAGATACCAAAAGGTTTGGGGTTTTTTCCTGGCTGAAGCTGAAACACACAGACAGCAACTCACCTGTTTTCCAGGAGGGTTTGCATTGAGTGACAGACACCTCTTTTGCAACAGGATTTTCAACTGTGGCAACCCATAGAGTGGTTTTATTGTCCCTTCACCAGGAAAAGGAATGGGAATGTTTTCTGTGTGGGGGTTGTTTGCTTTGGTTTGTTTCTTTCTCCTGGCCTGGGTAATGGCTGCACAATGAAATTTAATCAGGAACGATATCAGCCCAGGGAAGTGTTTCTGGAAATGCAGAGATTTGTGTTTGTGTTACAAGCACTCAGTTTAATGTTATTTATAAGAAAAGGGCACTCAATGGCCAAGGTGTTGTTTTTCTTTTCCCCTGATCTGGCCAGAGCTCCAGAGATGTGATTGCAAGATAGAAAGCCCCTCCAGCTCCCATTGGAATTTCATACCAATTTTAATTGCTGGGTGGTTTCAGCTGGGAGTTTCTTTTCATGAGATTGTCGAAGGCCATTAAACTAAATTTATACTTTTTTTAATAACAGATTTTTGCTGATTTTTTTCCACCGTCTGTGGGACATTTGAAAAGAAAAAAAATCTCAGTATTTTATTTATAGGCATACCTCTGTATAACCACTTGGTACAGAAATATCTCCATAAATTTCCATGGATGGTGGGATCTGCCTGCACAGGTCAGCTTGTTAGATCAGGATTTTGGGAAGAAACATTCTCATAAGATGGTTTTCTCATTAGATGCTGGAAAAACAGAATCGTTAATCAGTCTAATGAGGGCAAATTAAAAAAAAATAGAATGAAAATGCAGAAAGTAGGTGAGATTGCATTAGAACATGTCTGGGCCATGATTACCAGCCTAAGCTTTGCAGAGACAGGGTTTGTGGCTGTCTGTACCAGCACTGACAGATATATTGGCTGGCTCTTGCATGCACCTGACTTGTCTAAGGTTTTTGTGGTTCTGATTAAATGTCCCCACAAATAGTGGTTAATTGGCTCAAGCAAAGCTTGGGTTGTATTTCTCAAGCCCCTGTGTTTGTGTACACAGAGTACCAAACACTCAGGGCATCTTTGGGCTTATCTCTGTGTTACTTCAGCTCTGCTGTCAAGTGATGTCTGCCCTGTGAGGACCAGTGGCCCTTGCTCTTCACTCCAGCCTTGCTGCCCTGCCCTCCCTCTGCTCCTGCCCTGCCCTGCCCTGAGCTTGGCAGCTGCTAAAAAGCACAAGGAAATCTGTCTCTGCACTTGCTCTGAGTGGAGGATTTGCCCTCCAAGGTGCTCTAGGAAGCAGCAAAGCTGCCAGTGTGCTCATGCCAGGAGTGGTTCCCAGCCCTGCTGAGGCTGCAGGGGGAGTGGGAGATGAGGTGCAGGTTTAAGCAGGACCAGGGAGGAGATCCCTCAAGTGTCAGTGTGTCACAAGGCTCTGCTGCCTTGAACTCTCATTGCTTCTGCTCTGCTTACAGATCTTCAGTGACCAAGATCTGTGCCCTGCCAGCTCGAGATACAGGCAGCATCTCCTGCATAGAGTTTTCCCCACATTTCAAATGAACTGCCCTTCCCACGGCTGAGCCCAATTACTTATTCCCTCGGCCCTGCAGACAGTGAGAACAGCTCCCCTGTGGGGTCTTTTCATATGGTTGAAGACCTCTCAGCCCTCTTTGATTTCTTTTTCTCTAGATGAAAGATCTGTATTTCCTTTGGCCTCTGCTTGTAGATCATGTTTTCCAGCTTTCCCTTTCTTGTCCTGCTTTGTGTGTGTCCCTTTGGCACGTGTCTGATTTGAAGTGCAGTGTTGCAGCAGAGCCCTCTCTGATCCTCAGACACAGCAAAAGCATCACCCAGGCTTTGCAGATTGCAGTGCCACGTATAATCCCTCCCTGACTTTTCACACCAGCATGAAACTGTTCTTCCAAATTGAATTTGTGATCAGGTTTAGGGGACAGAGATCCAGTTCAATAGATGTGCTGTTTAACCCAGTGCTCCCTGGTGTTTGCATGGCTCATCCCTGCCTGCCTTAAATTGGTGCAGATTTCCCCATGAATAATGTGTGTGCTCCCAGCAGTTCACTGGGCACAGCCCTCCAGAAGGAATTTTGGTTTGTGGCTTTTTTAAATTGCTTGTTGAACATGAGGGCAGAATGCAACTCGTGTCTGTAGGAGGAAATCTCACGTTTAACTTACGTGATCTATACCTAATGTCTAAATTACCTGTGCATGCAAATCTGCATTGTAGGGGATATCATCCATCCTTGTGAAACAGCTGAAATTACATCTGTCAACCTACACGCACGAGGGTTCTCGAGGAGTGGCACTTACAGATTTAACATTCACGCTTGTAGAACTGATAGAAAAAGTTAGGGGAGAGTTTGAAGCCCTTTCTAAAAAATAATCCCTGACGTTTTTCCAAACCTCTGCAAAACAGGAATCTGATGCTGCAGATACTTCTAATGGAATACGTTGCTTGAGCTCTCTGATTAATGCCCGTGGCAGCAAATGGTTTGTGCTTGACACCAAGTTTGCATTCCTTGGCTGTTTAAGTGGAACTCCCACAGTTTTAATATAGTGCCTCTGATTTTATGTGTAGTCTCCTATAGGGGTAGGAGTTTCAAAAATAGCTGAATCAAATCTCCATCATTTTTTCCCCAAAATCCACACTGTTGAGGTTCACTGCCAGTCACTTCTATCCTTGCTTTAGTGGGGTCACCATCAACTGCCTGATTATACAGCTGGTTTTGTTGGTTTTACTCAGTGTTGAGCATCTTTCTGTCTCATCCCCCTCCGTGTGATTGTAAACATCATCTCATTTACAAACTCCCTTGAACTGAAAAGGGCGACCCACCAAACTCCATCCATGGCCTCCTGTTTTCTTCTCCACACATTCCCCTTGCCTTAAATGTAACCAGGCCATCAACACCACCCTGTTCACATCCTGACATTTCAGTCTCTTCACCCTGTGTTGATTGTGTCAGGCTCTTCTTCCCAATATCTGCCTGGTGCTTTATTCCCTCCCCTTTTCAGCTGCATAATGCATGAGTGGGGAAGTGTCTGCTCCGTGCCTGGTGCCAGGCTGTGCTGGGGACACTCTGGGCACCCGTGATTGACACTGATGCTGCTGCAGCAGCTTCGTGGGGGCGTTGCAGGGCTGTGGTCAGGGGAGGCTGGTCAGTGGGGGGAGCAGGAGCCCTGGCACTGATGTGGCTTGTCAGTGATGCCCAGAGAGCTCTCAGAGCGCCCCTATTTTTGGAAACAGCATTTCTAGATAAATGCTTTGCCAATTCCAAAGGCGCTTTTGACACGCTGGGAAATAAACCTCTACCTAGCTGCGGGTTTAAGTCACATCCCTAACATTCTGGAAAGTGCTAGTCATTTGATTTTATAATCCTTTCTATGAATTCTAATGATGGTAAGGACCAAATAGGCTTAGAGTCCTGTGCTGCCACTCTATCCAGACACGGAACGGCGGCGGAAAAGGCACGTTTAGAAACCGAGAGCCCCTTGATGTGTCTGGCAAGCTTAGCTCTGAAATCCTCAAAAGAGATCTGTCTTCCTTTTCCCTCTAAATTTAGATGGAGAATTTGTACCTTCTTGGAATAGAGAGGGAGAAAGGTGGAAACTGATAACACGCTGTTGAAAGCAAATGGTGGCGTTTCCAGGTGCAGCCCCATTTTCTGTCCTCTGGTCCCCCCGCGAGCGTCCTGCACAAGGGTGGCCGGGCTGTGTGTGCGAGTTAGGATGAGACCTTTAAACTCATGTCACCTTTTCTTTTTAGGCATTCAAGCCAATGTTTTAGGGGCCTCTCTGTCTTCTACAGGACCAGGTAGAGCTCCTTTGCATAGGGCTTTTGTAAGCAGGCCTTTGGGGACTAATGGGCTTGGGTTTGGGGTTATTTTTTTCCTGCCTAGGACATGCAGAAATGTTGTTGCTCATTCGCTCAAAGGGAAAACGAGTTTGCAAATTCCAGCTCTTTGCAGCCTGTTGGCGTTTCTGAAAATATACCAGGCAATGGGGAGTTAGAGATAATGGTTGCCACAATTAATTTCATTTGGATTTAAAAGGAAGTTGCCCTTTTTTGACTCCCCATTCTTAAACACCAGTAGTGGTCGTCTGTAGTGGCTCACCCCAGCAGTCCAGAGTGCTTGTTATTAAGGACTTGTGCATTTTGGATTAGTGTTTCCCACTGAGAGATTTCAATTCCTGTTGCCAGAGAATTCACACAGGCATGTACTATTAGCAAACCTAAAGGATTACAGAACCACACAGCAGAGTTAATACACCTCAAGACTATTGTCGTTACCACAGGCACCACAGCACAAAAAATAGGGGCTCCCATGTCTGCAGCTCGTGGTTACTGACTGTGCTAACACTGCTCAAGAATGGAAGCAAAGCTTTTAACATCATTAAATACCAGCTTTTTGCTCAGGGACTGTTCCCTTTGGTATCTCCATCTGCAGAAGTGGGGGCACCGTGGGGTTTGGGGAGATCTAAACATGCCCCCTGTGATTACCAACCCAATTGGAATCGCTGTGGGTTTGGATTGGAACCACTGACTGGGAAAGGCTGAACCCCAACTGGCTGAGCAGATGAAACAGATGTCTTTGTTCGAAAGTTTGCAGCAAACAGTCGAGTTTCCTCCATAAATCTGGGCTCTCCTGATCTGGATTATCCACTTGCTTTAAAATAGTCCTTTCCCACAGACATAGGCAAAGGTTTTAGCTGTCTTTGACCCTTCTTTGCAAATGAGTGTAACTGGCCAAGCTGCCCATCTCCTGAAGGCTGGGGCCCAGCAGTGTGCTTGAACTTGCTTGGAAATGCCACTCTGACATGTTCTGTGGATAAATAAAACCTTTTAGACTACGTTGCAAGGAGTATCCTTTTTAAGAATCTAATGAAGTTTAAAAGAGGGGTGGTACTTACCATAAGCCTGTAGTTTGAGAGAAGAAAAACCTCTTTGCAAACTGATTTAGGCGTTAGGATTTTTTTTTCTTCTTTGAGTTGAAGGAAAGAAAGAAATCTAAAGCTCCTTCTTACAGTAATCTGTTTTTCTCCCTTTTATTTTGTTTTATTTTCTTATCTTCGGAAGTCATGTAAGCAAAGTGCTTTGCTGGCGCTGGGGATTTGTGTGATTTTTTTTCAAGGTGTGGATTGTAGAATGTCACACATTCATTTTTAAGGGGTTTTGCTCTCTGATACAAATGAAGCCCAGGGCAGTCAAATGTCAGTGGAAGCTTAGCAGCTCACTTTTCCTGCTTCTCTCCATTTTCTTATTATTAGCTGTGTTTGCAAAAGGGGAGCCTCTTTATGTTCTCAGCTTTGTTAGTGTTTTCAGAGCAGGCAGCGCTTCTGCTTCTGCCAGTGTTTTTGCTGTCTCCTCAAAATAAGAAAACACCTGTTTTCCTGGAGTACAGGCATGTTTGGACATTTCTAAAACAGCTTCAACCTTCGATTTGCCCCACCCTTCACTGGCTGTGGATTCTCAGTGCAATTTGGGCACGTATCCAAATTAGGAGGCTGCTGCCCTCATTGCTCTGCTTGGGGACAGGGCAAAACTCTGCTCCAACTCTCAGGTCGCACAGAGATGGGTCACACAGTCCCCTGGAGCACTGAGAAAACCCCGTGGGATGGATGCAGATGTGCCATCACCTCCGAGTGCGTGGTGCTGCTCACTGCCCCCATCCCGAGCCCTCTGCTCCTCCTGGAGCCTTTGGCACCCTCTGCAGGGGCTGTGCCTTTGCCACCCTCCCCAAGGATGAGGTAGCACTCCCACTGCTGGGGTGATGCAGGGTTGTGCAGGATGAGGTGCCTGGGAGGCTCAGCTGAGCTCACACACTGCTAGCACAGTATTTATTGAGCTCCACAACAGTTCCCTTAACAAGTTGTGGGGTTTCCTCTCGTGCAGTTTGTCAAATGCCCTGCATGTCTGAGCAAGTGGGAGAGTTGTGGTTTGTCAAAGTATTTTGTCATTGCTTTGTTTTTCATGTGGGAAAACTGACCTCGATTTCTCCCCTCTTCAAACTGCCCCAAAGGAAGCTGGCCAAGAAGCAGAAGGAGACTCAGACCAGCACGCAGAGGGAGATGGGGCCCGTGGCTGCTTCTGACAAGACCTCCACCAAACTCAGTGCTGTTCACAATGAAGAAGCTTTTTCTTCCAGCTGCCAAGATGTTAATGGATTCAGTAAGTTTAACTTGCTTGCAATGGATATGACCCCCTTGGAGAGCTCTGGGTTCTTAAAAGGACCTATTCCTATGGGCACAGTGTTGAGGAGTTAGGGATGGCAGCGACAGAGAGCATTGCAAAAGCCAGGTAGAAACCTGGAATGTCTCTGGCACTGCCCCTGGTTTAACTGTCAGACAGGTGGAGAACATTCCTGCTGCCTCTAAATCTACTGAGAATAATGTAGAGTCTGTTCTAATAACTCCAGCAGACAGTCAAAGAGGCACTTGTTTGTGTGTTCTTTAAAATACCTTTTCCTTTGTGAGTAGAAGAGTGGAATCAAATCACTTAGCTGACCTGTAGGATGAAATAACTCTTTCTGTATGAAATTGTTATGAAAGAAGGCATGATGTCCTGGCCAGAGAACTGGAATGGAAAGACAGCATTTCTTCTTTTGTCTGTGTCCTCTGTTTATTCCTCACACGGGTTCAGTAGAACTGATCTTAGTTAACACTTGTAAACCACTCAGACCTCTGTAGCCAAACGAGTTTTGTGGGTAAAGCAGCACAAAGTCATCCTTTAGCCTCACTAGATCCAGGTTGAGTGCATGGTGGATTGCATGGTGGATTTGTAAACTTTTTTCATATTAAATAAATATAAACTTAGACACTCTGGGCATGTCACTCCTTCTTTTGACACGTAGCCTGCTAGTTTGGACAGGGAACAGCTCTGAAACTCAGGTGTGTACTAAAACTCTTGTCCTTATTAAGCATCTTTAGTGAACTGGTTTTTCCCCCTAATGACTCACATGGAAGTGCTTACGGTACAAAATGGGGTTTATCACTGAAATCTCAGTGTAATCTCGGCTGGAGTGGGACAGGCTGAGTGAATTCCTCCTTTCCCTCTGGCTGTAGGTCAGTCAGGCTCCATCTGCATTGCTGCCCCTGCCACTGTGTGTGCATCAATAGGTGTTTGGGACCATCAGGGGCCGCAGGGAACACTTTTCCCTGGTATTTAATTGACTTCACTCCAGCCCTCCTGTTCTCAGGTGCTGAGGAGGCAGCAGGAGTTGTCTGGGGCTCGTGTCTTTGCCAGGCAGGATAGCAGCAGGCACTGTTGGAACAGCCAGCTTGGCTGGGATGTCTGTGGGAAATCAAGTGTTTAACACTTCCTTCAGAATCTGGATTTCCAAAAGTTTGGGGATTCTTTTCCCGACCAGAGACAAGCTTGAAATGTGACCTCGTTTTTTCCCCCCACATTGGTATTTTGATAGACTAATTAAAACAGCTGAGTCATTTACTTGAAATGGCAGCTAGAGAATATATGCTGTATCAAATTTTGTAACATAGCATCCCTCCAGGTTTTCTCTTTTTTAAATCAGTTAGACCTTTGCTTGTCTGACATCACTGCAGATTTTACCAGTCTCCCTCCATAACACAGCCTGAGTCAATCATAGGCCAATTATTTTAATTTTTTTCCTCTTTATATCCATGAGAAAGAATTATTAATAAACCCTCATGATTTCTCCAAATTTTTTACTGCCAAGTCCAGGATGCTGAGGTGTTGGAGGTAAGTTCTGTGCAGTACTGTGCACGTGCTGATACCGGAATTTTATGGGTAAAAGCCTCTCTTAAAGAAAATTAAAATTGCCATAATAAAGTTTAATTCTTGAGGGTTTCTATACAAACCTACTTTGGAATAACATAATAGGATGATTTCTTAATCTTCCTGCTAACTGCTAGAGTCCTACAGGGTGTTATCCATCCTAGCTGGTGAAGCCAGCAGTCAAATTCCTTCTGAAATTGTCTTTTTGCCTCCCAAAGGTAAATAGCATTTGCAGGGACCTGGTGGTGGGGAGTCACTCCCTCCATCCTGCCCCCAGCTCTGGAAGCCTGAGGTGGCTGTAGCACTGACATGGAAATCTCCTTCTCCTTTCTGAAGAGAAGCCCACCAAGAGAAGCAAAGTGTTTTCAGTCCCAGGATCACCTTGGGGTCTCACAAAAGCAATCAAACAGAACAAGACAACTTGCTAAGTAGGATCCCTCCCCGTTATTGAATGACTTGCAGACAAGTTTATCTCCACAATATGTGTCCTTGCAGGGCTCGTGTCCTTGCCTCCAGTTTTGGCTTTCTGTCACAGCAGTTTCAGACAGGACAAATTCAGTGAGTCCCTGCAGAAGCTTTTCCATCCCCTCAGTCTCTGCAGCTTGGCCAGGGCTCTGCTCCTGTGGCAGGAGGACTTTTGCTCTCCCCAGGTGAGCCCTGAGCATCCTCCTGCTGTGGCTTCCCCTGTTTCCCTGCCCTGGCACCTCTCAAAGCTCTGCATCAGGAATGAGATAAAACTGACCAGCTGCCCTTCTGCTTCTCAACCCCTCCTTTTCTGAGGAGGTCTGTGAGGGAAAATTGGGCATTTATCTTTCCTGACCTTTAGCAAAGCCCCTCATTCCTCTTTCAGCTCTGCAGTGTTAGTTGTTATCCAGGCAGAATTCTTATTGATACATACAGGGGTTTAAATTGAAGAGATTTTTTTGGACTCAGCCTGTGTCTGAAACATGAATTAGCCCATGGTTGTTCCACCTTGTCTGGTTTTACTCAGGGATTGTGTGGAGGTGAAGCAGGCTCATCATAGTTGTTCATTTTCCCAAATGTCTTGCCTTTTTAAAAATAAAAATATATCCAGGATGCATTCAAGGTAGATGATGGTCCTTAAGTGTTTGAGGGTGCAGGAACATTTGGAAGACAGCAGAGTCACACACAGACCTGGGCTCAGTGCAGGGGTGTTACAAAGCAGGGTGGCAAATTGGAGCCTAAAATTGTCCCCCAGTATGTGGAGTGACCAGAAGGGGTGCAGGGGGTGTCACCACACAGAAATCCTGCTCTGATGGTGTGTTCTGCACAAAGGAGCTGCTCCTCTGCCTTTGCAGTGGGAAATACCACAGGCCAGGCTTGTCCAGGAGAATTGCACATCTCCACCAAAGCCATCGTGGCATCCTGGCTGAGGTTCTGGCAGGAAAGGTTTGATTCTGAGGATTTAAACCCTTAAAATGCAGCCAGTTTGGCTAGAGACTGACTTCTTAAGGTGTGCTTAACTTTTGTAACCTCTCTCTTTGGGAGGAGAGCCCTTTCCAGACACCCTTCAGGAGTGATACTGATAGAGATGAAGTTGTTGACTTTAATATTCCAGGCAGAAAGCATTTTGGAAGTGAGGGAGATGAGTTTTGCAGGACAACACAGTCACCAAGTTATGGGATTTACTTAGGAGGCTGAGAGGAATCTTAAAATAATTTAATAATAAAAAGTAAACCCACATTTCATCAAAGGCATAAAAGGAAAATATACTAAATTCCCTTTTACTGGTTTTCATGGGATTTTTGTGGGGTTTTCTTGCACAAGAGAAATCTTATAAAAATTAAAGGGTTTTCAGAATAGGAAGAAGCCTCCACCATTCTGCATGACTTGAGGGATCTGTGTGGCCTCACGTGCCTCTCCAGGGAATACAAAGAGCATTTTTAATGAAGTCTTAATCTCTGCCCTGATGTGAAATCCTCTCTGGACGTGTTTCCTTTGATTACAGACCTGAGTGCTTGTAAGAACCCTGGTTAGGAAGCAGCACTGTGTACACATCTCATTATACGAGCCACTACGTGGCTGATTGGGGAATAAGTTCTCCAAAGTTTTGATAAACTTAGGGTTTTTTTTGTTTGTTTCATTTCTTTTTGGTTGGTTGGGAGTTTTTTTCTGCTGTTTTTTTCCCCCCTTCTGGATCTCCAGATGACCTCCCTGTCTCCCAAACCCAGTCCATTCCATAAACCTCATCTGGTGACATTTTTGGTCAAACTCACCCAAGTGAGGTGTTTCCCTTCAGCTGCCTCAGTAATTTATCCTTAGCAGATCTGGAAAGGCAATATGGCCCTGTGAGTTCTTTATACTCCCAAATTCCAGAGATCCTGAGCCCTGCCCCAAGCCCTGACCTCTGACTTGCTCTGTGCTGCTGGGCAAACCAATTGCTCTGTTTAAACTTTATTTTCTATATCTGCAGAAGTGGCCATGTAGTAACTGTGCTAAGAGGAGGGGCTGTGTTAGGCTGACAAACACAGAGCAGGAAAGTGCAAGAGGCCCCAAAGGAGAGGAGCTTTATGACTTCAGGCAGCTGGGGCAGAGCTCCAGCAGACTGAACTAGGAGAAATTGCATTGGTTTAATGTATTTTCGAGTGGTGTAAATCTGAAACTATGGTGGGAGAATTCAGAATGAGAGCAAGTTCATTTGCTAGATGATTATAAAGTGCTCAGGAGGTAATTCTGCTGACCTTATGAAATTCCCTAGACTAGTGACTTCTTTGGTTTTCCCCATAGAGCAACTTGAATTTTTGAAGCGGTGTTTGCTCTAGAGATACAAAAATTGCTTCTGAAATTACTTTGATGTATACTGGGGTTTATCTACTTCCACTGGGCTATGGAATAGTTTTTTCCTGTGTTATCTGCTGTCATCGTTCTGATGTACTGAGATCTGTATTAGCTTGTTTCCCAACATTGGGAGGAGGAGATAAATAAATGCCTGTAACTCTTATGAGTGAATGCAGAGTGATAACAAAAGAATATGCCTTCAAAAATGATGGATTACCATAAGAATGTACATTTGCTATTGTAGGTATAAACCAACCTCCTAAATTTACTATCAAGACAAGAATCTACCATGAAGATGTTGAGCCCTCCCTCCTTTCCAAAATTGTTTGATTAATATGGAAATAGTGGATTTGATTACTATGGAAATTTGTGGGTTCTTGTCCTGAGAAACCTATTGCTATAATGGGCAAAGGCAGGGATGCTTGTCCTGCTGAAGGAACCCAAGTCACAGGGGAAAGGATTATAGGATTTGCTCTAACAGTCCTGGGTTGAAGAACAAGTCCCTTGTAATCTTGTGCTGTTTGAACCAACAAATTGCTCCCCTGCCTGTGTATTTTGTGGTTTATTTTACTGTTAATACTGATTCTCTGTATTTTGGGGGTCATTTTTAAGGATTTTTTCCTAGAGATATAACCATAAGTTTGCTCCTTTGGTTAAAAAAATGATCTTTAGAATAGAGACCTGTGAATGTAGCTGTGTGTGTATCCTGTGGAGGAACACATTGATTTACAGTAACTATAATACTATATTTGGGGTCTGGAGTGCTTATATTAAAGAAAATCCATCATGATGACAATGTAATAAATGTAATATGCATGTTGAGATGAAAAATGTAATTCATTTTGATAAGCCTTATATATCCCATATTACTGTGTTCTTTGAGGAACATTCTCCCTGTTCTCTTTCTCTCTCTTAATATATGTCTAAAGTCTTTTCCTTATGTCTTTCCTACCTAGCATCACCCTCTCCTTGTTCATTTTCTGTCCAAAGCAAAACCCTTCAGAGCAAATCTATGTTGAATTCCTACTACTCAGGTACTAGTGCCAGACTTTTCTTTCATTTCTAAATTTCCTTTGCCTTATTTATGTTTCCCAATATGACCTATAGACTGAGGCTTCTGAGGGTGACACACAGCTAACCTTGTTTTCATTTTCTGTGACTTTTTTTCCCCGTTGATCTTCTGTTGATTTCCATTGATCCGTGTCGTGTGGGTGAACGGGATTCCATCTCAAAGTCTCATCAGACACTGTTCCATCGACCACGCTGTTAGGTAAGGAGACAGGTATGGTGTATGGCATTGGAGAGCAAACACACTCATTGTATCCTGGAAATAACTTGGAGAGGGCACTCTGAAGTGTTTGGGTTCCAAAATCATCATTAATTCTGTGGTCATGTGTTAATTGGAAAGCTTCTGTTCCACTCCTTTTTTATTACTGCTATGAATTATTTTATTTTAAGGAGAGAACCATTCAAAAATGAAGGTTTAGGAGTTCTAACAAGTATTTGTTGTTTCTTATTGTGAATGAGATTTGGGTTCTGGGTCAAATTCCCACGTTCCACCTCACTTTCAGCTTAGTTTTGACTCGTGGAGATGGGTGTCCCTGTGCAGCCAGCACAGAATCACAGCATTGTGTGGGTGTTAAGAGAAGGCTCTGGGGAGACCTTAGAGCCCCTTCCAGCACCTAAGGGGGTTCCAGGAGAGCTGGAGAGGGACTTGTGACAAGGGCTTGGAGTGACAGGACAAGGAGGAATGACTTTAAACTGAAAGAGGGCAGGTTTAGATTAGATATTAAAAAGAAATCCTTCCCTGGGAGGGTGGGCAGGCCCTGGCACAGATTGGGCAGAGAAGTTCTGGCTGCCCCATCCCTGGAAGTGTCCAAGGCCAGGTTGGACGGGGCTTGGAGCAACCTGGGCTGGTGGAAGGTGTCCCTGCCCATGGCAGGGGGTTGGAACTGGGTGATCTTTATGTTTCTTTCCAATCCAAACCATTCTGATTCTATGATTTATGAATTCCTGCACCAGGAGCAGAGAGATGATTTGTGGTGGATCAGAATCTAACCAGACATGTGGCTTCTTCATAGCCTTTGAAGTGGAAGGTGAATCCTCTGCTGTCTCTCAAGTCTGTTTTTTGTTAAGGAATGTGCCTTTTCATATCTCAGTTGACATCATTAGATAAATGATGCTCTGACTCTGGTTTGCCATGCCACTGTTGGTATGGTAGATAGCATATTGCAGCTGGATATTTGTCATATAACAAAGCCTTGATGCACACAAAAAAAGCAAATTATGTTTTCCAGCTTTCACCATGTCCCTGGTGTAAGGGGAAGTGATATCAGCCATGCTGGAGTCATCCTCAGGAGATGCCAAGATGACAACCCTTACTCTATTGTAGAGAGACTGGCTATGTGTGTAATTAAATCCATCGCAAACACCACTCAGAACGTAATTTATTTTGTGCAAAGGATGTCGTACCACATCTTATCACTTGCCAAGGCTAAGAGAATAAAAATGGAAGCAGAGAGGATAGGCCTGTCATTTCAGACACAGGAGGAATTTTTAGGTATTAAAACAAAAGTTTTGAAAGAAACTTCTCTATGTGTAGCAGAGGACACACCACTGCAGCTTTGCTTTTAGTTGTCCGAGGCATAGGTTATTTTTCTGGTCAGGAGGCACCATCATACTCTGTGTCCAGCCATGCCTTTGCTCAGGCTAACTATGTCTACAAAACAAGATGATATCTATAAAAGCCTCCAAAGCTTTAATCCCCAAAGGTGCTCTGGAGGAGCAGGTGCCCTCCCAGCAACCTTATTGGGATTTTGCACAGGGGTCTGATCACACAGAGTCACTTTGAGACTGGGAATCTAATTTCTCAGCTGCTCTTCATCTTATCTCTGTCATCTGTGGGGAAGTTTATCAGTTTTTCTGTGGAGGGAAACATATTTATTTGACTTGTCTGGGTAGCACAGAAGTATATAATGCACGCTGGTGTAGCAGCAATAGGCAGGCAATAGTATCTCACTCTCAGGGTTACTCATCAAATGGGAGAAGATTCCACCCAGCTGACCTCTGCTCCAGCTCTTCTCTGCATGCTGTTTGTTCTGTTTCTCTTGGCAAAATAAGAGCTCAGAGTTGACTTCAGCAAGTTTATGGTTATTTTTCCAGCAAAGAGAGTCACAAAAATCACCATTTCATAAGCAGGGAGAGTTTGCAAATATGTGAAGTCAACATAGTTAAATCTGATTATCTGCAGTTACACACTAAACACACAAGCTGAGATTCCCAAAGAGTTTCCCAATTAGACTAGTTATGAGAGCCAGTGAATCACTAATTTCATGTCTTCCACAAAAATTCAGGGTATTCTGCAAACTCCTAGACTGATCACAGAATGGTTTGGGTTGGAAGGACCTTAAAGCTCATCTCATTGCAGGGACACCTTCCACCAGCCCAGGTTACTCCAAGCCCCACCAACCTGGCCTTGGACACTTCAGGGATGGGGAATTGTGGAAGTGCCATCTTCCAGAAATCAAAACATGTTGGCAAAGGACACATTAGTATGGGGAGTGAGAATATTGCCCCAAAAGGGGTTAAAAGGGAAACAAGAAGTGATCTGATCAGTGCCTGCAAGGGTCAGGATTTCAAATGCTCAGGGGGCTCTTTAATCTAACAGAAGGTATGATAAGATTCAGTGCCTGCCATTGAAGCTAAGCAAAATCAAATTGCAATTAAGAAATGTTCAGACAGCAAAGGGTAATTAACCATTGCCAAAACTTTTGGGGTCGGAATGGAATCACCATATCTTGAAATGTTTTAATTTGGATTATTTTTTGGAACTTTATTCCCTTTTTAGTGTGCAATGAAATATGATGGTGTGTGTTCCCATCAAAAATATGAGGACATATGACTAGAAATAAGATGTGCATATGAAGTATAATCAGAAAAAACCTGATGCACGATTCTGAATGTTTAGTAGTTTCTGAGTATTAGAGGGAATTATTTTATGCAACTTTCCCATAAAACAGCTCTTTTCTTGCTTTGCTCTTCTCACTGAAAACTCATCAAAGGCACACGTGCTTTAGAGGCAGTACCAAAAATTTAGGGAAAAGTCTTGGCCAATTTCTCCTGCAAAGTCATCCTCTTTTGCAAGGGACTGGGGACACATTTGTGAGAAGTGGACAGAAAAAAGGGCCTGTGGAAAATTGCTTTGACTTGCCTTTAGTGCAACAATTAAAGCAGAAGCCTGACTTTGCTGGTACCTTTGTTGTCTTTGCTAGTAATAATGTTGCCAGAAGGAGTGAGATGTGTTTATAACTGCAACCTGCAAGAAAAGCAAAGCCTGTTTGCCAGCCCTCTAAAGGCTCTTTGGGTTGACTGTCCTAGTGAGAGATGACTTTGCTGCTCCCTCCCATCCCACCTGCACTGTGACTTGTCCCCAGGACTGCTGTGAGCAGCACATCCTGAGCGAGGGTGTGTGAGCGCCTCATTAACCAGGAGACTCGTGGGGTGGCGAGATGGAGAAGGAACAATATGTGCCTATCAGGCCTTACTGGCATGAGATGCACACTCTGGGCTCACCTCTCACATGGCAATTTGTCTCCATAAAAGCCCCTCTGCAATTCCCTTGGCCCTGATGAAATGCTGGTGGGAAGGACAGACAGCCTGGAGCTGGTGCAGTTGTTGGGTAGCACAGGGGCTGTTCAGGATGTGTTTGCCATGGGGGTCTGGAGGAGGTGATGATCTGCCTTGTCTGAGCTGTGTGTCACAGGGTTGAGGGCAGGATGACCCATTTGGGTGATGCTTTTCTTTAGGCAGGAACACGTGGCTGGGTGAGAGGCACACAAAAGGTGTGTGTGATGCCACAGACCACACTTGGCATCCTTCCCTGGGAGGGTGGGCAGGCCCTGGCACAGGGTGCCCAGAGAAGCTGGGGCTGCCCCAGCCCTGGAAGTGTCCAAGGCCAGGATGGACAGGGCTTGGAGCAACCTGGGCTGGTGGGAGATGTCCCTGTCTATGGGACATGAATCTTTAAGGTCCCTTCCAACTCAGACCATTCTGTGATTCTATGGTAATGCTGCCAGAGCTTTTTTCTACAATCAGTGGGGTTTGTACCAATTTTTATTCCACTGATCAAAGAGACTGGTTGTCACTACGAACTCAAAGGCCAGAGACAGGCCCCTTTTTGCTTCTGAGCACCTTCTTCGAGTTCCAGACCCATAACACGAGTACCTCCTTTGAGAGAAATTATTCTGGAAAGGAGGGGGGCACCACTTCCCTGGCTCTTCCATCTCCCTGGCATACATCTCTTTGAGAAGAGAGCCAAGTACACCAGAATTAAAGGAACTGATGAAGAGAGAAATTAGTAATTGCCTGCAAAGGATGTTTCTGATCTGAGCTCCATTTGCCAAGTGGCCTGTGCTCTGCGTGTGCCCTCCCCCTGTTCGCTCTAGAACTGCACATTAGTTTTAGGGCTCCCTCTCGAATAGGGAGCTCGTAATGTTTTTTAATTGGGGCTGATAAAAATGTGGCATTACTTGCAGGTTCCTCAGAGAAGCCAATTGTGAAATTGGGTTTGTATTAAACCTAATGATGGAAAATTAAGCATAGTACGTCTGTCGGAAATGGCCCGCGATAAAAATCTTCTCCTTTCCATTACAGGAGGTTAATAGGGAATAGGGGAGGAAAGATGCATTGGGAAAGTGAATCCAACTAGGGGAATTAATAAGCCTTGAAATTCCCTCTGTTCAGAGTTCTCACACTGTCATTAGTCGGAGCATTAGGGATGATTATACAAATGCTTTGGATGTTACTCTTCCTTAAATCCCAAATTTATTCACATTTTGTATGTGAGGGTTGCTTCGCTTGAGCCATAGCCCTGTAAATCTTTTGGTGTCCTGGGAATGAGACTGTGTTTATGAGAACCTGGGACTCAGGAATCCTTCATTTCAGGAGTCTAATCTTCAAAGCAGACCATCACTGTGCTAATTTCTTCCAGAACAGGATGTGTTGAGCATCTCTGGTAATTCACCCACCACACATTTTTATCTCAGTCTTGTCCTGCAGCAGCCTCCACTGCTGGCATTCCTGTCTCCTGCTCACAGTCCTGCAGCTTCCAGGAAAAGCATAGCCCTGTCTTCATATCCCCCCCTAGTCTAACAACAAACCAGCCAAAGTGTTATTTGTCATGTTTTATCATGTCTCTGGTTCAGCAGCTGCCAAGGAGCCACAGCGATGCCCTCACCTCTCTCTGCCCCTGCCCACCTTTGCAGGAGGGACACGAGGAACCTCTGAGCACACTCCACAGGGGTTTCTCATGCAGGGCAGCGTTCCCAGGAGCATGCTAAGCATATTTCCACTGCACAAAAATCACCCTGAAATTGCAGTTGGATGTATTTAGTCTTCATCCCTTCAAACCCATGGCTGTGGGTGTTGCTGACAAGGGGAGGGAGGTTTCAGCTCTTTGCCAGTGAACAAGCCCTGTGTGTGCAGGCTTAAGGGGTTTGATGCACAATCTGAGGACATGTGTACATTTTCTGTTTGCTAAAAGCTTGGGTTTGGGTAAGAGCAGAAAAACTGGTGCAGGCTGTATGTGTGAGAGGACCTGAGCATCTCAGATCCCTGTAATCACAGGAAAAACCAATGGTATGTTTGGCCAACTATTTAAATTGGATCAGCTCTGGTAGATAAGAAACTGAATTTTTCATTTCATCTGAGTTCCCGTTCTTAAAAGTTGTTACAGTCAATTGTTTGGTTATTGAAGTTTCATTTAAATTGTTTTCTATTAGGTCACTGGGAATATTTTGTTGTGTACATAGTTTTGCTGGGGATATGAGGTTGCAATTCCATCTGCATAGTGATAGATTTCTTTAAAACCATTTCTTTAAAAAAAAAACCCAACCCTTTTTTCTGTTAAGTTTTGCATATCTGAAATTTAAATTTCTGCATGCAAGATAACTGCATTTTTATGCTGCTTTATTATTTCTGATGATATTCCATCTTAGTAATTGACATATAAAATTTTAGGCCTGAACTAGCAGAGCAGTTTAATTTACCTCCAGCATCCCGTGTGGCTTATTTGAAATGCTAATAATTTGTTTGCAGTTCACTTGGGCCCATTTCAGTTATCTCTTGCTGTACACCCCAAACGCTGCTTGAGTCTCTTGCTCATCTCTGTGTATCTCTCAGCCACGTGCTTTGTGGATTTGGGAAGACAGGGGTGTAATTTGGTTGGGGTTTTGGGGAGCTCACCCTTACGGGCTGGGCTGTGCCCTCAATAGCCTGACTGGCTGTTCACTCTGTTCCCACCTCTTTGGGTTGGTCTCCTTGACACACAAAAATACTCCAGTGTGATTTGGTTTCTAGGCAGCTCGAGGCTGTTTGTTCTTCCTTATTTATGCACTTACCTAATGTGTGTTCTTACGTATTTCATTCCTTCCTTCTGCCTGCCCCAACCTACGGGCTGGTGGAGAAACAGAGAAGGAGACTGGAGATCCGAGATGGATGAAAGGTTGTTTTGCCTCCCCTCTTTCCCAACAGACAGCAGCCACGGGGAGATGCCCCAGCCCACGCTGACCATCCAGACCCACCCGTACCGCAGCTGCGAGCCCGTGGAGATGTCCTACCCGCGGGGACAGTTCCAGCCAGCCATCCGCGTGGCAGACCTGCTGCAGCACATCACCCAGATGAAGAGGGGCCAGGGCTACGGCTTCAAGGAGGAGTACGAGGTGAGAGGAGCCCTGCGCTTGAGTGCCTGAGCTGAGAAGGGTCAGGGGAGAAGACCCTTCCAGAGGATTCACTGCCAGGAGATCAGGGCTTATTTCACACAACAATTAGATTTCAAAGAATGTTCTGAGTCGAAAAGAACCCAAAAGTATCATCAATTCCGACTCTGAGGTGAATGGCCCATACAGGGATTTTGCTTAGGAAGACTTTCCTGCCTGGAAGAGGCGTCTTTCCCAAGGACAGTTTTAGGTGTTTTCTCCTCCTGCATTCCAGAGAAAGTTCTCCTGGTGTGAGAAGAAGATAAGTCCTTGCAGAGGTGTTTGAAGGTCCCCCCTGAGAGGAGCCAGGGGTGATAAAAGCCCTGAGAAGAATAGGGAGTGTGTCTTTCCTCAGGCCCAGTGTTTGAAATGACATTAAGATTAATGTTCTTTAAGTCTCGTGTTCTCCACTTTAAAAAGAAATTTTCCTACAATCCTTCCACTGCCTGGCATTTGGGGTACTTGTTATCTTTCTTCACAAGAAGTTGCACACATGAGGTGTAGGAGCTTGGGAGGGAGGATAACTCTGTTTGAAGCGCTTCTTTTCCTTAGTTCACCCTCTTAATCCTTTCCTTCCTTACTCTGGTTTATGAAGGCAGGATTTTTCAACACTGTCAGCCTTTGGTGGCCCTCTAGTCCAAAGAGAAGATGTTTATTAAGGCAGTAAGTCAGTGACATTTTACTCATCCCATAGCATGTGCTCTCTCTCCCAGGAGGAGCAGACAGTAAATATTTAAAGGTGCTGAACTCAGGGCAGGACATGAAGTCCCACATTCCCTTCCTTATCTGATGTGCTTTCCTTGAGCCAGCCTGTAAAAAAAGGAAAGGGGTTCTGCTTGAGCTTTTTGGGAACTCCAAATACACCCTCACAACTAATGAATTAAGTCACAGTGCAATGACCTGAATGCAGAATTGTGAAATCAAAGGCAGGAATTTGTGTAGCTTAAAGAAAGGTGGAATTTTCCAGGATTCTCAAACCTCTGGCTCAGAATACACTTCCAAATCCATGTGAGGAGGAGTAAAAGGTGACCTGGAAAAATGAAAGCAGCCCTCTCCCCCTCTTGCCCCCAAAGCTGGAATGACCAGGAATATAATTCAAATGACCAGAAAACATGGTGCTGGGAAGGAATTGGAAGAAGAATGTACATTTAAAGCAGAGCAAACAGAGGAGGGAAATAGCATCAAACATATGTGAGACTCAGCTCTAGCAAGCGATAATTATAATGAACGTAGTAAGCTTGTGGGAAGGCAATAGGCAATTAATATGCACAGTGGCATTAAAACTACTTAAAAATAACGTAACAGCTGTGAAAAATAAGTTACTGAATGAAAACAGCTCACTTTTCCACCCTGCAAGTAGGAGTCCAGGGGGCCTGTACCCTTGGTGCTGGATTCTGCTGTGAGAGGCAGCTTTTTCCTGGTTGCCACCAGGAGCTTTTTTTAATCAGATGGAATCAATGACTGTCGTAGCAAATGCTTCTGGCAACTGTATGTTAACCAGGTCTAGTCACTCTTGCCCCATAATCAAGCACGCTAATTAAACTATCAATATAAAGAGCTGTGTTTAATACTGAAAAAGGGCAATAATTCCCTTAGGAGCCTGACTTAGCCCCCCCTTGGCCTCCTTTTCCATGAGCAGTACCCAGAGCTACATTCAGCTCAATTACAGATGCCCTGAGATCTAGTTCTTGATGTTCAAGAAGAAAACAGGTGCTGGCATATATGTAATTTTCTGGCACTGGCATCGGTAATTATCAAAATAGCACATTAGCATGAAAAATGTCAATGCAACTTTCAGCTCCACGAGTTCTGCCTTTCCCAGAAAGTGCCATCTACAGACGTATATAATGATGGCATTCTATAGATTTGCATAACTCCTTTCTTTACAAGAAATAGCCTGGAGAATGCCATGAGCTCCCAAATCCCCTGGGCTGTTCTCCCCTTCCATCAGCCCTAATTGGCCACAGCAATGGGCGCTTTCCCTGGTGGAATTTGGGCTTTGGAGCAGGGGCTTCAGGCAGCACTGCAGCTCCAAAGAGCAGTGCCACGAGCTGGGGAAGGATGGCAAGGAGCTCCTGGAAGGTGGGAGGTTTAAGCTGGCTGAGAGTGGGATCTGCAGGAGCACAAAGCTGCAAAACTGCCTGTGCAAAACCGCTTTGCAGAGCGGCTGATAACATCTTAAAAAAGGATCTGATGTCTCTTTTAAAGCGTGTTTTCAGACACTAATATCAGTGTCACCTCCAAATATGTTCTTTTTTTTCATCTAAGGAGCTGATTTTCTACTTACTTTGCAAATAGATAGCATAAATTGCAGCCTGTTTAGTGACATGTTACCAAATAATTTTACTCTCATGAAAAATCACTTTGAAGGGAGCATATCAGTCACACATGACAATCTCTTATCTCTGGGTGTTCTCATCTCCGCTCACTAACCTGGAAATGGCATTCCATATTTGTTCCAAGGGTGCCTGCACCCACATCTTGGGGCACAGGCAGCGTGTTTTCCCAAAGGCATCTCCAAAAAATATTCCTGAGATGAGAAGCAGGATGTGGTTGTGTAAGGGGTGTCACTGCTGGTGTGAAGGGGGTGACAGCTGGGTGTGACTGTGGGGATCTGTCAGCACTCCCCATGGGGGGGTTATTTTGGGGCTTCCTCCTGCACCTGAGGGCAAAGTGTGACCTGCACCTTTTTGGCTGCTGCTTCTGCTCAGCACTAAAACAAGGAGAAGAGAAGAGGGGAAAAAACCAATCTATCAGTGGTGCTGGGTGTAGATAGAACTATTTGGGATTAGGCATAGCCATAAACATTTAAAGAGGACTCATTTAAAGTCTCCAGTTCCTTTTCCAGAACGCATCAGCTCTGATTTGTAGTGAGCTGTGGGACTAGTCCCGTAGACTTACTGTGAGCACCAATTACTGGCTGAGGAGATAATAAGCTTAATTACCCAAACTCATTTTCCATTATGATTTAGGATGTCACTAAAGCACATTCTCCTGCTGCATAACTGAGACTCTTTAGTTATTTTAGGTTTTGTGGCTCCTTCCTCAAGCATCTCAGTATTATCACCTTTAGATTTTAACTCTTTAATTTCTGCCTGCACATCTTCCTGTGATCTAAGGAACAGATCCAGGTCCAGGTTATGATGTGACACTGCAAAATGAAATGTCTGAAACGCTTCTTTTCAGGTTATTTTGTGTGGGTTTTTTAGCCAAAGCAATTTTTTAATCCTGGCTCTCAGCAGAGTTGTGGGAACAGTTTTTGCAGCACTGTTGAGAAGGGAGTGACTCCCTGGCAGGGAGAGGGCCAGGACTCCATGGCACAATTTGGGATGAGCAGGAAGGCTTTTAATTGATGTTCTTGCCTTTGGCAGCAATCCTGCAGTGTTGAGGTAGATCAGTGCAGATGAAGGATTCAAATTTTCCTATTTAAATTAAAAACAAGAAGCAAACTCACTCACTGCATCCATTGGAAATTTAAATTGGCTTGCAGTAAGCCTCAATTTAATGGGAACACTTCAGTTATGTTTGGGCTGTGGTGTTTAGGAGGCTTGATTGAGATGAAGCTGACTTGGAGAGATCTATCCTTGTAATTTCAGCTAAAATTTAGACCAATTTAGTTTAAAAAGCTTCACTGTAACCTAAATTCCACTGGTGGGAAGATATTTCAGTATAAATTTCACTAAACTTCTCTAAAAGAAGTTTAGAAAGTTTTAGAAGTAGAAAAAGCCTAAAAGTCAAGTACAGTTTTTTGAACTCTGAAATTCTGCTGTTACCAAGTCAAAGTAAGAAGGGGAAGCATTTCCTCTGAAATACTGTTTAAATACCAGTGCCTGAGTGATCTGTCCTGATTTAACATTGCTGATAATGCAGATAGAAAGAGAAATAGTAATTCTTTTGCAGTTGTGGAGATACTTATTGTACCAACAAAACCTGAGGGAGCAAAGCTTTAGGAGTGTTCCTCTTTCTGTGGGTGCAACCTCATTTTAATTGATATTTTTGCCTTTATTGCTAGTGCAGTTTCAATTGGTGCTGCCTTTTTAGTGACCTCATAGGAAAATTCTTTGGGCTGTACAACCCATGTGCATGGAGTTATTCCAATTTGTTCATCTGATGTTTATAGAAGTAGGGATGTAAAGTGCCCCTCTGCACCTTATATATATATATATATATATATAGTTTGTGTTCCTCATCAGCTCCCTCCCTTTGTAACTGGACAGTTCTGTGGGAAGCAGAGATTTCTGTGGGATTGAATGAGATGAAAAATCGTGGACTCTTAAATCTTAGCAGGCTCTATCAGCAAATATAAAAACACCAATTTCAGTGGAGAATTTTGTGTTCAAATCACATGAAAGGATACGGTTTGTTGGAAAGGGATTTATGGGACCTGAATGTGTTTTCTCTGGCCAAGATAGCTTGGTCCACGTGGAAGACAGGAGGAAAGATTGTCTTTTATTTCCCTTATTTCTTTTTCTTTTCACATCAGGCTCTGACTAGGTGCCTATAGTGACTATTGCCATTCTCTGGCCAATCTACTTTAATTTGATATTAGTGGGAAAATAAGACACCTTTTCCCTTTGAAGATGAAAATGAGCCTCCCTCACCTCTTTTCTTTTACTCAGGGATTTTTTTTTAATTGCATTGTGGGCTTGTGGTTGGGTGTTTTTCCTCAGCTGCTCTTTGGAAACCCCTGGCTGCAAAGGAAATATATGTGTGACCAAAGCCCTCCCCAGTGACAGAGTTCTCCCTCCTTCTGCTGGGTTTTTGGGCAGGCACTGCCTGTGACAGCAGTGCTGGTGGCAGTGCTGCAGTGCCTGACATTTGCTGTCCTGGAACCCTCTGGGACGAATTCACAGCGACCTGCTCTGCCAGGGCTTTGCTCATGTGAAGTTTAATTGTAGTGGCAGTGCTGGAGATCCTAATTGTGTCTCTCTGCTCTTGCATTCAGGCACAATATAGACCTGGATGGCTTGTGAAGAGGAATATAAATTCATTTCCTAGCACAGCTGCTGGCTGAGGCAGATATGATCCTGCAATGATTGGGGTATAAAACCCCCCTAATTCCCCAGGGAGCAGAACTAATACAATTTATAGTGTTGCTTTTAGTGATGTAGGATCATGTTGAGGAGTAGATCTTGGAGGGGCAGAGCTATTGAGGCAGCCCAGGGGGAGCTGTTCTTCTCACCCCTGTTTTCTCCAAGAGAGCAGGACCATCCTCCAGCCACCATCCCATACCAGCTGCTGCCTTCAACAATCCTCCCTGGACATGTCTCAAGGGGAAAGTGGCTCCTTCCAGTGTGTTCAGAAATGTAGGGCCAAGCACTGAGTGGTGCCAGTTCCCCTACCCCATCCTTCCTCAAGTGAAAGAGCAGATTTGGGGAAAGTGGCTGTTTATTTTCATACTTCATGAGCATGTTCTCCCTCCTTCTGCCTCCCTTCCTTACACATGATCTAAAACCCTGAGCTACTTTATTTTTGCTCAGAGAAAACCAACTAGTGGATTGGATTGCATCACCCATTATTAATGCAGAAATAGGTGAAACTATTTTCAGCTTCAACATGAAATGCTGAGCGCTGCATTTCAGCCATCTGGGTTTCCTTGGAAGTGTTCTTATGTGAAATCTCCCCCAACCTTGTTCTGCAGGGGAAATGAGGTTAACCTGTCACTGTGCAGCCAGAAACAAATTCCCCTGATCCTTTTAGATGAGAAGGAGCAGGAGGAAAAGGATTCTTGGCTGGCAGAAGCCAAGAGATGCAAATGGCCTGCACATTTCACCCAACTGGAGGTGCCCTTTCCTCCAACAGCTTGGGCAGCTGCTGAATTATTTTTTAATTATTATTTTTGCCCTGCTCATGCCTCCTCAGCCACCTGAAGGCATCGGGCAGGTCTTTATAAAGAGCCATGCTGTTTGTCTTGCAGGCACTCCCCGAGGGGCAGACGGCGTCCTGGGACACGGCCAAGGAGGACGAGAACCGCAATAAGAACAGATACGGGAACATAATCTCCTGTAGGTGTAAATTCCCATTAAACTGAGCTCCCTGGGGGATTTTCTGGGCATGCTGTGGAAAGGGCTGGGCTTGAGAAGGTCACTGCAATGTGGTTTGCAGTGCTGAGCACTCGGGAGTTCAGTCCATCTGTTACAGGATAGACTTGGTTTATTTTATGGGGTTCTGAAATTATTTTAGATAACATCATTGCATGGCTTTGTGGGGTTTTTACACATCTGTCTGCCTTGCTTTGTGCTGCATGTTTTGAATTTAAGGGCTAAATACTTCTGTGAGATTTTTGCAGTGTGTGATGATGCCCATTTTCTGTCCATTTTTACTGCATATCCCAGAGCTTTCAGTGCCACGGAAGGAGCTGCAGATAAATCAGATTTTTAGATATGACTCAGAGGTCAGATTTCCTCCTTCCCTGTGGTCAGGAGACAGTGGAGCAGAGGCTGCTTGTCCCCAGAGAGCTGGTTTGATGGGTGGGACAAGCTCAGCTTCTGCCTCACAATCACAGTAAGGCAGCTGGAAATGCACTACAACTTCTTAGTTTAGTGATCAAACTTCTTTCAGTGATCAATTATTGCTGATGGGAATATTGATACACTGCAGAATGTAAGGACTCCATAAAACCACTTAGGTCAGCTTTATTCTCCAATTCAGGACTAGATTCATCTCTCTCATTTTTGTCAGAGATTTGTGAAGCCTCTTCCAAAGCTGATCTCCAAGGCTGAGCTTCCCACAGTCTCCAGGCAGCTCATCCCAGGGTTTCATTTTTCCTTACAATGACTGCAGGGAGGAGGTGTGAGAAGGAATTCTTTTCAAGGGCTGCTGAGCAGCATCGAGTTGGAGAAGCCAGGCTTGAGACCATTAGAAGAAGAAATAAGAATATAAATGAATATGTTACAGATTTTGATGACTGGATAAATCTATAGAATGCTATAAGAGCAAAATTAAGTCATGCTGAGTGATGTATTTTGTTCTGTATTTTTTTTTAGTTAAATAGGTATTTCCTGTGGAACAAATAGACTTTACTAAGTAATTGAAAAAAAAAAAAAAAGAAAATGAACTAAACTTAGATTGCAAAGAAAAATCATCTCCTCTCTTTTTAAGATTTGAAAGACATTATTCATGTGACACTTTGGGGGGGACTGGCATAGAACAGCTCAGTTCAGACCCCCGTGGCAAAGATGAAAAAATCTGGAAATGAAGTTTGTGACCCCTGATCTGATCCCACTGCTGCTGTTGGCTTTGCACTGGCTGTGAGCAGGTCATCAAGTCCTTTCTCCTCCATGTGGAAAATGGAAGTGACAGTACTGGCCTATTACAATTTGCATGAAAATTGTCTCCCTTAACTTCAGCTGCCCTAAAGCTCCAGCTCGCTGTGAGTCTCCTGTGGCAAAGAGAGAGACCTCCAGACAGAGGCTCAATTTGCCTGTCTGTGCAATTAACTTCGGTGAAATGAGCCTAAGACACGTGAATCATCCAGCTGCAAACCCTGGATTGAAGGTGGAAGTGCCATAGTGGGATATAAGGAAGGGAATGTGAAAGCCTTTGTTTCTCTGTATGGTTTTGAGGAAGCACTTGATGTAATTTAAAAGTGGAGGGGAAAAGAGGCAAGGCTGTGTGCCATAACCACCAGCCCACTTATGCTCAAGGTGGTCACAAAGAAAGTGTTGAACTCCAAGTGAAGAGTGGGAGGTTAAGGAAGCAAAGTCAAGGAAGATAAACGGGGTGTTATCCAAAGGGAAGGTGTTCACAGACACGAGTTGTTGTGTAACAAAGAGTGATGTGAGCCTTTTAGCTGTAAATATAAATACAGGAGCAGAGCAGATAGAGGGTGATGAACTTGAATAAGGGAGTGCAAAATGTAATCAGAGCTAAGGAAGAAGTATCTGCACAGGACCAAATGTCAGAAAACAAGCTCAGGTGTGAAGGGCTGTTGGGAAAGATTTCAGAATAGGGTTGAGAGAGAAAAGCCAAGTAGTGAAAGAGGAAGAATGCAGATGAGTTGAAGGGAAGTTACAAAGTTGAGTGGGGTTTCTTCACTTCAAATACCTATCAGAACAAAGAGTTTGAGGAGGAGTCAACAGCTCTTCTAAAAGACAGCAAGGGGAATTTAATGATAAAATGGAATGGAATCCTTGCTTCCCTTTGAGGAGGTTAGAGCTCAGAATGGGTCCCTCTAGGCAGGTCCTGGCAATGGATTGTGCTCTGTGGGTACAGAATCCTGAGCAGAGGAGGGCAGGGAGGACACAGTTCCACCCTGAGCTGCACTGGAATTGTAGGGGCTGGTGAAACCCAGAGCAGGCTTGGATTGCTTCTCTCAGTTTATTTGGTAAAAGGCTGCAGGTGGCAATTAACATTATTTCTTTAACCACTGGTGCTGTTTCATCACTCCTGGAATGAGATATGCCCTGCCTTTGTGGGGAATGAACTGAAAAGCCAGGTTTTGATCTAACTTCTGTAACTGCTTCAGAGACTCGTGTCAAAGGGGGGGTTTGTGAGCCCTTGCAATGAGGAGCTCTGCTCAGTGAATCACAGCAGATTAGATCTTGTCTTTATGGCCTTCTGGGTAATAGCACACTTACAGGACTGTTTGACTCGGCTCACTGCTCTCCCAGGGCTGTGTTAACATCGTGCCTCTCTGAAAAACTCAGCCCCAACACCTGCTCTTCTTACATTTGCAAACCCATCTCAGAGCTCATCTGCTCCTGGAGAGGACAGGCAGGAGAACTCGAAGCCCTGCCATGCTTTAAACCCCGGCTTTTCCATGTTCCCTTCCACAACAGTGGTGTGTTTTTGGAGAAAGAGAAGAGCTGAGCAGTGGTTCTGGGGTCTGTAAGGCCACAGAAATCCACTGGGGATGGTGGGAAGGGGCACAGCAGTGGCCCAGACTTACCATGCTGGAGGAACCTGCCCTGCTCAGACTTGTTATGGGAGCAGAATCCACGAGCTTTGCTCCTGCACATGGGGTGGAAAAGCTGTAAACACAGAGAGAGCTGTGGACATGCAAGGTTTTTCTTTAGGGAGTGCATCCGTTTCTGTGCTGAAGCAAAATGATTCCAATCTGCTCCAGGGCCTAGATATTGAGGGGTTTAAAGAGCATCAGAGAGTGGTTGGTAGAGGAGGGATGTTGAGTGTTTGTGGGTTGAGTTGAATCTGTTCCACAGAAGAGAAAATATCCAGAAGCTATATGGGACCTTTGGTGCTATTTGATTTCTCCCCATCTTGTCCAGATTGAGAGCCAAAACCTCTCAGATGAGAGCTGAGGGTGCAAAGACACAGGACTGTGCTTTGCTTCAGCTTATAGGAGAGCACCTTCTGTCCCTTCCTCTTCCCCACTGGGGCACCCTGGGGTTAAAATCTTGTGGTGTTCCACTAAAAAACTATTGAGTTAATGGCAAAGGACAGTAGAGAAATTTGCTTTATTTCCCCCCTGGTCTGAATGCTGAATGCTTTGGGATGGAAGACTGTGAATTAATCCGAGAATTTCGTGGTGGAAGAGCTGAACAAGAGAGAGATGACTGGAGATTCCAGCTAACACACACCCAGGTGGAGGGCACGCACTGCCCACAGACAGGGATAGGCATAAAATAAAACCCCCTACACAGAATCACAGCATGGTTTGAGTTGGAAAGGACCTCAAAAGATCATCTTCTCCAGTCTTCTGTTGTGGGCAGGGACACCTTTCCACCAGCCCAGGTTCTCCAAGCCCCATCCAACCTGTCCTTGGACCTTTCCAGGGCTGGGGTGGCCACAGCTTCTCTGGGCATGCTGTGCCAGGGCCTCAAATGTCACTATTGCATTTGGAATAGAAGTCTTTCATCTTCCAAGCATTTTTTTTCCATGGTTTCTTCTGTAGTGCCTTGCTTGTCTGAGCAGTGTCCCTGGCATGTGACCCTGAGAGGATGGGGTTTGTCCCACCCTGCTGTTCTCCAGCTCTCCAGGCACAGTCCAGGATCCGTGGGGGGAAAGAGGACAACAAAGTGTCCTTGGGAGGCCAAATCATCCTTTTGTCCCAGAAGTGGGTTGAGTCCTTTCAGAAGAGATCTGTATTTCTGCCTTGCCTCTGTGGGGACCCTTGACAGCCAATTTAGAGGAGCTGTGTAATATTTAGATGGCAAAAGTTTGGTGAGATTAATCCAGTGCTGGTGTCAGAATGAGACGTGGAGAAATTGCCATGATATTTCAAATGATCACTAATGGGAATTTTGACAGAAGTTTAAAACGGGAACAATTTTGTGCTAAAATGGGAGCACGGTGCTTTTCAGTGAAATCCTTGTCATTTTTGAAGTCTGTTTCAAGGCCAATTTTCAGGCAAAGTACTCTTCACCTAAATTTAGAGTTCTGCTAACTTGCATGCAGACTGTAGTAAACAGGGAGAAATAAAATCATTTATACGTTTGTTAAAGCCTATTTTAATTTTTTCTTTGTGATTCCTGAATGCAATTTTTTATTTCTGTTTCTCCCTCCATTTTTCCAGTTCCTTAGAGTCCACTTATATCACTTGGGGATATGATGATGATAAATTTAATGAAGAGCTGAGTGACCCTTTCATTTCAGGGTGACAAATGTGTAGTCACCTTGTCTAGTGCAGTCCACTGAACAGAGTGCAGAATCAGAAATAAGTTTTAACCATTGGGAGAAGTTATAATGAAGACATTTGCTGTTCTTTAAAAAGGCCTTTAAAGTCTGGAGGCAAAAATCCTAAGATTTTGTTACTGCTAAGAGCGTGATAATTTGCTTTTTTAAAAAAAAAAGCCAAATTCCAAAGTTCTTTTGTGAAAAAAGAGACTTCCAAGGTAAGTTATTTTATGAAGTTTTAAGCAGACTGTGCTCTTAAACTTTTGAGCAAGGTTAAAGGCACCATTAAGACATCATTAATATTTTGTGTGCTTAGCATATACACAGGGTTTTTTTCTCTGTTCTCCCTTGTAAGAGCAATAAATCTCCCTCAGGAACTAATCTCATTTTTGTAAAATATGCAGTGAAATATTTTGAATTCTGACCTCCCAAAGCAAAGTACTTTTCATTGGGTTCCAAAATATCACTGGACCTGAACGAGTCTGGGGTTTTTTTGGTTTTGTTTTTGGGGTTTTTTTAATAAATAGCATTAATCTCCAGTGATCACTTCTTCATCCTTTATGGTTTTTCCCTTATTTGGCTTAAAAAAAACCCCTCAAACCAACAACAATTTTGCACCTACAGAGCATCTTCTCTTTATCCATAATTATCTCTGATTGCTTCAAATGCCTGGACCTTCTCAGTCTGCTCCTCAGGGCTTCCCACTGAGCTCCCTCTGCATAAATTCATCCTGCCTGGTTTAAGTTCCTGTCTAAAGAGCTGAAACTTCATTCTGGGCTTTGGCTTTATTAAAGGAGGAGAGGCAGGTCCTCCCTCCAGGGTTATTCAGAGCACCTGAGCTACACCCTGGTCAGAGACTTTGTCCCTCTTTAAAATATCAATCTGAGATTCTTCTCCCTTGTCAGGAGGGGCATTTTGGCTCTCCCTTTCAGTTCTGCTGTTGCAATAAGTTGACTTTTCCATAACGTGGTTCTCTTGTGGCACCAGGAGGAGTCAGCAGATGTTCCCCTCCCATTCCTTTGCTGTTGCTCCTCGTGGCTCTTCACGAGCTCCGTTTGCTGCCCTGAACTGTCAGTGGGGAATCATCCACGGGAGTTTTTCTGGATTTCCTCCAGATGTCCACTCTGATCAGCCCTTTGTGTGTCTTTGTGAATTGCTCCAAGTATAAATTCTTTTGTTGTCTGTCTGAGCAGATGATTTACTGCAACTCCTGGCTCAGTTGCCTTGAGCGCAGGTAATTGGGAACATCAGCACCCTGAGAAATGGCCCCACTTCCCTGGCCTACAAAGGTTGTATTTATTGATACAAATACAACACAGCTTTTGATGGATTCACCTGCATAACCACCTTGGAATGCAAATGAGGGATTTGATAAACATGGCAATGAGGTTGTATTTTGTAGGTGGGTAAATCTTGCCCAAAGAATGAACAGAGTAGGACCATTCCTTTACATAACTGGATGAATATTCAATATATATCCAAGTCTTGGGTTTCAGAACTGCCTGCACATCTGTCTTCACAATTATTATCTGATTCTACATTTAATTAAGTCCTGACTAAAACCCTTTTTGACTGAGTTACTGCAGAATGACACCTCGTATTTTTATGTTTCATTGCTATGATTCTTTTTAATTGAATGTAAATCATGCTTAGGCCTGTATTTTGCAAAGTGCTGCTAAACATTAAAGCTTTAGTGTCAGAGCCACGGTCTATATAGCTGGTAGGGAGGAAATAAACTTAATGGACTCGATATGATACTTCTTTTAAAAAATCATTTAGAAATGAGCACAGCATGGCCAGCGGTGACCCCTGTAACCCAGGAGCCTTTGCCAAGCAACTGGCCCTCAGATAGCAGCTCTGCAATTAATTTCATACCAGTGCTGGGGTTGCCAGAGCAAATCACATCAGCAGCCTGGCTCTGGAGGATGTCCTGTGGCAGAGCCCAGCACCAGCTGCTCCAGAGGAAGATCCAAATATTCCCTTGGTGGAAACTCATGACATAATCTGCCCGCTGGGGGAGTTCCTTTCTGCGTCTGAACTGCTGCGAGATGAAAAGATTGATCTCTGCCATTTTATTGCCTTATCTGAAGTGACTTTGAACCTCCTCAAAAAGATGAGCCTTTCTAATTCTGCTGTTGTTCTCAGCACTGCCTTGCTTTGCCACTGTGAGTTCTGGGGGGTTGCAAAAAGGAACCTTGCTCTGATTTCCTCTCCTAGTTCCTCTCAGATTCCTGGGTTGCTCCATCTCTTTTTTGCAGGGTTTCGTTTGCCATTTTACCCTCCTTAATCTTCTAGACCTCTGTTGTGACCTATTTATTTTAATCCTGGCCTTGTCAGTCTTGGCTCTTGCCTCAGTTTCCATAGATCAGAAGGAGCCAGGGAGGTTGTAACCTCCTAGTGGGAAAATGGCTTTTGTAACAGAGATCTGCCCTGCAAAGATCTGTCACAGGGCTCCCAAAGCAGGCAACATCTGGGACCTGTCTCAAATCTCCATAAGGATTATGGAGACAGCAGTGGATTTAATGGACACAGAGCACAACTAACTAAAGGGTCTAAACAGTACATATTAAACCAAAATAAAAGGCTTTTAAGAACAGGAGTATATGTGATGTTACTCCATGAGCAGGCACATAGTGGGTTCTTGGGCTTGTCCTGTGCAGGACCAGGAGCTGCACTTGGATGATCCTTCCAACATTCTATGATCCTATATTAGCCATTTGCAGGAATCAGCAGCCAAACCACTTAGGAACTCCTCTTTATCGTTACTGTCACTTCTTTTTCCTTCCCTTCCTTCAGATGATCACTCAAGAGTGAGATTGCAGCTGCTGGATGGGGACCCTCACTCCGACTACATCAACGCCAACTACATCGACGTAAGGCCCCTGGACATCCCCCGTGTGACAAACATCCCTGTGACAAGGCTGCTTAGGGCTGTGGTGCCTCTGACAGAGGGACAGACTGTTGATCTGATATGAATGACAGCTGAAAGTTACACAAACACCGTGTTGTGACAGGGAGAAGGTTCTCAGTCTCCAGTTTATTTTGTCTGACCGATCTGGGCAGATGGAGATTTCCCATGTTTGACAGATCCACCAACAGAAGTGGAATGTGGGCTAAATGATGGATGCAGAAATCAATATCAGCCCCTCACAATAGCATTAGTGGGTATCTGGGACTTGCCAACTTCTTACAAAGTTGTAGTGCAGAAGGCATGTAAATAGACTGGCTTTTTTTAGTGTTGCACAATAACATTGAAAACCAGCCTCCCTCTCACTCACAGTGATCAAATGAAAATGCATTTCTTGTATGCAGCTCCTAAATCACAGGAACATGAAATGTTTAGAGTAGTTTCTGTAAGGGACAAAGCAATGCAATTAGGGAGCACTTTGACACAGAAATAAATTCGTACCTTTCCTGTTTTCAAACAAGAAGATGCAGTGTTTTGCCTGTCAGTTACCCACAGGTTAATGACAGGACTTGCATTTCTTTGGGGAAATAGTTAAAAAGGGCCCTTTCCAGTTTTCTCTTTGGCATAATGAAATTTTATTATTCAGTCTGAGCAAGATACCCTCACTTAAAATCTCACAGGGAACTCTAGTTGCTCTTCATTCATTCATTCATTCATTCAACAACCAGTTATACACTGTCAGAGGGTAGAAACTGGTACTTGGAGTGTATCAAATCCAGGGAGGGCTTTCCCTGAGCTGGGATCTCACAGACATTTATGTGTTTTCCATTTTTCCAGGGCTACCACCGGCCTCGCCACTACATTGCAACTCAAGGCAAGTTCACTCCTGTATGTCTAAATATTTGTAAAACCACTGAGGTTTTAAATTTCTGTAGGAGCTATTTATAGGGTTATATTTATAGGTGCTTGGGGGAACGTCTGACAACTTGTAGGGGCACAAAAGGGAAAGGGTATAGAATGTTCCAAGATCTTTAAGGCACTCAAATGTTAAACCTTGGCTACAGGAATGAAAAATGCCCCAGGTGCAGAACTGGCAGTGCAGTCTAGAATGTGTCCTTTGTGCATGATGTATGAGGCTAGAACTGAAAAGGGCTTTGTGGATCCTGGGTTTACCTGTGGAGGTGAAATTGCTTGAGGTGGGCACTGTGTCTAAGCCTGCTGAGCTTTATCCATGACTTTATTCTTAATTTCTGCCTTATGGATTCATTGCTGGCTTGTCCCTATTGGAAGAGTAACGAAAGATACTAGAATAAAACTGGTGTTTGAGGATGTTTGGGAATAGGGAATGCAGGAAGGCAGAGAAGGTGGAGGATGGAGTATGGACAGCCTGGGGGAACTGAGCCCATGGGAGGATTTCATCTCCATTGCAGAAGAGAGGAAGGAAATAAGGGCAGAGAGAGGCTCTAGTCTGATAAATCTCAGGTGAGCACTGGCTATTTGGCTGTTGGAACATGAGTTTTTCTGGGGAAACTTCAGAAAAGGGCTCATTTCTTCGTATTTCCTTCCTCCTTCATAATTAATCAATATTAAAATGTCAAATTGAGGGATTTTAGTGCTGCATCAGGTGCAAATTTCTATGCAGCCTTACTTGCAGTTTCACTGTAGGGTGCATCCACATCCCTTCACTTACACAGTCCCTGGGTCTGTCTCCACTCTCTACAGTCCCACCATCACCTCTGTTGCCACAAAGCTGGAACCTCAAATAGCCACTGTGAGGAAGTGTCTGAGCTTTTAGAGAGCTCCAGGCTATTTATTGATGTCTGGAACCCTGAATCACAGAGGGATGCTCTGCCAGGGAGAGCAGGATCCTGTGGGAACAGGACAATGCCTGGGGAACAGCCTGCAGGAATTGCTGGCATTCCAAACACTCTCTTGAGATGTCCTTTTGTCTTCTCTCCTGCCCCAGGGCCGATGCAAGAGACAGTGAAGGATTTCTGGAGGATGATCTGGCAAGAAAACTCCGCAAGTGTTGTCATGGTCACCAACCTGGTGGAAGTGGGACGGGTAAGGTGCCACTTTGGCAGTGTGGAAAGCCAGCCCAGCCCTGGGTTTAACACGGTGCTGCTGCTCAGTCAGGCTCAGCAGCAAAATGCTTTTTGCTTCCTGTAGTAAGGAAATGAATTCAGCCACTCTGGGTCTTTCTCTAAAATGCTAGAGTTGTAAGCCTTAGCTGCTTCCCTTCTAGACTAATAAGAATCGTGTTCCTTCTCTAAGTGTGGGCTTTGGCAGAGTTACCCACATTTATCCTAGCTCAGAAACTCTCTCCTTTTTCAGTACAGAAGGAAAAATGTACTTCTATAATCATTGCTCTTTATCTGACAATATAAATATTTCTCTGAAAGTCAGGAGGGATGGGGACGTGCAACTGGTGCTCAAAATATGAAAGAACCTCTTTAAAGGGCAGTGCAAAGCTGAGTCCCTGAGGTCACCACTCTGGGGTGGTTTGGTTGGGCACAGCTGGATCCTGGGCAGCAGTGCTGCAGTCCTAAAGCCCACAGTGGGAACAAACATCCAGCTCAAAAGGTGTAGGCTTGACTTTAGGGAATAAAAAGCCAGCATGTGCTTTCCCCAGCATATTCTTCCCTCTTTGGTTTAGAGACTTTCTCAGCCAGAAACTGAAATTCTTAAAAGGTTTGTCCTGATGTTTGTCCCTTTCCATTGCTTTGGTTCTAAGAAAAATGTAAATGATAGTTTACTCACAGCCATTAGTAATTCAAATTTGCTTTCCCTTAGATCTCATGGTTGACTGCCAGCTGATCCTGTTCATTTATTGTTATTTATTCTATTTTACCTTCTACTGACACTTCAGTTTGAAATAAATGCCTCTGTGTAAAACAAAGCAAAAAAAACCAAACAAAAACCCAAACTCACAACAAACGTACATTAATCATATTTAATATTTATAAACCCCATTTCAATTATGACTGGAACTGGAACATGAAACCTGCTTTGCAGCAGCTAATTGCTTCAGCTTTTAGGTGCTGTTCCACTCTTTCATGCTAAAGCATTTAATAACCTGATAGTCTTTGTTAGCCTAAATACCCCTTCTGAAGCTTCCCAGCCTTGGCTTTCATTTCTGCTGTTAGTTTTACACATGGCTTCTAAAACTGGCTAAGCTGGGATATGTTTACCTGCTCAGGAGATTTCTTTCTTGAGCCTGAGTTGAGGCCTGTCACAGCTGGTAAAATGCCAGGTCTGTGTCCACATCTGAAAAAGAAAGCTCTGAGTCAAACAAATTTAGTGTATCTACAAGAATCCCACAATCCCCATGAACTGAAACTCTTTGGCTAAACAGAGGGAGTGCAGAATTACAGAGCAGGAGCACAGATTTTTCTCAAAGAGGGTGGTGATAGTGACTGCCAGGTATTCTGTGCATCTGATGTATGGGCAGGAAATGTATGGAAATTCAAGGAAGACTGTCTAAAAAAAGAGCTAAATCCTTTGCATTTTATTGGTTTCTATATATGGTAAAGGAATTTTGATCTAATTTATACAGTTAATTTTGACAAGGTCTGTACATCCGAAGGAAGCTCGGTTTGCGTTGGCTTCAGCTTGAAAGTGGAGGAAAATGTAGGTCAGCTCTGACTCAAGCTGAGCTTGAGTTCCTCTCAATATTTGCTTCTCCCCCCCAGGTCAAGTGTGTTCGGTACTGGCCAGATGACACAGAGGTCTATGGAGATATTAAAGTCACATTAATTGAGACAGAGCCACTGGCAGAGTATGTCATACGCACATTCACTGTCCAAAAGGTAAGGAAGTCCTCAGTCAGCTGGAGTGTTGGTGCCTTTCAGTGGTGTTCACAAATGGCAACTCTGGGAAACATCCAGAATGCTCTTGGAGATGGGAGCTGTTACTCTATTTGGCCAGGTTTCACTTCAGGAAACAAAATTTTTGACAGAGATTCCATTTTTGGACAGATGATTTTGCAGGAACATCTTGATGTCGCCACAAAAGTAGAATGCAGAGTGCATGACGTTTAAGTGCATCCAAAAGCCAGCAGACAGCTGATGATACGCCAGGAATAATTGGTGTCTTGTTTCACAGTGGCAAATGGCAGGTGAAAAAAGGTACCAGTTAAACTGGATGCCAGGTAGGGTCCCCTCTCAACAGAAAAGACAATGTAATAAAAGCAACATTATAAAAACCACCCCCAAATTGGCAGGATTTGGGAGATTTTGTTACTTGTAGTTAAAAACTGGAAGTTTAAGTGGCAGAGTATTCCAGGTCTGTCCAAATTACTTTCCAAACACTCCGTAAGTGGTTTTAAAGCTTTTCCAGAATTCCTGCTAAATGAACTCCAGCCACATTGGGAATTTCGTTCCAGTTTTCTGATACATCAGCTCCATGTTTCATTAAATCACTGAGAAAGGTGGTGAGAAATGCTGATGCCAAAATCTGACAGGTTGGAGGACCTGCTGCTGCATTCCACCCAAATTTGCTGTGCAGTAAAATGTCACAGCTGACTGACACTTCTGGGTTACCCCTTGTGGGGCATATGCAAGAGATGTGAATTCCCACTTGGTCTCCCCAGAAAAGCCAAGTGGTGGGTCTGGGGACCAGTTTCTGCCCTTTCTACCACCAGGTGTAATCTCAAACTGAGAAGTTTTGGCAAGGGGTGGCAGAAAATCTACCATTTCTTGGGGCATGCCCACTCTGTAGGGCTCCACTGTTGCTTCTGTGCCCCAGACAGGCTTTAAGTGTGACTTTGGGTGGTTTATAGTGACACCAAAAGAGGTGGATAAACACAGCCAGGGTGTGCTGGGGCTGAGGTCACCCTTGGGCATTCCTAACGAGCTGGGTTTGAATATGGGGGCCACAGGTTTGAACTGGGAGCTGGTCCCCACCTTCACAGTCCTCACTGACCACTGGAGTTCAGCTCAAACCCTTTTGGGGTGGAAGCATCATGAGATGCCTTCAGCGTGCAGGGAGAGCTCAGTGCCGGGTGAGGGAAGGGAGCAGGGATGGGAACATGCCCATTGCAGTCTGGTGGGAGAGAAATAGAGGCTGTGTTGTCTCCTCAGAAAGGCTACCATGAGATCCGCGAGATTCGGCAGTTCCACTTCACCAGCTGGCCCGACCATGGCGTGCCCTGCTACGCCACGGGGCTCCTGGGCTTTGTGCGCCAGGTGAAGTTCCTCAACCCCCCCGAGGCAGGACCCATCGTGGTGCACTGCAGGTATGCCAGCCCCCTCCCTGAGCATCTCCTCCAGATGTTGGCTCGTCTCTTCTCTTCTTGTCTGGCAATGATCAACTGTGCTTGCTTTATCTGGGAGGATAATTTGGGGGTCTTGCCAGAAAACAGAGGGAGAGACGCTTTCCTTTCCTAAAGTGGCAGCTCCGGAGCCAAGCTGGAGGGAGTTGGAGATGATGGAAGTAGGTCAGAGAGGGCCTTTCAAATGCAGAAGACCCCCTGGTGTCCTGTACTCTGTTAGATGCTCATTGCAGAGCTGGGAAAGGGGTAAATATCTGGGACAGCCATTCCAGGCTCAACAAACCTTGTGTGGCAGAAGAGACAATGCTGGCAAAAAGACAGGGAATTTTAAAGCAGCTTTGCTTTCCTGTACCCACGAGTGCTGCAGCTCAGCTTTCTTCCAGCATCAAAGGTCTTCTCTGGTCTAGTAGAAGTGTCCCTGTCCACAGCAGGGGAGTTGGAATGGGATGATCTTTAAGGTCCCTTCCAACACAAACCATTTTGTGGTTCTATGATTTTATGGTCTGAAATATTAACCTGGCTGCCCAGGTCTGGCTGCCAGCCCTTGGGCACCTTGGCTTCCTGAAAGCCCAGGAGCTGCAGAGGGAGTGTCAGGTTAAAAACCTGCCCAATGCCTTTCAGCTGGTAAAGGCAAGGAGTTAAATGACTTCAAGAGCAAGGAAAGACTTTGCTATGAAACCAGAGTTTGGGTTTGGAGCAGCAGCTACATCTGCAGGGTTCAGGGCATGTGTGACCTAAAGAAGATGTGGCTGGAACAGAGCTGGCTGTCCCAAAATCTCACCCCTAATCAATGCACAGGGAATTACCACTAATTCCCACACTGTGTCTTTAGAGAGAGAGTACGTCCCACGACTGTTTTAAAAAGGAAAATCAATTAAATCTTACCTTTTTTTAAAACAGTTTTGGATTGGGTGGGTGTTTTGTTTGGTTGGGGTTTTTTTTAGCAAGCAGTGAATCAGTTTTATAATCAAATACACTGAAGCCTGAGGAGCTGGCAGAAGGGACTCATTTAGGCTCAGAGCCTGAGTTTGCTACCTTGGTGTCATGACATGGGTCTGGCCCTGGGAGGTGTCTGGACCTGATTCATTGTCACCAAGAAAACAAGGAGAGATTTTTCATCCTTCCCATTTTAATGAATAACTGCCATTTCCTCTGTGTTATTTATCTGCTTTTGAATTTTAATGACTTGCTTTAAGTGGTAATTACCAAATTCTCCCTCCCAATGCCTGGCTGGATAACATCACTGTTCGATATTTATGAAGTGCCAGGACCCTCTAAATATAGAAATGTTATAACTATTTGTTAAAATTCTGAAAAGCTGAGAGATAAAGGGAGAGGAAATGCCACTTATTCATTAAAATTCTGCAAATGAAAAATATCTTCTCTCTATTCAGCAGTTGATTAATCTGGCCCATTAATTTATGGTCATTCATATCTCCTTGCTTTCGGCTCCGCTGGAGTTTTCAGGCAGCTGAAGTTTCCCTGGGTTGGGCAGAGTTTCCCTCCTTCCTTCGGGGTAATGTGAAGAGATGTTCTCTTCTCTCTACCCTTCACACCTAAGCAGCTTGGATGATTTCCCGGGAGGGAAGGAGGACACAGTGACAACACAGTTTTGCAGGAGATGGCCCAATTCTCACAAGCAGCTCTGACCTGAAGGGTCTGAGTAGCCCCCAGCTCCTTCCTCTGTGACTTACAGTCCATAACTTGAAATCACCCTCCTCAGGACCCCAAAACCTCCAGATCAAAAAGGAAAAAGAGGTGTTTGAGGGGGCAGACTGAGCCCCTATCATCGGGCCCACTGGAGTAAATGTGTGCATGCCTTTGAAAATCTCTGGAGTTGTGTCTGTTTGCAAGCCAGAGCCTGCTCTCCCACCCCCTGTGTGATGAGAGGGGTGCAGGTGAACAGACCTGTAAAGGCATAATGGTTATTTACTCAATTCTTTGTTGCTGTTCAATGACACAAAGCTTTCCTGTCTGCTTCCCTTTCAAGAAATATTATTTCACCTCATTCTCTTGAATCCTAAGCTAATTTAGCTATACAGAGAAGTGAGCCCAGCAGGGAGGGGGAGCAGCTCCCAGGAGAGGACAGCTGTGTCCATGCTGCTGTTGTCTTCTCCTCCACACAGCCCAGCCTTGGTCCTGCAGACCCTCATGGTGTTCTCTCTTTCAGTGCTGGGGCAGGGAGAACAGGGTGCTTTATTGCCATCGACATCATGCTCGACATGGCAGAGAACGAAGGCGTGGTGGACATCTTCAACTGCGTGCGAGAGCTGCGGTCCCAGAGGGTCAATCTGGTGCAGACAGAGGTGGGTGCCAGCAGCTCTGCCTTGACGAGGGGCTGCTTTGCTGGCAGCTTCTCCACTCAACAGGAGCCCAGCAACTCATTAAGTCAGCACTTGCTCTGTGCTGTGATTATGCAGAACTTTCAGTGGCTGAACATGGCCAGATGTGCATCGAGTCGCATTCACTGCCAGCTACTCAGGCCCTTCCAGACAGGAGGGCAAACCTTGAAGTTTAGGTCTGTGCATTGCTGATTAATTTTATTCTCCTAGTAGGAAAAAAGAGCTCCTGACTCCTCTCATGACTCATTCATAGGAACACTGCAGACTCCAGTAGTACCTCGTGTACATCAGTTGCAGCTAAACAAACAAAACATCCTCGATTCAAGCTCTGGGTGCTGATCAAGCAAACTCTGCTCCATCATGTCTTGTCTGGCAGCTGCACAGAGTCTGTGGAACTGTGATCCTGTTGCACAAGTTTTATATGGTCCTTTAATGCTTTCCCCTCCTGAAGGACCAGCACAATAACCTGGAGCAGAGAAAGGCTGTTAACTTTTTTGGAATTGCCATATTTGCCTCAGGGCAAGAGCCTTACCCAGAATACCAAGAGTCCAGGATGCTGAAGAGACAGATGGAAGTCAACTGTTAGCACAGTTGTTTCTCTACAGTTGTGCCAGGAGAGCTCTAGATGGAAAATTAGGGAAAATTTCTTCACCAAAGGGTTCACAAGCAGTGGCTCAGACTGCCCAGGGTGGTGGTGGAGTCCCCATCCCTGGAGGGGTTTAGCACACATGTAGATGTGTCACTTGGGGACATGGTTTAGTGGTGGGTTTGGTAGTGCTGGGTAATGGTTGGACTTGATCTTAGAGGTCTTTTCCAACCTCAACAATTCTGTGATACCCTGGTGTTATCACAGGCCCTTTCCTGCCCATTGCCTTGCAGTTGTGAGCAGAAAGGCTTTACACTCTGATTTCCTCCTCAGCCCACCCCCATTTTGTCCCAAGATTCCTGAGAGTGGCAACTTCCCATTTGACTTGTAAATTTGAAGTGACTACGTGAGACCTCACATCCAGTGATGGATGAAATATGCTCACAAAGCTGTCACATAGCACACTGTGTCATTTGTCTCCACATGAAACAGAGCCAAATATGCATATTGGGCATGATTTAAGGAAAAAAAGAAGCATGATATTTCATGATCTGTATTGTAAATATGATTTTAATGTCTCATCCCCTCTCCTGTGCAGGAACAGTATGTATTTGTCCACGATGCCATTTTGGAGGCCTGTCTCTGTGGCAACACAGCCATTCCAGTTTGTGAGTTCAGATCCATATATTACAACATCAGCAGACTGGATCCACAGACCAATTCCAGCCAGATAAAAGATGAGTTTCAGGTAATTTCATATGTCTCAGTCACTGCAGTTGCTGTATTGAAGGTGTTTAATCAATTTCTGTGTGTTATTTTACCATTTCCAGCAGAGCAGAGAAGGGGGACACTGAGCCAAGGTCTGATTTCAGATTATTTTTTGTGCTACTGCTGCATCAGGCAGAGGTTTTGTTTTGAGCATGGGCTTTTCATGCTTTGGCAAGGAAAAAGAATTCCCCCATCACTCCAGTTGAGCAAGGGTGCTAATTCTCACCCAAAATGTTGTACTTCTCATTTCAACAAATAGTCTGTTGTTCATTTTCTTCCATGCTTTATGCAGAAACATTTGTGCCTCAAGGTTGCTTATTATCCACTCTCGTGGCTCATATGCAAGCCTTGACAATCAACTTGTTGCCATCCTTCCACCCAGAGGAGAGAGGCAGCTCAGTGAGCAATATTTTGGCTGTTACTACTTTTCAGTGAACTGAATCTCTCAGTTCACTGTGGGTGTTTTGCCAGGTACGAGGTGATGAGACCCAAAATGATGTACAGTAAAACTCACGGGGCAAACAAGGAACTGGGGACTCTTCCATGGTTTGCTGTCACTGTTGCTTATCCCAGCCTGATGAAGGGGCTTGGGACACTGGAGCCATGAGCCCTGTGCAGCTGTGCCTCTCACACAGTGGAGGGCTCCCCCTGCACAGCACTGAACTAAGTGTTCCAGTCTTCTTGCTCCTGTGTCTGTAGCACTTCCCTGTGAGGGTGGAGAGGCTCTGGCATAGACTGAACAGAGAAGCTGTGGCTGCCCCATCCCTGCAAGTTTAGATGGGATTTGGAGCAACCTGGGCTAGTAGAAGGTGTTCCTGCCCATGGCTTTAGGATGAGCATTAAGGTCCCTTCCAGCCCAAACCATTCCATGATTTTGTGATTTTCATCCAACACTGATGTATGGAAAAAACGTAATACTGGGGGAAATTTGGGGCAAGGAGAATTTGATGGTGAAGAGAAAGACTTCTACTATTTGCTAAGGCCACTTGTAGTCAGCAGTAAAAAGGTGAAGATTCCTTTAATTGTAGTAAATTCCCACCCCCTTTCCCAGGAAAGTATCTTTTACAGCAAGAGAATGCCTTTTGGGAGCCCCAGTCTGAGTCAGAGGCCTCTGTTCCTCCCTCTCTATGCAAAGGGAGAACGTGTGTTTTTTATCTGAAGCCTTGCAGGGAATCATCAGGGTTGGTGTGGTGAGATAAAGGATGTCGATCCCCACTGATGACAGTTCAATTAAAAAAAGATCTGCTTTTATCAAGTCATAGCAGATCTGTGGAAGTGTTTCTGGTTCTCAATGCTTGGCATGAAGGAGCCAAAGCTGAACTTCATCAAATGCTGTTACGCCAAAAAGAAAAAAGAGTCCTCACTTGCTGGGTGTATTTTGTCATGATATGAGACGAGATTTGTCACCTCTGTGCTTGTTCTTTTGAGCTGCCAGGGACTGGCAGCTCCTGTGGGAAGGAAATGCTCTTTGCAAATGTACTTTGCATAAGAGCTTCGCTGTCTGTCTAGTTGTAGGATCTATTTTTACAAGATTTTGGCTCAGAGCAGTCTTCAGCCCTAATTGTCTGGATTTAATGCAAAAGCTGGTATCTCTGCTGCAATCTCTGTGAACCAGTTGATCTAACTATAGATCTGGGCATGCAGTTTGTATTATTCAGGTCCCCCTGGCCCTCAGGTAAGGCAGGATGTATTTCTAGTGCACTACATGTTGGCTGAACACACAAAAGCTCGTTCTGGAGAGTTTCTGTAGTCTGAATCAGTACAGAAACAAGGGAGAGAGGGGAAAGGCATAAAATAGGCAGGAGTAAATCTTTAACAGGTCCACCTGCCAGATTATCTGCACTGTCAGAGATCTGAGATTTCATGTTGTTCCCCCAGCCAACCTGCCCTTCCATCTCCAGACAAGGACCTGTCTGTAAAACCAGCATGATTTAGAGCAATTAGATAATTCCATATTTTATACTTTGACACATTCCTTTATCATGGATTGTTTAACCCTCCCCTTTTCTCCATCCATAATATCTCTGTGGCCAAAATCAAGCTCTTTGTAAGATTTTTTTTGGCCCCTAAATATTTTGTGTTCCTCTGGTTGCAGAGAGTTCAGTGTATAACTCCATGGGCTTTGCTCAGGAAGAGAACATACAACAAAAGAAAGTGGGATGACATCAGATAGCCACTGATCTACCAACACTTACGTGCTGATGTTAAGATGTGTTCTCTTTGATTTGCTGGTTTTGATCCCTGCTGACCAACCTGGACTGGTTTGTCAGGAGGGCTCCACAACAGAAAACACAAAAGAAAAGTACATTTGAAGAAATACAGTTTGTCAGGCTGTGGAAAAGACAGGTAACAGCAAAAGACTTGACAGCAAAACCCCAGAGACTGGGTATGACTATGTAAGTGAAGAATCCTGTGTGTCACTCCAAAAGGAAAGCAGCAATCTAAATAATATATGAAACAAACAGACTTTCCTGTTAAAAAGTGAAGAAAATCACGGTATTTTCTCTTAGATTTTTATATGCATTGTTAAGATAAATCAGTTGTTTGACTGAGGAATCACCAGAGGATTTGAACCCAGTCAGACCTGCTGGGTGAGTCAATACTCAGGGTACACCTGCCACAGGTCCCTCTTGCAGGGGGAGAAAGAGGAGAGTTTCCACCCTGGGGATGGGGGAAACAGGAGGAGCTTTCACTCCACGGCCAGCTCCTCAAAGCTGCAACTTGCACTCTGACAGCTCTTTCCAGCCTCTGGGGAAGACCAGCAATACTGTCTGACTGCTCTGGGGTTTTGGAGCTGGAAGTGGCTGGGAGGTGTACAGTTCCCTCAGGTTCTGCTGGAGCTTGTGGTTCTCACCAGAGTTCCTCGGGGTGATGTGCACAATGCAATGTATAAAAGCAACGAGCTCCTCAGCGCTTCTTTCTCTGGGATCCCCAAGATCTCTGAGTCGAAGTACATTAAAATAATAAATAATTATGTGCAGGGCATCCTCCCTGGAGGTCAGTCCAAAGGCACTGAGCCTGCTTTTATCTGCCTATCTCTCCCTTTTTGCCTGGGTGTCTCGCAGACCCTGAACATCGTGACGCCGCGGGTGCGGCCGGAGGATTGCAGCATCGGGCTGCTGCCCAGGAACCACGACAAGAACCGCTGCATGGACGTGCTGCCCCTGGACCGCTGCCTGCCCTTCCTCATCTCCGTGGACGGGGAGTCCAGCAACTACATCAACGCTGCTCTCATGGATGTAAGCACCACTCTGTGCCCACAGAGTTTGTGCCCACTCAATTCCCTCTTGGGAGGCTTCGCTGAGAAAGGCACCCGAAGCTAAAAACTTATTTACCTGTGGTTTGGCATCTCCAAACCCTTCACAGAAATGTGTCATCTAGACTATGGTTATCACACACTCTCATTCTGCATCACGTTGGCCAAGCTCGTGAGCTTGCAGTGTGAGGTTGGATGGGAGAGGAGAAGTCTTGCCATACTTTGGTTTTTGCACATGTTGGGGGAGGGAAATGTTGGCCAGGTCAGCTCTTTGGAAAGAATAGTTTGCATTGTAGAGCGAGTGATTGATTTGAGCATCTGTGGTTTAGAATGTGGGACTGCAGGGATCAGATCTGTGAAATCTTTTCGGGCTGAAGGACATGAGTTGAGCTGATGTGACTCTGTCTGAAGGCATTTTCCCTTGCTTTGTTTATAGGCTCAAGTCTCCCAGCACAGGTCATCTGTGGAGGGTGAATTATGGTGATGGTTTCTTTTTGCTGTGGTGCCTTTGGACAGAGATGTCTTTAAAGCCACTAATTATTGCAGTTGGAATATGTGTCAATATGATCCAGGGTGAAATGTTATCGTTTTTTTCCCTGGCAACGTCAGGGCTGGTCTTTTTGAATTTTATCTGTTCCTCAGTCTTTTGGAAACTGATAACACTGCATTTAGGAGGTTCAGTCAAATGGTCACAGAATTTACTGGAGATTTTTTCAGAAAGATTGTGATGTTTTCATTACAAACATGCCTGAGGAAACTTTTATTTTTGAAAGTGTCTTTAGTGCTTTTGCAGCTCTGCAGAAGCACCATGTATTCTTCTGTGGCTTCTTAGGGACTGGTAATGTTTGCACATTTCAGCCCTCATTGCTTCAAATCACTTTGCTGATAAATATATCCTTCCCCACAAAATTCCTGTGAATTTATTATTTGTTTTTCAGTACAAAGGAATTTTTCACCTGTCAGAGAAAAATCCCATCCAGACTGATACATTACCAGGAAAGGGTTTCCTTTTCCTTCTCTCTTCTTCATGTCCCATCACAGACATCCTGCAAGCTGGGGCAGAGCATGCACAGCACCTTCTCCCCCTCCCAGCAGGGGCTGCCTAGCACTTCCAACCACATCTTTAAATCCCAAATTTTATCCTAGTTTTTGGGGGTCTTTTTTTTTAATTTTTCTGCAGAATTAGTGTGCCTTTTGATTCCACTCTGCCTCACAGATGTGCAGCACAAAGGAGTGTGCAGTTTCTAGGCTCATTTAAGCCTTGCCTGCCGTGGTTGGAAAGCGATAAAGTTTTCAGCTTGTTCCTTTTCATCTCAGAGAGCCTCACAAACATTCATTAACACAGCCCCACAAAGGTTGGGAGCACAGTTCCACCCCTCTGTGGTTAGGGAGATTGAGGGCAGGGGGCCTTTTGGAGGTGAATGAACACATCAGAAATGAAATGTCAATGTCACAGGCTCTGAATATTGTCCCACAAGCCCATAAAGGATGGCTGGGGTCCAAATGTGCCACCTCTGTCACACTCCCTCCCCAGGCAGCAATAACAGACAGGGCTAATCCCTTCTGGAGTTCCTCGAGGCCATCGCAGCAGGAAGGGGAGAGCATTTGCTTCTAGCTGTTTTCTTTCCAATTATTAATATTACTGATAGTAGTAGTAGTAGTAATAGTAGAATTAGTATTATTTGCTGAGTCTCAAAATATAAATAATTGATTTGGGTAATCTCTGCTCTTGTGACACTTCTTTAATGAAATGTCTTCATTGGGAGCACAAGAATCCCATTATGAGCCGTTCATTCATTGCAGTGAGATAACAAGGAGAGGGATGTGTGATTTGTATAATCTGGTTAAATGGCTCAGATTGCCTCGCCACAGCCTCCCGGGTATAATATTCCTTTGAATAAAACTTGATTGAATTTTTTTTTTAACTAATCTTATTCTTTTATTAGAGCCACAAGCAACCTGCTGCCTTTATTGTAACCCAACACCCTTTGCCCAACACCATCACAGACTTCTGGAGGCTGGTGTTTGATTACAACTGCTCCTCTGTGGTGATGCTCAACGAGATGGATGCAGCACAGGTCAGTGATTCTTCATCGTTTCTGTCCCATAACTTCCTTCTCAAATCCACATGGTTTTCAGAGAGTTTGTGCTTCCATTTTCTTGTATCCCAGCTCCTCACCCCAAAAAAGAAATGAGGGGGGATTGTAAAGTGATAGGTAATGTTTAGGGGTATAATGAAGAGTAAGTCTACACACTTGGCTCCTTCTAAGGTAGCTAATTCCTACTGCATTTAATAGGGGTCATAGAAGGGTTTGTTTTGGAAGGCACCTTAAAGACCATCTTTGTTTCAACTCCCCTGCCATGGGCAGGGACACCTCCCACCAGCCCAGGTTGCTCCAAGCCCTGTCCAACCTGGCCTTGGACACTTCCAGGGATCCAGGGGTGCCACAACTGCTCTGGGCACCCTGTGCCAGGGCTGCCCACCCTCCCAGGGAAGGATTTCTTCCTAATAGCCAATCTAAACCTACTCCAGGTCAGGTTGAAGCCATTCCCTTTGTCCTATCACTCCATACCCTGATGAAAAGTCTCTCCAGCCTTCTTGTAACCCTCTTTTACTGAAAGGCTGCTGTAAGATCCCCCAAGACCCTTGTCTTCTCCAGGCTGAAACATGCATATATATTAGATAAATATTTTTATATAAATGTATAAAAAAAGTTTTATATATTTCAAAGTATAAAAAAAAGTTTTATATAAGTATCTATTACATAAATACTTTGTGTTTATGGGCCAAAATTTTCCTACCAAACCCACTTTGTTCCCTTTCCTGTTGCCTTTCATATTTTTGTCTGTCTTTGGTGCAGAAAAATGTTCCCTGCCACAGCCCCAGTGTGCTCTGTGCTTACCTGTTCATGTGGCATTTCCAGAAGGCAAAAACCAAGAGAGCAGAAATAATTTGAAGTCTCCTTCCCCTGAGATTTCCACTGCAATGCTGTAATACTGAGAAGTGTGCTTTGCACAGATTCTGGAGAAGAACATAGTGCTTTGTGGGGTTTTTTGTGTTTTTAATTCCATGTGTAAATTGATTTTTGGCTGCCAAACACACCATCATTTTCAGGATTGGAGCTTGCTGTGGGGAGGAGCTGCTTCTGTTCCTCCTGTGCTGGTGTCTCCAGCCACCTTGCTGATGAGTGGCACAAGATAACAGCTTTCCAAAAGGCATAATCATGCAATTTGTGTGAAGAGTACATTTGGCATGGCTAATTCACCCATTACAGCACTTGTTACACGAGAGGAACCCTCAAGTAGTTGGCACTTCATGAATTAATTTTTCATTTGTCTCTTCTCTGTCTTGCCACACTTGAAGGCAATGAAATTATTGGTCTCTTTTTTGATGGTGATGGAGGGCCCAATCACCCCATTCCTTGAGGGGATCTCCATCAGGGTGAAAACTGTGGGATTCCATTCCCAGCCCCAGGAAAAGCTCTGCTCAGCAGTGGCTTCTCTTGGTGACCCACAGAGTCTCCAAACCACTCTGTGAGGAACTTGAGACCCTCTGCATTTGCATTTGCCATCCTTCTTGATTCTGCATCTTGGCATTGAATCCAGAGGCAAATTTTATCTCTTTCTTTTTTTTTCCCCTGACACTTCAAAGGAAAACACAGCTTTTTCTGGAAATGACACTTTTTCACACTTGGTTCTTGGAAAACACAAACCTACCACCCTCAGCCAGTGCTGCTCTTGTGACTATCTTTCTGCACAAGGCTTTACCTGCTTTGTTTTTCTCCTAGCAAAGTTGTGGGGTTATGAGGTGTTCTGTGGGCACAGAGAAGGAGGTTTGGCAGGGCATGAAGTCACTTTGAAGTTGCTGTAGCACAGGCTCTGCTCCAGACTGCAGCCAGTGCCGAAACACCCCCGTGGCACTGGGAGCTAAGAATGGGTTTTAAGCTTGTATTTTGGGAGCTATCAATGTGACAGTTTGATATCATAGAATCACTTGAGGTGGAAAAGCCCTCTGAGACCATCGAGTCCAGCTGTTCCCCCAGCAGGACCAAGCCCACCACTAAACCACGTCCCCAAGTGCCACATCAACACATCATTTAAATCCCTTCAGGAATGGTGACTCCACCACCTCTCTGGGCCACCTGTTCCAGTGCCTGACCACCCTTTCCATGAAGAAATTCCTTCTGATGTCCAACCTGAATGTCCCCTGGCACAGCTTGAGGCTGTTTCCTCCCATCCTGTCCCTTGTTCCCTGGGGGCAGAGCTCAATTCCCACCTGGCTCCCCGCCCCTGTCAGGGAATTGCAGAGAGCGAGAAGGTCCCCCCTGAGCCTCCTTTTCTCCAGGATGAGCTTGCCCAGCTGCTCCTGGTGCTCCAGCCCCTTCCCTGGAGGGGGACATGCTCAAACCCCTCAATGTCCTTGCCAGGAGGGGCCCAGAACTGGACACAGTACTCGAGGTGTGGCCTCACCAGTGCCCAACACAGGATAAAATGGCAAACAAATCCATGTGGAGGTCAGAGAATGCAACAGGCAGGTTTAAGCTGTGCATATACATGTGTGTTTGGATAGGTGGATATCACAGACCTGCTCTATGAAATGCAGGTTTTTAATATTAAGGAAATGTTTAATCTTTTTCTGCTTTCTGCTGCACCTTGAGGTTGTTTCCTAAAGCTCCTGCTCGGCTCACATCTCCCCGTCTATTGGACAGATGCTTTGAGAGGAGATCACTAGGCAGCTTGAAAGTCTGAATGAAGAGGAAAGACACCCTTCAAAGGACTTGCTTGTGTGGTCTTGGCTGGCTTGCTTAATGTTGAAAAACTAACAAGGGCAAAGATGCCTAAGATTGTGTGAATATCCCACCCAATTTCAATGCTGTACGATCAAAGGACTAACAGGAGTGCAGAATTAATGCAGCAGCATTCACACACTTGACGTTGTTTCTGGCAGTGATTGAACTTGAAAAGCTTGAGATGGAGTTCAAATGAGCATCTGGGGGTTTCAAAACTTCTGAAAAAATTACACTTGAAAATGGGAAGAAAGAAAAACAGAAAGAAACACATTCTCAGCAGAAACTGCTAATGAGATCTCATGCAAAATATTTTTTTCACCATAATCTATTTCCAGATGGATTTTAAATACTTACATTGTAATTTGTGTGCATAGGATCTTTTTTGTCCTTTCAAGTCGGTAATATCAGCACAAGAAAAAGCCTTCCAACCTACTTCACAAACTTCAGACATTCAGTTGCAGTTCCCCCTGAAGCCAGAGTTGCTTTTATTGGTCTCAGAACAAACTCCTTCTCCTGCCCTGCTCACTGGTAGAGTCAGAAAGCTACAAAGTTCATCTTACAGAAGAAAGAAATTCCAGTTTGTTTGAATTAAGATTAATTTTCTTGGTGCCTGTACTGTTTCCCCATTAACACCAAACCTCTGTGGTTCCTATTAAATTTATCTACAGACACTAATCTTTCAATGTTCATTTTAAATCCCTACCCCTACAGAAGCTTCATTTGTCAGCTGCCTTTTCTGCACCTTCAGACTCCAGAATTCAATCAGTTCCAAATTGTGTGCATATAAAAATAAAGGGGAAAAAAAGTCAAGGTTCTAAATTATACTTCTCTTTTTCTTCCTATTCACGGTATAAAATGTTTTAACAAGCTAGAATGAGATCTTCTCTGAACAAAGACATGTAATACAAGATTGGTGATGGATTTTGAGCTGGTTATAAATCCCCAAAAGAAAGGCTGAATGTGCATTTCCCTGTTAATAATTAAGATGCTTTCTGCTTGTTGCTCTGTTCTCTCCAGCTCTGCATGCAGTACTGGCCAGAGAAGACATCCTGTTGTTATGGCCCCATCCAAGTGGAGTTTGTCTCAGCAGACATTGATGAAGATATCATCAACAGGATATTCCGGATCTGCAACATGGCCAGGGTAAGGGCACTGAGAGGCCACATTCCCTGCTTATCCCAAAAATGTATTCTGGCACGAGGAAGAGGCAGAGCCAAGACCTGTGGTTTAGGGATGCTGAATCTCTCACCTGGAAATGAAATTCCACTGTAGCTGCTTCCTTTAATTAACATTTAATCAGCCTGTATTGCTAAAGGACTCTTGGCTGAAAGCAGAAAGTGGATGATATGAGCTGAAAATCTGTATTTAAATGGTAGGCATTTTTCTGTGTGTATTTGAGAACAATTCATCACTTGATAGCCAATGGAGAGGCGTCAGGATTGTAGGAAATGAAGTGGGGCAGTGTCAGCAGCTCTCCATCTGTCAGCTCCGAGGCAGCGTCTCTGAAGGCACATGCAATGTTTGCTGGCTACACTGGGAGTCCCAATTGCCACTGTTTGCCCTATAAATAAGCAAGTGCCATTTCTGTAAGCAACTCTTTGTCTGTACCCCTGAGCCCCAGGACAGCTGAAATGAGAGAAACAAAGTTTTATCTGCACGCTGGGCCCTGGCAATCCAACTTCAGGAAAAGGCTTCAGTGCAGGGTTTTTCTCTCATTAGTTGTTTCCCCAGATTGATTATGTTTCCTTTGTTGTTCCTCTTTCATTTTTTCTAATCAGAAAGGGAAGCAGGCTCCACAAATTACATTTCCAAGCAGTTTAACACATCGGTGTCTGCATGGTCAGAGCCTGCTGTGCAGCATTTCAGTTGTGGTATTGCAGAGGCAACTTTATGTCCAGCTCCCCAAATTGATTCATCAGATATTAATCAGATATTAGACACCTCCCTGTGTCCCAGGCCATCTCCCTCTGCACCAGGAGAGCCTTGCAGTCATAAAGCTGGCCAGACCAAGGCTCTGTGACTCTCAGGATGGAGCTGGTCCATGAATGCATGGCTGGCAGGGTGGGTGCTGTGAGCTCACAGCCCTCTGCACCCATCCGTGTTCAGCACCACCAGTCACTGCCAACATCTCTGTGAGGATCCTTTCCCTCCACAGTGCCCAGAGGATTTTTGAGGGCTGCCTTTCCTTCTTATGGCACAACTTATTCCAGCACAGAAAAGAGACATTTGATCTATTTAACCTATTCATACAGTCTGATGAAACTTTATTCTGGAAACCAAACAAGGGATCCGATGCACCTCATTTCTGCCTGGCTCTGTAATATCTGAGGTCATAATTTTTATCCAGAGTATGGAAAAGTCCTTGTATCTGGTACCCAGAGTGGGAGATGTTACCACTGATGACAGAGGGGAAGATGCTGTGTAACCAGTGCTTCCCTCCATCCCTCTGCTCCCTGCCCTTTGTTGCAGCCCCAGGACGGCTATCGCATCGTGCAGCACCTGCAGTACATCGGCTGGCCAGCCTACAGGGACACCCCTCCCTCCAAACGCTCCCTCCTCAAGGTGGTCAGGCGGCTGGAGAAGTGGCAGGAGCAGTATGATGGCAGAGACGGGCGCACTGTGGTCCACTGCCTGTGAGTAGGACTGGGGAATGTCTGTGACCTCACACGGTGTGCTCTGAAGAGCACTGATCGTGGATCTGGAATGGTGGTGGTTTGCCAGGCTTCAGGTTGGGAAAGTGAAGGGAAATGATGTTTGGGATGGGCTTCAAGTTGAATATTGTGCAGCATTGTAGCGTCCTGGCCATGGGGTTTTGGTGGTTGTGGAGAGGAATAGCTCCAAAAGCTCTGCTGCCTTCTGGTGTGTAGGTGGGTCTCATGACTGGAGCCCAGACAGAGCCAAAGCAGCTCTGCCCTGTGTCTGCTGGGAGCCCCAGAGCAGTGAGGAGCAACACTGCAGTCCCTGAGCTCCCCTGGCCACCACTGCCCGGAGTGCCTTAGCCCTTCCATCCCTGTCTCCTGCCCTGAAGGTCTCCACTTCCATAGAGTCATGGAATGGCTTGGGTCGGAAGGGACCCCAAGGACCATCCTGTTCCAACCCCCTGCCATGGGCAGGGACACCTTCCACCAGCCCAGGTTGCTCCAAGCCCCATCCAACCTGGCCTTGGACACTCCCAGGGCTGGGGCAGCCACAGCTTCTCTGGGCACCCTGTGCCAGGGCCTGCCCACCCTCACAGCCAGGAATTCCTTCCTAATATCCTGTCTAACCCTCTGGCAGTGGGAAACCATTCCCCCTTGCCCAAATTCCCCCTCCAGTCCCTCTCCCCTTTAGGTACACAAACCCTTGAATGCCCATGGCCAGCCCTTCCATTACAGACCTCCCTACATGTGCATGGGGTGTGAGCTGCAGTGCCAGCCCTGCCCTCTGTCCTTACCAGTCTCTCCTGTCCCCAGGAATGGTGGGGGACGCAGTGGCACCTTCTGTGCCATCTGCAGTGTGTGTGAAATGATCCAGCAGCAGAACATCATCGACGTGTTCCACATAGTGAAAACGCTACGGAATAACAAATCCAACATGGTGGAGTCACTGGTGAGCTTCTTCTCCTGTGTGTTTGCCCTCCCAGAGTGTGCCAGGGCTTTAGGATGGGTAAAAAAAATCATGGCTTAGTTCAGGGGGAATCGAAATGAATCACAATGTGAAGCCATTGGAAGTAAAATTGGTCCTTTTTTAGCATGTTCAGTGAATCCTCCTGCTTCTCTTTGAGGAGAGGGGATGCCATGGCAGTGTGATTGACACTGTCCCCCATGCCCAGCTGCCTCCAGGAGGTCAGATGCCAAGGAGCTGGCACCATGGGGAGGGGTGGGATTTGCCCTCCTGTCCATGCATACAGCCTGGTGCTGGGTGCTGTGACGTGCCCTGAAACCAGGGAGGGAGAAGAGCCCGAAGCCCAGGCCTTGCTCCCTGCAGCCCAGGAGATTAAACTGTCCTGAATTCAATCATCTCCATCGATCACACCGAGTTCGTGCCTCAAATGCAGTGAGGGCTGGAGGTGAATAATGAATAGTCCATACTGGGGCTGTCTCTTTGAGTGCTTTTCTCTTCCACTGATGATACCATCTCCTAGCAATGCTTGTTCAGGATCGCATAGAAAGGCAATCAATGTTTGCCTGGTCCTGCCAAAGGGAATAAGAAAGAGAGAGGAGGTATTTGTGCTTGTAGAACAAGGCTCTGAAGAATTTATTCATATCCTAATGCCATTTCTTTCTGCTCTCTCTTTCAGGAACAGTATAAATTTGTATATGAGGTTGCACTGGAATACTTGAGTTCCTTTTAGCCCAGAGGAGGGAGGAGACCCTCGGATGTGCCAGACCCCAATGTCTGGCAGATGCTTCTCCCCTCTCCCACGCTGGAAGGCAGAGACAAGTGTGGGAAGGAAAACCTCTCCTTCCTGGAGCAAGAGACTGAGGTTGCAGAGACCTCGCTGGAAGGAGGAGATGATGCCTGTGTGTGCTGCTGCCTGCTTTCTATTGGAACATCTACTGCTTCTTAAATAACCTACTGTAAAAATTAGCAAAATGGGAGACAGGCTGAAAGACTGGACTTTCTAATCCCCTCTGACTTCTTCTCTCCTCTTTTGGATTGTATTTTTGCTCTGCTTGCTGCGGAGTGGGGAAGGAATGGAACCCTTAGGAAATTCTCTTTTAAATGTCTCCTTTTTTAATTTATAATTTTGTTCTCAAATCCCAGTCTTTGAATTTTTTAATTTCATGCAGCAGTCATTTGGGGAAAATGAGATAGCCATAGGGGATCTTGAAATGTTTCATTATGGTTTGTCTACCTTATCTGTTTCCTTTTGTTTGTTTTTCCAAACGAAAAGGCCAACACAGAGGAAAAACAATGCTGGAATTCTCTTCCCATCCGTAGTCCCTTTAAGCATGAAAATAGATGGTGGAGATGGGAAGCTGTTCCTGGATTCACTGCCTCCACACAAACGTTTCCTCCCAGTTTCTGCTCCTCTCCCAGGGCTGTGCACGAACCAGTCCCATCTCTCTGCTCTGTGTTCCTTTGGGTGCTGGTGAAGTGAGGCCATTAAAGAGTTTCCCAGCCACCTGAACCTTAAGGTTAAGTATTTGCTGGGGTGCAGTGTGTCTTTGAAAAAAACAGGGTATGAAGTAGGTTTTATTGCTCATATATTATGTATTACTAGTTTTTATTTATTATTTGTATTGCTGTAGAACTTAGGACCCCTAGTCATGACAGGACCCTGCTGAACTAGGCACTGTGCAAGCAGAGAGCAGAGAAGGTTCCTGCTCAAGAATTTAAAAGCTGAAGGTTCTTCAAATTGGGTTTTGGCAAGATTTCCTTGCTCTTTCCAGGCCCTGCAATCTTCAACCTGGAATCCCATTGGAGCTGTGGGAAAGGTGATGTACATCCACAGAAACCTCTTCTGACACACGTAAAGGGAAGGGTTAGCCCAGCACAGCAACTGCCCTTCTTACGCAAAACAGCTCTTGTTTTCTTCTGCAAAAATGCCTGTGCAAGTCTCCTCCTGTGAAACAAACACCAGATGTGTTTTGCCATGGCTCTGGATCTCGCTCTGATTTCTTAGCAGCTAAGAAATTGCTTTTCTGAAAGAGTATGTTTAAGTAGTTAATCACCAAGGTCTGCAGGGTAATCTTGGAGAGAAAAAAAATAATTGAATGAACAAGGCCTTACAATAATTAGTATTTGAATTTAGCCATTTATTTATCTGGAGGGTGCTGCATATGAGGTTGCTCTGTGTGTAAATTAGATTCTGGGATGTAGGTTGCTTCAAAATCAGACTTGCTAAAGGGCAGACTGAAGGAAAGGGTTTAAGGAAAGCCCACTTTGTTGCCACCCTCAGGAGATGCTCAGAGGCTGTGCTGGGAGCCACAAGCTCCACACGTTTTGCTGGTTCTGTCTGTGAGTTCCAAAGGCACCTCTGCTTCATGGTCATTCTTTCTTCACTAGTCATGCCTTTGCCCTAGCAGTGAGGGGTGAAAATGAGGGCTGAGAGAAGCAGCCCAGACACACAGGCACCTCAGCACTCAGTTCTCATCCCCCAGGAGCTGCACCAGCCTAGGGAAGGGTGCCTGGAACTGCAATAATCCTCTTCCTGATAAGCAGATTAAGGGGTTCACAGGATGCTGAACCTCCTAGCCTGGAGTCTTTCTAAGGAGCTTTGAGTTCTTGGCTTTAATGTCATGTAGGTCTCAAATGAGCATGAACCCCATTGTCCCTGATGTAGCCAGTGTGCTGTAAAGGGTTGGTGAGAACTCCCTCACAGGAGCCTCTGCTCTCGTTCTAGTTGGTCCTTTCTGTTGCCTACAAGAAATGAGATCACCTTTAGTTCCAAATGGGACTGTAGGTGGGTGTCTGGCATCTCCTGGGACAGGCTGCTGGTTTGAATTGTGGGGTTTTTTTTCCTTATGCAACTAAGCAACACAAAGAATTCTGCAGCAAAAAAAATATAGAAGGCAAAACAAAACTATGAGATAAAAATGAGAAGAAAGGCATAACGTTAGTGTTTTCATTACAGGTGGCTGGATGGAACAGTGTAGGTCAGGAGTTGGGAGCTATTAGTAAAGAAGAGGGAATTCAGATCCCAGAATGGGATTTTGGAATAACTGCCCACATAGGAAGAAGCTCCAAGTCAGCAGTGTTCGTGACTCTGCTGACTCCAGAAAGCCAGAGGGAGTCACTCCCTGTGGATTCTATGGAAATAATGATTAGTATTTAGCATTCTGTTAATTTTACATGAAAAGTAGCACAGTGATGGGTTTTCTTCATGATACAGGGGGGTGAAAGACTGGGGCAAGCACTGTGTGTGACAGCCAGGATGGGAGGAACAGGGAGGTAAAGAAATAGGATAGGATGAGATGTGTAGGAGCTAATTCAGGCTTAACAGCACGGAGGAAAGTGGATTAAAAAATGGAATTAAGCACACAGGAGGGGTGTGTGCATGGAGAGAAGGAGGTGTGGGATGAGCAGAGCAGAGCAGCACTTGCAGTGGAGTTGTTTAAGGTCTTAAGGTAGGTTTGACTGTGTTTTATGGTATGAAAAGTGCTGCTATGGGGTCAGAGCCAGGTGCTGTTGGCATAAAGCGCAGGGAAAGATATTAGAGCGAAAGTTTACATTTTAAAGGAGTTAAATGCAAATGGTGGTTGCCACAGCCCAGCTGTCAGTCACATCTTCTTATGTGGCCACTGCACTGTGTGCCTGAGCCCTCCTGTCCAGCCTCCAACCCAGGTGGAGGATGCTCAGCACACACTGCAGGTTGTCCCTGGTACAAAGCTGTGCAGCTGTGGGGCTTTGGCTCAGGGATCTTCCTGCTCTTCCTCACTGCACAGGGCAGATATGCTGAGGCTGAATGAATGAGGGCAACTGTGGGCAAGGACAAGACAGGCTTGCTTTAAATAACTTTACTACCTTGAGGTTGTTTAACCCTGGAGAACAGCCCGTAGTAATGTGTTTGAAGCGAGATTGTGGGTGATGGGTTTGTTTTTTGAGGGGAAAGACAGAAATTAGGAGATGAGATAAAGGAGGTTTTCTCACTCCTGGAAGGATTAGTAATCAGGGTGAGCTTTTCAGCCTGAGCATCTCCTGCTGTGGATGGGAAGTGATAATGTGCAGTAGAAAAGGTGAATTCCTCAGTGATTGAATTTTAAGCTGGAAAAATATCATACTGTCCATTCAAATATCCATCTTTGAACAGACATAATGAAGATAAACTTATTCACACATGCTTCAGGGTTGAGAGAGCAGTTTATGATAGCACAGTATTGGTGTAAGGTTTCATCTGAAATGCAAGGAACTAGAGATAGGTAAAGAAGGGTGGGCCAGGGGTGACTGTCTATGTCATACAGGGAGTAACCAACAATTCCTTAAGGGATGTAACTAAAGCTGTGACTTCCAGAGCTATCTAGGCTGGCTGCTGGAGAAGGAAGACTGGGGGGTTTCTATATGATAGACCAAACCCCCTAAAGGATGCAGCAGATCTTAACAATCTTTCCCTTTTTTAATTCTTTGTTTGGTAGTGGGTTTGGGGTCTGTATCTTTTTTTCCTTAAGATCTGCACAGGACTTATGTCCTGTGCTGGCTCTTTTTTGGTTTGGTTTGTATTTTCTTTTTCAAGCTCCTGCAAACAGACTTGAGGTTCTTGTTTAATAATGTAGAGTCCATGTGAGGGAGTGCAGTGTCCATGTGAGGGTAACTAAACCAGGACCTCTGACAGCAGATGGGCATTTGGTGGGTTGTGTGCATTTGCAGGTTGAAATAAGCTGTGTTCTCTGAGCAGGGAGGTTCCTGGGCTGTGGGCAGTAGGAAGCCTTTCAGTTTGTGATCAAATTCTTCAGCAAGGTTGCACAGAACTATGGCTGCCTTTGCCATGCACCGGTGGGTCCCTTTTAATTTAGTCACATTTTAGCCGGTTTTATGAGGTAGAGTTGCCCATTTTACCCCCAAGACAACCTGCAGTTTCTCTCCCTGTCCACCTGCACACACATCTGAAGAATGTCCTGGTAACTCCAAAAGGCAGACAGATTTTGGGAGATGCCTGTGACCTCTAATCAGTCTGTCCATGTAACTCCATAGGGCAGAGGAGGGAATCCCAAAGAACAGCTGTTCCCTACAGCAGCACATACTCATATCAATAGTTTCCAACCTTTTATTCTGGACTTGTAAACACCCTGGAAAAAAAGAGTCCAATGACAATATACAGCCCACAGTAGTAGATTCAAGCCTGCAGGTGCTGGCCTGGTTTTTCCATTTGCTTTTCACAGGCCCTTGAGCAGTAATTTGTGGGATTTCCCTTGGGAATCTCAAGCCAGGGATTGACACTCTTGGTGTTCTGTAGAGTCAGAGAAGGGAGAGAGGCTCCTGCAGCAGGTGCTTGAGAAGGCACTTCAATCAGTTGCCATCTGGGAGAGAAGGAAAGGAGGAGAAATGTCCTTTGGGAGCAGCCCAACTTTGGAGGAGAAAGCAGATTAAATGGGTCCTGAAACAGGTAGGAAGTTTGCACCTTGCTCTCCCTCTCATCCTTGCACAGCTGCTCTTTATCTTTCTTCCTCTTCTGAGTTCCTGCCAAGATCATAAAACCCAGGTAATGCCACATTCCATGCTGTGGAGATGGAGCACTCGGAGTGTGACAGAGGGAATAAATCCTGAGGGACAAAGATAAAAGGAGATTGGCTTGAGAGAGGAATCTTCAAATAGGAGGTGCCTCTGCCTGTCACACTTGCAGAATATTTAGTAGGTCGTCACAGAGCACTGCACAGTCCTGACATGGTCCTGGGTGTGCAATGTGGTGGGAAAGTTCCACTTGGAAAACTTCATTGTCCTGCAATAAATGTGCACAGCCAACTCCATGCCATGGGTAGCACAGTTAATTTTTGTGATCTCTCCAGCCAGTGCAAGGGGCATCTCAAGAACTCAGTGGGAAACTGCTGCCTTTTCATTTGAGAGTCTTTCATTTGTCTTACGTGTACAAAAGTCAGTCAACCCCAGTTTTTTAGGAAATTAAAGGGGGCCTTGTGGCAAAAGTGGCAAAAGTTATTCAGCATAACCACTGCCTTTGGGCCAAAAATTCCATATATCTGCTGTGTGAGGGGAGACCAAACTACTGCAGCTTCTCTGCCGAGACTTCTAGTGGAGCAGAAATGGGGAGAGCCAGGTAATTAAAGTCAGAGAGACAGACATGAGGAATGAGGATTCTGTTAACCCTCCTGTGCTCCTGTTTATTTAGATTGCAGTCTTCTATAGCCATACATACATAATATACAATTGAAATGCAAGTGCTCTTTCTTTCCCTGTTCCCAAAAATACCTACAGCTCTTCTTTCCTCGAGGGTGAGCCAACAGGATAGCGAGCAAAGCCCAATTTCTGCAGTTTTGGCAAGGACCACTAGGAAAATCCATCATGTATTATCTGTTCATTGACTTGGAAAAGGTATCAATCATCTCCCTCATATGCATACCTAAGAATGTACAATTTGCTCAAACTGTCAAGCAGAATCATGTGTTTTCATGCACCAAGACCAAATCCTGGTGGTACAGAGTGTGATGGAAAGAAAAAAAAAATACAAAAACTTGCTGACTTCCAGTGACCTCTAGTCTATAAACTCTATTTGCTGTGTTAAAATATTTTAAAAGTTTCTCTTGTCAAAAATAAACCCAGAATATCCTACAGTTTGATGTTGGACTAGCAGAATTATAAAAACCTGGCAGCTTTTTGAGTTTGTAAAAACATGAGAGATCCAAATGAATCTTTCCATCCTCCTCCCAGTGCATGCAGCAGACTTTTCACCACTATTGTGTTTTCAACCTGAGCCTTAAAAAACAAACTAATGCAGCAAACCGAATGCCAGATGCTGGTGTTCCTACAGGGTTTCCTGGGGGGAAAAAATAATTAAAAAAAAAGAATGAAATGGGAAAAGAACAAACGACGATGTTTTTCTTGGAACTCAATTCAGCCTGAGCTGTTTCTGAGCAGTGTAAACATGAGCAAGTCCATGCCACTGTGTCTGGAGGAAGGATGTGCTTGTTGTAAGGTGAAGGTTTGGTGCTGCTGTCCCTTTGGGGGCAGTCCTGGTATGTCCTGTGTAGGTACCAGCAGTGGAGGGGTCACTGTATGAGGGCTCTTGGCACAGAGGGGTTTTACCCTGAAATGCTGCTCTTTGTGAGTCTCTGTGAGGTGCTGTGGAGACTGATTTCCTTGTGTGAGTACATCATCTTTCCATGGGCACCTCCAGGGAATCTTAGTTGTGCAGAATGATGGAAAGGAGTGCGTTTTGGAGGATGGAAGTGGGGCCAGCAGCTTTGCTGCGTTTAGGTACTCCAACAAGAGGCCCCAGCACAAAGGCTGGCCAGTTTTTCACATTGCTGACAGTCAAACCAGACTTCATGAGCTGGATTTCCATGTACCCAGAGCAGAACTGGAATTGCCCCTCATCACCCCTCCAGCCTTTCTTGCATTGCCAGCACTTCCCCACTGTACTTCTCTGCCAGAAATTTGAGCTGCATCCTTAACACATCCCTTAACCCCCCTGACTAACCACAGTGACAACATTGGCTCCCCTATTGATTTCATCTCCTCCCTCCCCATGCCAACCCTGTTGAAATCAAACTGGACCAGCATCCCTTGTTGGCAGACCTGTCACCACTTGTCACAGCCCTGCTGTGGGTGCCTCTGGCTGGGCAGTGTCCCCTCCCAGCTCCCTGGGTGTGTCCTGCCAGCAGGGAGGAGTGCTGCATGAGAGCGTCTCTGCTGTTGCCATGCCGCCCCTATCTCCCCCTTTGGCCTTTCTGGATTACTGGTGAAACTCACTTGTACAGTTTGGATGTTTGATAGATAAAGCACGTATGAAAAAAAAAGGAAAAAAATATAAATACAAAACTCTCAACACTGTGCATTCAGTGTCTTTTCTTTCTAGCTTAAAAGAAGGAAGGTAAATAATGTCAAGTCAATGAATATCAGATATATTTTTTGACTGTACATTACAGTGAAGTGTAATCTTTTTTTTACAACTGCGAGTCCATCTTATTTATTCTTGTAAATGTTCCCAGACAATGTTTGTAATATGGGCTGTGTTGCAAATCCATAAAATAAATCTGTGATCTGAGATTAATGTTTTACTAAGAGACTCTTGTACTTGTGCCTTTTCTTTGCACTCAGAGGAGCCAGGGCACTGCCAGAAGTGATGGGGTGATTGCGTGACAGAAAATGAGACCAGCCTCTTGTCACAGTGATGGGCTTTGCGTTGTGGTTGTCATTCAGGAGAAGAGCAGCAAAGAGAATTCACCAGGCACTTCAGTCTGGCTGCAGGTTTTGAGACAGTCCTCTCAAAAGCCTGTGGATGTGAGCTAAGTAGTTTTGAAAATTACAGTCTTAGCAGCATGGGTTAGAGCAAAGCATATTTTTGCAACTCTTTCCTTCTAACGGGTATTACTGTGTTGCTTCCTTGGTATTCAGTGCTGAAGGGTGATCACTAATGTGTTATTGGGATTGTTCTGGTGTTTTCTATAGGTGGACTGTGCTGGTTCAGGTGGGGTAGTTAATTTTCTTCCCAGGGGCTGGTGTGGGGATGTGTTTTGGGTTTGGCTGAACACAGGGTGGATAATACAGATGTTTTGTTATTGCTGGGCAGGGCTTACACAGAGCCAAGGCCTTTTCTGCCCCTTGTACAGCCACACTGGGGAGGGCAGGGGCTGCAGGGGAGGTTGGGAGGTGACACAGCCAGGACAGGAGACCCAAACTGACCAAAGGGATATTCCAGGCCATGTGACATCACACTCAGTATATAAGGTGGGGGAAGAAGGGGATGTTCAGAGGGAAGGTGTTTGTCTTCCCAAGTCACTGTTACACATGATGGGTCCCTGCTGTCCTGGGGATGGATCAAACCCTGCCTGCCCTTGGCAAGGGGGAATGAATTCCTTCTTTTGCTTTGCGTATGGACTCAACTTTTCCTTTCCCTTTTAAACTGTCTTTGCCTCAACCCACAGGTTTTACAGCTTTTACCCTTCTGGTTCCCTCCCAGGTCCCACTGGAGGAGTGAGTGAGGGGCTGCAAAGGGCTGGGCTGGGACACAGAGGGGGCTTTGTGCAGGTGCTGTTTGATTCCAAACTGAGCACAGGACAGAGTGGCAGTAGCCAGTGTTTTCACACATTTCCCAGCAGACTCCCATCTTCTGGTCTTCTGCTCTTGCTCATTAACAGGCACCCAAGGCAGTGTTTGACCCCTGCAGTCAGTGCAAAGCAACAGACTGTAGGCAAGGAAGTAGAGGAGGCTGCCTTGCTCTAAAGACCACTTTATTGCCACAATATAAGCCAGGAGTGCATCAACATTCATGGCTTAGTGTGCAAAAACAGAAGAGGCCAGTCACGCTCCACTGGTACAACCCAGCTCTCATAAGAACTACCCTTTGAGGCATTGTTCATTAGCCTTACTAAAAAAAAATAATAAAAATTAAATTAAAAAGAAGGCATCGTAACAAGGGTGCCATAGCTCCTGTTTTTCTTAAAGGAGTTGGACTCGATGATCCTTGTGGGTCCCTCCCAACTCAGGATATTCCATGATTAAAGCCTAGAAGATCTGCTTGGAAGCATAATTCACTTCCTTTCTGTATGTATTCATTATTTTCTTTAGAAAACACTTTGGTTTAGTTCTTCCTTGCTATGAAGAAAGCTCTGTTACTGCCCTGGGTATCACTGTTTGGCTCAGATACAGTTGGGGGTTTTTATTGGCCTGATGAAGCAAATTCCACATTTTAACTGTTGTGAACATTCAGATATAACAACTGCTTCTTCACAGGTTTCATTATAATGAGGTTAGACTGTCTGAAACACCCTTCAGTTGCAGAGTTATTGTTATGCCAGGGAGAGAGTCAGAAGAAGTAGATAGGAAAAAAAGCTCCTCACTGCAGTGTCAGATTGAGAGGGAATTTTTACCTGTAGAGTCCCAACTGTGTCACAGAGACAGTTGTGTGTTCATAGTGATTAATTACAGTTCAGCTTGGCTCTTCATCCAGATTTATCCCAAATATTTTGCTGACACTAAATATTAACAACAGGTTGCATTTTGGGAAGGTAAACAGTAGAGACAGCTCTGCCATATTCCAGATGGTCTTATAAAGATCCCTGTTGAAGTGCCAGCTCTGAGAAACAGCCACAAATTCACCTTTCTGTCCTCCCCTCTGCCCAGAACGGGGCACTGATGGGCTAAAGCTGCTGGGGCATGACAGATGGAGAAGCCTGAAACCCCCTGGGGTTCAGAGTGTTCCCACCCTGTTGCTGTGGCTGTGACTGTGAGCTGAGCTGTGAATCCAGCAGGCATTTTATCCACGTCCCTCTTTGCCTCCAATATCAGCAGGTGCTTTTCCATCCATGCCCATGATAACCAGCATCATCTCGTTGATCCTGCTGCAGGGTCTGTCAGCTCTGACAAACACTCTTAGCCTGAGCTGAAGCTCTTTGTCTCACCAGCTGAACCTCTAAATATCAGATCCCACACCGAGCTGGCGATGCAGCTCTTGTCTTACAGCAGACTTCAGACCTGGGACTTACTCAGGCTTGGTTGTCTACATGAAAATTGGAATTATATAATTGTTTAGATTGGAAAAGATCTTTAAGATCCTCTGAGTCCAACCATTCGCTCAGCACTGCCAAGGTTAACCATGTCCCCACGTGTCACATCTCCCCATCTTTTAAACCTCTCCACCACTGCCCTGGGCAGCCTGTGCCAGGGCTTGGCAACCCTTTCCTTCATCAAATTTTTAAGCATTTTCAATATAAACTTCCCCTGGCATCATTTGGTGCCAGTTCCTCTTGTCCCATCACTTTGCCACATGGGAAAAGAGACTGAATTGTCCAGCTCTAGGGAGGGAACACAGAGAATGATCCTGAAAAAGGTCCCTGCAGAGGGAGAGTCTGTCTTGGATAAAGCACTCCGAGGCACATGGGTTGGATTGTGCTTGTTTAGCTCCACTGTTGGAGTTCTGGAGGTGACCAACATTGACCTGGGCAACTAATTTGGAGATGGCTGCAGTGACATGAGATGTCTTCCCCCAGTAAGATGCACCCTGTCAGCAGTGAAACGGCACGAAGGGAGAAGGAGCAGATCTAATGCTTCTTGCTTATACTTGGAAATTCTGAGCCCTCAAGCTTGGCTGTTTCAAGATCTCTCCTTTTTTTGGCAAGTCCCACATTTAAGAAGCCATTGAAGAATGCCTTGTTTTAAAAATGCTGTTCTGTATTTACTTCTCTACACTGAGGTGCAACTTTAATTTACAGAACCTAAACCAAATAAAAAGACTTGTAGTCTCTCTTGAAATGACCTTGTTTTCTGGTGAGTTATTTCTGTGTCTGTCTGGGAGTGTGTAATATTTCTTAGGAAGAATGTTTTTATAAATGGCTTGTAAAGGTTTATCCATAAAGTGTTTATATATTGTGAATCAGTCGCTACAGAGCATTTATGTTACAGGTCAATGGGGTGACTTAAAAGTCTGTAACATTTACTGATGTGTTTATAAACACCAATAACGTACTCTTTATGCCAAAACCAATAGAATATTTAGTGCTCCTTTATTAGTACATTGTAAATGATAGACTGTTAAGATAAACTCTAACCTGATGGAATTTTCAGCAGTGTGGTGAAATAGCTTTTTTATTGCATATATAAATGTTTTTTTCTAAAACAACTGTGAAAGACAGCCTGGCTTGCATAGAACAATCAGTGAAATACACAGAACCTTATTCTGAAGAGGGATAAATCCAGAATTTTCCAGCAGTAATACCCTCAAATACAGGATGAATGTGAGCCTTGGTCCATGTAGGATCAAGAGACAAATAACCCTTTATTTGGAATTTCCAGAGGTGTTCCTGGGAGCATCTTTTCACTTATGTTTCATGACTGACTATGCTGAGAAAGAAGAAGCCACCAGGTATTGCCTGAGTCTGTTATGTAGGAAACTGAGCTCAGCTCTGAGCTCCCATGGATTGTTAGGAAAGTGGTGGTGTTGGCACCTACAGGGGTGAGTGTGCAATGGCCTTTCCTGGTCCAGTGCCTGAGAGTGGGATACACAGCTGAGAAACCCATCTGGACAGACCTTTCTTCCAGGGAATGTGCTGAGTTGGGCTTGAACTGGCTCAGACTTTTCCCGTCCACAGAGTCCATGTAGGGCTTTAACCCCACAAGGACAGACAGCAAGAACCTCCACTCAGGGTGGGGACAGCCTGGCTCTTGGCATTGACCTTGCAGATGAACCTGTCTGATCAGCAGAAGAAGGAAGCAATTGTGTGTGAGTGAGTGTGTGCCCTTGCCTGTGTCTTCTGCCTAGTGGGAGGTGTCCCTGTTCACTGCAGGGAGTTGGATTAAAAGGCCTTTAAAGGTCACTTCCAACCCAAACTATTCTATGACTTTGATGATTCTGTGTCATCTCCTCCTCAAAGCTGAGCACAAACACATCTCTAAAACAAGGGTGGCTGGAAAGCTTTATTGGTGATGTTTACACAACCCAGAGAGAATGGTTTGTTTAGGACAGTGCTGGGGATGTGCAAAGATCCAAAATTATTGTTTCTCCTGGTGCTATAGGAACCATGTCACAAAGAAAGAGAGGCTTTGACAAAGGAGGTAATGAGCAAGGCCAGTTCTCTGTGCCTGTGTGTGCAGGTGAATTATCATTGCACCAAGTGGCTCAATGTGCACATTCACCACTTGTAAGCAGCCACTTCCCAGCTCATTTTGTAATAAGAGCCACCACAACGTGATTCTGATTCCTGTGTCACTTGGGATAGGAAGGATTAACTGTGGCTTGAACCAAAATTAATATCAGAATCCCAAATAAGCACTTGGGTTTTTTTTGTTTCTACTCTGGATCTCAATAAAACTGCTTGTTTTGCAGAGGAGGTGTGTAGTAATTCTGTTAGTCTTTACAGGTTTGGTTTTTGCTTATTCCATATCAATGGTAACACTCTCTCCCTTGCTGCAGATGGAAACTTTGCTGAAGAAACATCATGGTATAGGAGAAAGATTTGTTTGATTTTTGGGGGAGGGATTTATTGCTTCCATTCCTCCCTGCACACATCCTTTAACCATCTTCTGCACAACACTGAGACCTGTTGCTGACTCTTGTGTTGCTCAGAGCTGGTTTGTGCCCAGGTGAAGGAAGAGTCAAGTGCCACTATTGTTTTAGTACCAGTTTTACACCAAAGTTTAGAGCCTGCAAGCATTTTGTAATGAATGGGACTGTTGTGTGTGTTCACTGCTTGCCATGTTACTGCTATAGGACCCTTTTATTTGAATCTGCCTCACTCCAGGTTTCACTGTCTGAAAACGCCCTTGTTCTACCAGGTTTTGGAAAAGAAAAAAACCCTCCTCTAAAATTCCTGTCACCCTGCATCTGGGTCAGGATTGAAGTGTGAATATGGGGATTGGCCCAAGCTCAGGGATGGAAAATGAGAAGCAAAATGGTCTGTGGAGAAGGGCTGTGCCCCTGAGCAGATCCCCCCACACCTCTCACCCTCCAACAGTCTCCAAACAGTCCCTTCTCCCCAGCCTCACATCCTGCTTTAAGCAGAATAGCTGCAAAAAAGGTTCATTGTGCCATGAAACAGTGTTAAGTCAAACCCCAATTTGGGCTGTAAACATGCAAATAACTCTCTTTGACAAACTCCTGCTGCTGCTTACGTGAATCAGCTTTGCAAGTCTGGAGACTAATTTGTGCAAATTGCAGCTTGGAAACGATAGGACCAGGCTAAAGAGACAGACTAACACTGCAGAAATATAAAGCAGATAGTGGCTTGTTGGAAGAGAACAGCTCTGTCATACCAGTTGGTTCAATATTTTGGGGGCTGAAAGCATGTTGAATAGTACCAGAATTGTGTCTGCATTGGGCAGGGGAAAACGCTTCAATGTTCCTCCTACCTTTTCTTTTTTTTCTTGTCTGCTGCTTGTAAAGACATTTTCCAGCTGTGGGCCCTGTGTGAAAGTGGCAAGCCTTGGCAAGCAGGGTCCACAGGGAGATCAGAGGGGAACGTTTATTCCTGGGAATCATGCTGGATTTTTAGGGAGATAACTCCATCACTTCAGGATGTAATTATTGGCAATTTTCTCGCTCTTTCACAGACTTATGAGAAAAGGAGAGGCTTGGAAGTTATCAGTCCCAAAGCCAGCTCTGAGGGGCTGATAAGAACATGCTGCACCCTTTGAACCTGAGGGGCAGCCTTAAAAAAAAGAGGTATTGCAGAAGGATTTAACCTTTTTGGTAAATGCAGCGGAGAGATGAAAATGAAATGTTTTCCATCCAGTTTGAAATTACCTAAGCACTGAAATCACTTTCTGTTGCTTTCCCCTTACCTCATCTGGTGGTCCTCACTGGAAAGCAATTTCCTTGGGTCATATAGCCCTGTGTGAGGCTGCCCACCTGGCCAGGTAAACAGCCTGGCTCTGGAGGCTCCAGCCTGGGCCTTGGGAGAGGGAGACTCGTGGGCATTGGGATTCAGTATCAGTTGGATCTCACTGGCATTTTACACCTTCACTTTGGGGCAATCCAGGCTTGTTTTTTCTTACAAGCTGAATTTGTGTAAATACTGGCTGTGTCAGGACAAATATCTTTATGTCCTATGTATCTGTGTATAGAACATACACATACGACTTGTAAACACTGTTTATTTGTGTGTGTAAATAACTGTTGTACTACTTACACCTTAACACAAACATTCAGCTTACTATATAGAATGACGTATATATACACACACAACTTGTAAACCCTATTTACACACATACATATGTGTTTATATACATGTAAATAGCTCTTAGATTACTTAGAGCATAATATAAATATGCAACATGTTGTAAAGCATATATATATACAATTTGCAAACTATTCACACATATACACATATATATGTAAATATTTTTATGCTGGGTCATGTGGGGTTATTTAACAAGCTTGATGTTATCTTGGAAGGGTGTAATCCAGGCAGGATGCTCCCTGGGGTGAGACCTGGTGGAGGGAATGTGTGTGTGGAGGTTCTTTCATCATGGCAAAGACCACACTGTGATGTTTTGGGAATTTTCTGCCAGACCTTTCCAAACTTTGCAGTTTGCTTTGAGTATGGCTGCTGTTTCCCTTAACCACATCTACATTCCTGACCCACGAGGCTGAATCATTATGTGCCAACATCTTGTAATCACAATGTGATACACAAATGCAAGGCTGAAGTGTCCTGGACATCTTCAGAATGTTACAAATAAGCACAAACCCAGGACTCAAACCCCCAGACTTATTTTAATGGTTCGGGATCAGGTGGATGGATTAACCCAAGTGTGCTGGGGCTGGGAGGACACAGACAATGATTGAGTTTTTCTCACAATCTCACATCTCAGCTGAGGGTGGAAAATTATAAAAGCCTAACTCCCTTTTCTCCTTCTGCTATACCCAAGCACTTCCCTCCAGCTGAAAGTTGGGACTTTAATTTCCATCCCTCCTTTTGGAGGGCTGTCTGTGCTCTGGGAGGGGGCTGTGTTTGTACAGCAGCGTGGCAGGGACTCTGTGCTAAGCAGCAGAGGAGGCTCCTGGGTGGTAAACAGAGAATTTGAATTTCTGAAAGCTCTCTTAACCCTGTTCCAATCTCTGCACTGTGTAGATAAGGCCAGGCTGTTGTGAGAGCTGACACAGTCAGAACAAACTTCTGGCGTGTGCGCAGCAGTTACAGCATTGGAATTGTAAAGCACCTTTTTTCCTGGGTTTTTTTTAATCAAGGGAGCAGCAAGTTTGAAAGGATGATTTGTTTTGTGTGTTTTCAGCTACAAACAGAGAAAAAATCAACGGGGTTTGGAAAGGAGGTGAGGAATCTGAGCAAACACAAAGAGTGTGATCTAATTAATCTGGTTGTCTCAAATGTCATCAGTATTTTACCTCAAATACCTCTTAGTCTTGGGATATCACAGATGTTAGTGTTGTTTAAAAGAGAAAATAAAACCACATAAACTCTCCCCTGATGGGATTCTCCCTTCAAGAAAGTAAAAGCTGTGCCTAAACTGAGTTTTTTCTTTAACTTGGTGATCAAAATGTACAATAAGATGGAAGCAAATGGATTTGGTTTTCTGCTGAGTGGCTCGTTTGGGTTGGTACGAGCAGGCAGTCCATGGTTCTGCCAAAGCTCAGCACCCTTCAGGATAAAGGGTTTGTTCCCTTTGGCTCCATAGCCACCTGGGGGTCCAACACACCTCAAAACTTTAGAGAGTCTCATTTACACCCAGAGAACATCAGCATATTTCAAAACTGTGAGCACTTCAGGTCTGAAACACACCCAAAGCAGGCACTGCTGAGTCTCCTAAGGGTGTGTTGGGTGTCACTGAGCAAGGCACCTCCCAGCAAACTCCACTGTCCCTTTGTGTCCTTTCCTCCTGCCTGTCCTCTCTGAGACAGCCTTCATTGCAAAGCTCTGCCTTGTGTTTGAAGTGCTGCCTTGAAAATCTGGGTGCTACACTCTGGCCCTCGTTACAATAATGCTGCAGGGGCAAAAAAATAAATGTATGAATGTAAGTTTTGATTGCAAATGCACTAATTTCATCTGAAACTCAGGTGTAGCCATGCTGCCTTGGAAATTTATGAGCTGGAATTTTCTGTTTTGATGTTAGAGAAACCACTTGAAAGGAAAAGGGAAAGCTGTGTGTATAAGGCCAAGTGCATTGCTCTGTGGTTGTGTTATCAAAGCAAAGTACTGTGATGTTCCCAGAAGGTGCAGAGTGCAAGGCAGGGCCTGGAAATGCTGTAAACTGGAGGGAATCAGAGGAAAAGGGTGAAGGGCCTCAGAGCAATGTCCTAAAAACAGTGGGCACGTGTTGTAGCCGCCAGATTGTACCAAAGACCTCCCTACTGTGGAGTGCAGACCTGCTGCCCATGGCAAGCAAAGCTCTTCCCCTCCTACCTGCTCCTTAAAAAGTGGCCACAGCCCGTGGGGAAAGGACCAAGTGAGAGCAGAAGTTGTGCGTGTGAGAGCAGGTGATGATGCTGTACTGGTGGAGCATCCCTTCAGGAGCCAAACAGGAGCATGTTTATCCATCTGTGGATGTTTAAAGCACATATATCCAATGTCTAATGAACAGGAGGTGACACAGAGGCCACTTCAGAGTTGCAGAGTCTCTCAATGCACCTCTGGTGCCTGGTGCTGTCACCAGGGAGTGCTCTGGGGGTGCCACCAAACCCATCAGCGAGGGGTCCTGAGCTAAAGGGGAGTCCCTGAGCTGAGCAGAGAGAAGGTGCCAGTGGCTGCTGCTGTCACACACTCAGACATCAGCAGGGATGTGAAACACGAACTAATGAGCATTGTTAACAACACCAAAACTGCTGCCTCCAGGCCACATTTTGCCAGCTTCAGTTTTCCCCTCTTTCAGCTCAATATACCGACCAAACTACGACCAAAGCAGAAAACGTTACAGTTTTATTTTTAAAGAACACGAACAATAGCTTTTTATGAACGCAGCCACTTCTCTTTGTCCAGAAGGAATGGCTATTTTGGCTTCCTCCATGAGATGCTGTAGCCAAGAGGTGTCAGCTCCTGTCCCAGCTTTGTGATTCCCACAGCATTTCTGCCCCCAAAATATAATCCTCCTGCCACTGTCTGCCAGTGCCTTTTTTTCTGAATACACTTCTAAAACAGCTGAAGAAAGGAACATTTGCTGGCTTCAAACCTTGCTGGATGACGGCTCAGCCTGACTTGCAGCACCACTGATCAGGGGAGGAACTGATTCTGCCAGGGAGTGTGAGATCCCACACCCATCCCCACAAGAAGGATTCTGCTGAGCCTTGCAGAGGGCTGTCCTTCATTTCCTCCTGATATTAATTTTGGTTAGCACTGTTGAGACTCTGCACAAACTTATTTTTCCTTCCTTCTCCCATTGCTCTAACTCTGTCCTGAAAACCAAAGGGCTCTTGGGGAGGACATCCCCTTGGGCTGTCGTGTTGAACAGCTTCTATGTCCAGATGATAATGATGGGAACTCCAGCATTATATGGGATTGGGGGACAAGCAAGAATGGTTTTTCAGCACAATTCATTGCTTTATTTCCAAAATCTCACCTCCCGTTTAAAATACTGCTGTTTGGTGGTGCTGATGTGTGTGTGTTGGAAAGGAAAAATACTGGTGAAATTCAAACAAAGTTTTCCAGCCTTCCCTTTACTGAAAGCCCAGGCTGTTTTCCTTCTATTAACTCTCCTGGAAGTCTAGAGCTGCCTATTACCTTGGACTGCAATGGCTTCAATGGAGTTTTATCAACCTTTGGCCCTGTCACTATAAAACCCTTCCATGTTTTTGCCAAACCTCCCTCAGAAAGATTACTTTTGCTTTGAAGATGCCAATAAAGGAAATTGCTTTCACAAAGAAAGAGGTAGGAAGACAACCCTAGACCCTTCATTTGGATTTCCTCCAATCTTAAATTTATTGGAACTGAAGAGCAATCCCAAATAAATTATAAAATGCACCGTGGTCCAAGCAGTGAGGTCTCTCTGGGTTGTGTTTCAGTGCCCCTTCAGCTTTTGAGTAAAAGCTTCAAAGAAAAGAGCAAAAGCTTTAAAGAAAAAAAATCCAACCACCCAAGGAGCCAAGGCACAAAGCACTTGGCACAGGAATGGCCCTGGGGAGGGGAGAGCCATCCCAGCACATGGCACAGCCCCCATCCCACAGGCATGAGAAAGCCCAGATGGTGAGGAGCAGCCCTGGATCCTGTCCCTGCGTGCAGGTGGCCCTGTGCCACTTTCTGCCATCGCAGGAGGGACGTCTCATTCGTTCTTTCTTTAGCTGGGTTTTTTTTTTGCTATTTTTTTCTTCCACCCGAATCCCTTTGAACAATCCTAAGAGCAGCACATGCTGCTGGACCAGCTGGAGGGTGCTGCATCATGGCATAAACCTGGGAAGATGAGGCAGAGAAGGTGCTGTCATCTTTATCCCCAGAGACAGACTGGAGCCTGGTCTAACCAGAAAAAAGAAAAGACTTGGAAAGTTAGGCTGAGTTCTGTTCTTATCCCAGCCAAGCTCAGGATGAGGCTGTGCAAACCAAGAACATTCCCTCGCTCTTGCCCAGATTTCCTCGGTGGAGCCTGGTGAGCTTGGACTGGCACCAGCAGCTCCAGGAGAGGTGAGAACTCACACAGCAGTTGCACAGGGAGGCTCCTCCTGCTGCTGCCAGCTCTGTGCAGATTTTGGAGCCCTTCAGCCAGCGAGTGCTTTATGTCACACACACAGGTGACACCGTGTGAATACCTCTGCCAGCCCTTTAGTGACTCTAAGGGAATCTACTTGTATGTTGTCACCTGTGCTTCTTGTCTGAAGCCAAGTGTGAGGACAGTCAGGTCACTCTGCTGCCCAAATTCCACCCTCTAAAGCCATGGGCAGTCTCATAAACAAGCCAGACATGCCCTTGGTGGTGCTGCTGGGCAGGGGAGTGAAGAACCAACACTGCACACACACACAGACCTCATCCCAACCCCATCAGTGAGAAGGGGCCTTAAAATGGCTTTTATTGCATGGAAATGGATGGCAAAGCTGGGGTGGGGTGGCAGCTGTAATAAATCCCAAAGAAATAGGGAGGGAATGGGAAGGGAATGGGAAGGGAATGGGAAGGGAAGGGAAG